>CAUYUJ010022404.1:452500-480000 GCA_963575745.1 Prorocentrum cordatum
CAACGTTACAATACTTGTATGTGTGCTTTCTCCAGTGAAAAGGACGGCCGACGGAACAAGAAGGACACTACGTTGATTTCGACCTTCTGTCTCAGTCATTCTGTGAAGCGCTGCAGCTGCAAGAAGGAGCACATACATCTTCAAGGTTATGATAAGGAGACGCATCGTAAGCGGACGGCAGCAGCAGCAATGTTTTCAAAGAAGTTCTGTACGGCACTCTGCAAGGACATCTTGGCCCTGGAGTCCAAAGAACCAGGAATCTCTATCAACAAGTTCTCAAGAGCTTTCCCGGCAGCAGCAGATGACGAGGCAGAAGATGAAGCACCATTAGCTCAGTTACCAGCACCAGCAGGACCTAAGTCCTTAGACGACCTCATGGAAGAATTCAAGGACATCGACACCAAGAGCATCAAGATCACGCTCGACACCTTCACGCCCACGGAAGCACAATGGATCAAGGCAGCGATTCTTTCCATCACCGATTACACTATGAGTTTCGGCGTTCCTGGGACACCTACCGGACGGATTTTGATGTTGCCTGGTACTGGCAGACCACAACAGGAAGGTGCACGAGTTCTATGTCATGCTCTCAGCCAAGTTTACACGACCAGGACTGTGACATCTCAATGCCATATGTCAGAAGCACACAAGTTTGACGAGACTGAGTTTAGCAATCCTGATGACTACAAAGATCGCATCAGATTTCTTGGCAACAAGGACGGCCACTACCACATGAGCGCAGTCAAGGATTGGAGAAGCGCACCTGAAGACGACATAGACACCACGACGACGATCTACATCATCACTCTCCTCGGCGTTCACCTTTCGGACATTATACTCGACGGTCCTCCCGGCCGACGAGATCAAGCTCGACGACTCAGAGGAAAGCAACCACGACCTACACACGGACCATATGCTATTCCACCAGAGAGGCCTGGACCACTTGCGGCTTCTACTGACGACGCCATCGAGAAGATCGAGATCAACGGCCGTGTCTTGTCACGGACGAAGCCCAACATGGAACTTCGGGAGCTACCCAAGAAGTTGACTCATGCCAACGAGAAGGATCGTGCCGGACTACTGCGTCTACTTCATGAACGCTTCTGGCACAATTCTCCATTGGACATGATGAAGTTGCTGCAAGCCATGCTATTACCTCAGGCTATCGTTCTACAGGGCATGGAGATTTGCAAGGCTTGTGAAGTTTGTCAGCAATGGGCTAAACGTCACATACGACCTCAGATTAAATCGTTTCTGGCCACAGTGTTCAACGAGATGGTACAGCACGATTTGTTCTTCCTCTGGGATGAAACGTTCATGATTCTTATTGACGAAGCTACTAAGTGGAAGACTGGCGACCACCTCATCAACAAGACGGGCCCAGTCTTGGTGAAGGCGCTCAACTACCTTTGGATACGCATCTGGGGCGCGATGCAGAACCTTCTCACTGATCAGGAAGGAGGTCTCATGGGACACGAAGCCACCAAGCTATGTTATCGACTCGAGATCAACAGACTGGCTATCGGCAAAGGAGGCGCCACCACCAAAGGACTTGTCGAAAGGCATCTAGCCCTTCTCAAGCTTTCTATGCTCAAGCTCAAGCAGTCAAGTCAAGCAGAAGGATTAGATCTCAGTTACTCCGACATCTGCTACGAGTGTTGCGCCGGCCACAATTGTACTCTCAACTATGGCGGCAGCACTCCACAGTTGGCCTTGACTGGACAATTACCGAGGATGATTGCGATCGACAGCGAGACCATCACATCCATGACGGGCGCCCTTGAGAAGCGTCCTGACTACATGGAGTCTATGTCGCGCGCACGACTACTGGCTCGACAGGCTATCGTACAATCAGTTATTCAAGATCGATTGGCTCAGGCATCCAAGATAACTCAGCACCAGCACGAGCCGGAGCTACTCGTTCCGGGAACGATATGTGATATTTGGCGAGAACCAGCACGGAAAGACGAATGCGGATGGCGAGGACCAGCGGAAGTCATCAGCCTGGAGCGACGCGCAGGATCGGCAATAGTCAAGCACCAGGGCCAGCCGCTTATCATTCCTCTACGACATCTTCGGCGACACGTTCTCACCGAGCACTACATCACGGAGCTCAACAAGAAAAATGATATGAGCAGCTTCTACATACACTACGACTTGGTCAACCCTACGATGGTCAAGGCAGCGGCTACCTTTCTGGCACCATATCAGATATATGCCGATGGAGTTTTGGTTCCTTCGGAAACGCTATACGACCTGATGGACTTAGTTGATGGATCCACGCCTACTAAGATATATTGGTTTGGCTTGGTATGGCAGCAAGAGCAGTATCGATATGTTCCCAGTGAAGAAGCTTGCGATTCATGCAAGCCTTTGGCTCTGGGCATCAAGATATTCAGCGATACGTTTAAGCCTGTGCATGGCATCTTGTACGGCTCACAAGTACGTCGACTTCCTCAGATTGAATATGCACAGTGGGCTCTACTGTTACGCTGGCGACGAGAGGACCGAGCTGACTACAGTATTCGTGTACGACGCCCAGACATAGCTCTTCGCTATACAGCCGAGCAATCTACCAACTACAGCACAATGATGCTCTACAGCTATGACCATTGCGAGGATCTGGACAAGCATTTCGATCCACCAGAGTTGGACTGGAGTGACATCAGCATGATTGACTGGCCTGACGACCTCTCTGACATTGTTATTCCGGATCAGCAGCCACCACGGGATCCACCAGCACCGCCAGCTCGGGCACCACCAGTTCCACCTTTTCGGTCAAATGCCATACCTCCACAAGAGCCTGGACGACCACCAGATCAGCCATCGCATGGTCAAACCTCGACGGCACCAGCTACGGCAGGCACACCGCAGGTCAACGTCCCAGGCGACCAGACTATCGACAGCGACGACGACATGGAGGAGATACCAGCTCATGGACATGATCACGACCTACCTCCAGCACCTGGACCAGCACCTCGACGTATCTCTCGAGAGGCACCTATGGGTCCACCTTCGTTGCAACCACAGCACCGAGACACACAAGGATCAGAGGATTCACTACAGACTCCAGCTACTCCTGACAAGTTACCCTACATTCCTCTCGACTTGGACAAGTCCAAGACAAGCACAGCGGAGAAGCAGAAAGCAGTTGATCCTCCAGACGCGGCACAGTCACCACCTCAGAAGCGAGGAAGATCATCATCGCCATATCCATGGCCCTCTCCTTGGCAGCCTGAGTCACCACCACGACCACAGACGACGTCTACGGGGAGATATCAACCAGGAGCTTCTTCATCGTCAACGGACTTGCCAGCGGCTACGCCGGGTACGTCCTCGACACAGCCAGCTCCAGCGGATTCGACGAACCACCTATACTTCCCATTCGTAAAGATGAAGTACCAGCAGGAGAGCAACCCTCGACTTCTACTGACAGAACTCTGGAATACAGCGACGACCCAGATGGAGATACCAGAGTCTTATACCAGGAGACGATTGACCACCTTGACATCCCCAAGATTGTCAATCTATGCGAACGACTACCCGACGGAACTCACAAGCAAAGTATGGAAGCAATTTATGACGAGATGATCAGCAACCTTTCAGATGATTTTGATTTTGTATCTCCGACACTTTACTCCGACTCGGACCGATATCTATACTTCCATTACGATTTGCATGAATCAATGGTTTTTCGAGTTGATGATTCGACGGCGAACCTCACAGATGACGAGATGAGACGTTTTGCGAAGTTGGTTATTGCAGGAGATCATAAGGAGTTGAAGGCTTTTGTTACTCATGATATTTTCGAACCTGTACTTCGAGACCACCTACCCGATAAGGCGAACATAGTTGATTGTACATGGGTGAGGAAATGGAAGGTCAAACACGTTGAAGTCAAATCACGACTATGCGCTCGAGGCTGTTTCGACCGACAGAAGAACTTTATTGAGAAGCACAGCTCGACAGCGACAAGATTATCGCAGCGTTTGGTTTTGAGTTTAGGATGTTGTGAAGGTATTCTACATGTGAACGACGAGAATGACGGCGACGTCGACACCGAGAGCCTGGATATTTCAACGGCTTTTCTACAAGGACTCGGATACGACAACCTACGCGAGAAAGCAAGGAATCTCGGCTATGAGTATCGCGAAGACCGGACAGTCTACATCCTTCCTCCGGAGAATGTGTGGAGTCACTTTCGACGCATGCCGGAGGCATCTTCCAGTTGGAAAGTTGCAGACAAGGATCGACACAGATATGCCCTCAAATGCTTGAGAGCAATGTATGGTTTCACAGACGCACCATTGATGTTTCAGTTGGCCTTGTTGGAGTTTCTCAAAGATAAGACAGGAGCCAAATCATCGGTTTTTGACGACAACTATCTTTACTGGGGCATCGATTACAAGGGCAACAAAGTGATCGTTTTAGTCATGACTGTTCATGTGGACGACTTACAGATTACTGGCAGCAGATTTTATCGCGATTGGATACACAAAAAGCTGGAATCCAGATTCGGCAAGCTCAAGAGGCAGACGATGCCATATACACATGCTGGCCTACAGCTCGAACGAATTGTACCGACGTGTATACGCATTCATCAAGATCAGTTTACATCATGTCTTTCGCCATGTGTTATACCAAAAGAGCGAGTTGATGTACCAGATGCACCCTGTACGGCAGCAGAACACAAGACGTTCAGATCTCTTACTTGTGGAGCACTTTGGGCATGCCAAACACGACTGGAGGAACTATTCAATGTTGTTTCTCTACAGACCAAGCTACAGAGTCCGACCATCAGGGACCTCCTGGCGATCAACGCAGTGATCAAGAGACTCAAGAAAAATCCAGAGAAGTTTGGCATCTACTACAGGAAGCTCAAGGCACCACTACGGATCTCTTGTATTACGGACGCCTCTTCAGCCAACAAGAACAGCAATTTCGCCACAGAAGGAGTCACGATAGGTCTTCAAGAAGACCGACTACATTTTCCTCTATGTGATCGACAAGATTATCTGCAGGACAATCTGATCAATCGGCTCAGTGGTCAGTTACATGCATTAGTGGCCACTTCGACCAAGTCTAAGAGAGTTTCTCACAGCACGTCCCATGCGGAAACGTTGGCAGCAGCACGAGGAGTCCCCATGGCACAGATTATCGGCATGAGGCTCACAGAACCGGAGATTAACATTCTATGCGGACCTCAGAAGCCACTACAGCTTCAAGAACGACTCGACCGAGGGCAGTTGAGTTTACCAGTGGACGCTTTCATTGACTGCATGGACCTGTGGGAGTTATGTTGCGGACTTCGAGGAACACCACAGGACAAGTCTCAGCGTTTGGGTATTCTGTCGCTTCGAGAAGAGCGACGAACCCTGAGATTACGACGACTTTATCATGCACGTACCAAGTGGATGGTTTCAGATATGTTGACAAAGTTCGTGGGAGCAGATTCCAAGTCACTCTTGGAGCTGATCACCACCGGTTGTTGGACGATCGCAGGCACACTGCGAGTCAGGCAAGGATTTGGACTAGACAGTACCAAGTCCGACACGACAAGAACTTAATATTTCAGTTCAGGATTTTCATCAGAATCTGAAGTATGATCTGGAGTTTGGTTTATATGTGAGATGTTATATGAGCAGCTCCACATGTATAACATTGTTCGACTTCAATTGTGGAGCTAGTATTTTATGTTCACCTTTATCGGCTACCACTTCGAGAGGGATTTATTTCAGTGATGTATTTCAATGGATTTATATTTGGTGGCCGTGGTGGATATGATAAGCCTGTTATGGCTTACTTAGGACTGCTGTCCTACTCTTTTCCTCTCTCTCACTCCTTCCTAGGGCCGCTACCGAACTCCAGTAAAATCGACTGGGTTTCATTTTTTTTATAAGATCCAACATGTCCTAAAGAAAATAGGACCAGAGTTGAGATTATTATGTCTAGGACCTGTTAGGCATGTTGTCTCATGCGCTAGAAGCAGTACCGTACTGTAACGTACTGGCTCAAGTCAAAGCAGTAAAAGATTATCATCTTTATTGCCATTAGTTCATATAGCTTTCGCTTAAAGAACATAATATTTCCAGTTCAGGATTTTCATCAGAATCTGGAGTGGAGCAGGAGGGGGGGGGGGCGATCAGAAGGGCCAGAGGCCTCTTGGGCGCCTCTCGGAGCCTCGGGGGATGTCACTTCGGCATTTCTTTGGGGCGACCTCTCGGACGTGTTGGGGATGTCTTGTCGGTCCTGGGGTGGGGGTGGGAAGTGAGGCGGAAGTCGGTGAGAGCGAGGGGCGAGGCGGGGTGCGAGGGCGGTGGCGGTGGTGGCTTTGGGGAGCATTGGGGGCCTCTAGGGGGCCTCCTGGGGGCCGCTCGGGGCCTTTTTGGGGCTGCGCAGGGGCCTCCCGGGTCTTCCTGGGTGCCTCTTGGGAACATGTTGGGGGGCATCGGCCATCATTGGGAGTGGTCCCAATGGGCCTTGCCCCTCGGGGGCCCGAAAGAAAAAACCTCTTCCGCCGCTCGCGGGGCGCTCTCGGAGCGCTCTTGCGAGCGCATGGGTCCGCCTCTGGGCTTCTCTCGGGCCCTTTTCGCCGGGGTCGCCTTGGGGCCTCGGGTGGCAGTCGGCAGCGGGCGGGCGACGGTGCAGACACGCGCTTATGTTCTTTAGGCCTTGGACTGCTGTCCGCCTCCTGGCCCCCCCTGTGAGATCTCGGAGGCCGCTTGATCCCGCCCTGGGGCGGCCTTGGGCCTTCTTGGGGCATATTGGACGCAATGTCGAGTTATCGGGTTAGGTTTGAAGGTCATCTGGGGCCCTTTTAGGCCCTCTTTGGCCCGCCTTGGGCCATCTTGGACGCTCTGGCTGGCGCGCGGCGGGGCCGCGAGAGGCGCTCCCCCCGCCGCCTTCGGCTACCTTGGGCACCAGGTTCGCTCGGAGCTATCTTGGAGGCCCTCTTGGAGCCGCATTGGGGCCTCTCGCCCTTCAGGGCTGGTAGGATTACTCGCGCGAGACCGCGCACATCTACATTCTCGTCAGCAGGACAAACCTGATGAAGCTGTGGAACAGCAATATCAAGGACAAGGCTGACAAGCTCAATATCACGGCGAAGTCGGCCAGGGCCGCCCAGCAGGAGGCCATCCTCGCGGCTCGGAAGGAAAGCGGGGGGGGGGGGGCGAGGAGGGCGCGGAGGAGGACGGGTGGGATGATGATGAGGCGGCTGCGTGGGGCGATGCCGGGGGGGGGGGTGAAGGGGTGGTGTGTGCGTGTGCGTGTGTGCGTGTGTGCGTGTGTGCGTGTGTGCGTGTGTGCGTGTGTGCGTGTGTGCTTGTGTGTGTGTGTGTGTGTGTGTGTGTGCGCGTGTGTGTCCGTAGCCATTTTGGCTCAAGTTCCCAACCCCTGTGGGGGGGGGTTGGGAGCTTGCCGCGGCCGTGGGCTCGAGGGCCCACCAGCTGTTGAGGCCGGGCTGCGGGCGCCGCGGGGCGGCGCATGCACCCGGGCAGCCATGCCGTCTCGTGGCAACCGGGCGGGCAGACGTGCACCTGGCTGTGCGTCCCAGTGCCCTGCGTCCCCGCGGGCTGGGGCTGGCGGGTCCACGCTGCCCCGGTCGCGCCGGGAGCGCGTGGGGGAGTGCCCGTGGCACCCGGCACCTGGGCCGCAGGCGGCTGCTCCGAGGGCCCCCTCGGCAGCGCCGATGCGGACCCCGCGGGTGCGGGCGCGGGCCCCGCTGAGGGCACCCTCGCCGCCCCCTCCGGCGAAGGCCCGGCCGGGCTCGAGGCCGGCTCCCGCGGGGGCGCCGGCGACGGCGCCGAGGGCGACGCTGCGGCCGGCCGCGGTGACCCCCCCCCCGGCGGGAGGCGGCGCTCCTGCGCGGGAGGGAGGCGCCGACGACGGCGCCCCCTGGGCCCGGCCGCGCCGCGGCGCCCGCGCGCGCCCGCAGCCCGCGGGCTGGGCAGGGGCCGGCGACACAGGCTACTGGGCGCCGCTTGCGCCGGCGCAGGGCACGCTCGAGCAGCAGCCCCAGCGCCCGGGAGCCGCGGCGCCGGCGCAGGCGCCCGCGCCGGGAGCGCAGCCCGAGCGAGCGGGCCACCCGCCGGCGCCGCACCCGCCGGAGAAGCCGCACGCGCGGCCGCTCCCCAGCCCCCCCATGCAGGCAGGGCGGACACACCGGAGCCCGCCGAGGCAGCGGCCACGAGCTGCCCCGCGGCGGGCGCCGAGCGGCGAGCGAGCCCCCCGGGCCGGCGACCCCGCGGCGGCGGCTCCAGCAGCTCCCCCGCACGGGCGGCCGGCCGGAGCCGCGAGCAGGAGCTCCCCGCGGACGGGGCGCTTCTCGCAGGGCCGGGCGCGGCGGCGGCGGCGGTGGCTGCCCCGGCCAGCCGCGGCAGCAGCTAACGCCACGAGCGGCTCCGGGAGCGGCTCCCCGGGGGCGGCGGCGCGGACTCCCGCGACGGCTCCGCCCACGGCGGCAGCGTTGGGAGCAGGGGCTCCGACGGCAGCTCCGCCCACGGCGGCAGCGCCAGGAGCAGGGGCCCCGACGGCGGCTCCGACTGCGGCGGCAGCGCCGGGAGCTGGGGCTCCACCGGCAGCTCCGCAGGCAGCGGCAGCGCCAGGAGCAGGGTCCGGCGGCGGCGCGGCCGCCGCGGCGGCCGGCGGCGCGGGCAGCGCGCCGCGGGCGAAGGGCCCGAGGGACCCGCAGGCAGCGCCCCCCGCGGAGGCGGTGGCGGCGGCGCTCAGGGCGAGCGGCTGGGGCTTCGCGGCCGAGGGGGTCGCGGCTGGCGTCCTAGCCGAGGCGGTGGCTGCCGGCCTTCTCCGACGGGAGGGCCGCCGGCGCTCCCGCTAGACGCAGGCGAGCACCCCATCGAGCGCGAGTACGACGGGCTCGACTGGGCGCAGCTCGCAGGCCAGCCGGGCGAGGCTGGCGCTTCAGGCTCCCCTGCCCCGGCTGAGCAGGGGCGCGCCGCGGCTGCCGCCGTCGCCACCCCGCCGCGGGCGCGGGGCCAGGCGGCCCCCGCCGAAGCTCCGACGGCGGCTCCGCCTGCGGCGGCGGCAGCGCCGGGAGCGGGTGCTCCGACGGCAGCTCCGCCTGCGGCGGCAGCGCCGGGAGCGGGGGCTCCAACGGCCGCTCCGCCCGCGGCGGCAGCGCCTGGAGCTGGGGTTCCACCGGCGGCCCCGCTGGCCTCGGGGGCGGCCGCGCCGGGAGCGGAGCCGGCGAAGCGGCGGCTCTGGGCTGACCTGGCGGCGGAGGAGGCCGCCGGGCTGCACGCCCCGCCGGCGACGACCCTGCCCGCGGGGGACACGCGGGCTGGCGGCGCGGTCGCCGGAGCCGCCACAGGCGCCGCGGCGGCGGCGCGCGCGGAGGCGGCGGCCCGCGCTGCGGCGGCCGCTCAGGCGGAGGCCCGGGCCGCGGCCGCGGACGCGGCCGCCGCGGAGGCCGCGGAGGCGCTGCGCGAGGAGGTGTGCGACCTCCTCCAGCGCGGCTGGACGCCGGTCCGGGCCGCCGCACGCCACCTCGGCCTACCCGAGGGCCGGCGTCTGCCAGCGGCCCGCGGCCGGGTGTCGCGGCAGGTGGCGCGCCTGGCCGCGCCGCAGCTCCTCGAGCTCGCCGAGCTCCTGGGCGCCGCGGCCTAGCCGCGGGGGCGCGGCGCCGGGCTGCGCAAAGCCGCAGCCCGGCTGAGGCGGGGGCCCGCCGGTCCGTGCGCGGGCGGGCGCGCCTCCTTCTGCGTTTGCTGCTGCTTCTGCTGCTGTTTCCTCCCTTCCTCTCCCCCTTCCCCCTTCTGCTCTCCTCTTCCTCCTTTGCCGCGGGGCGACCTCTCGAGCTAGTAAAAAAAAGTGCGCGGCCCAGCGGGGGGGGCCAGGGCCGTAATGAAATAAGAAGAGGCGCCATGAAACCTGGGGAAAAATCATGGCCCCCGCCCCCCCCCCTGGTCATCACCCCCCTCTTTTCCGCCCCCGAGACCTGGACCTGCCACGCACCTCAGCCGGGAACATCCTCCGCCTCCTCCCCACCGCGCTCGGAGGCAGGCGCGGGGTGCGCGCGGCTGCGCTGGATGCGGCGGGCGGCGGGAAGAGGAGGAGCGCGCGGACGCGGAGGGGAGCACGCGCCGAGGGTGGAGCGTGGAGCCTTTTTTGCACAGGTGTGCCAGACCCAGACCCCCGACGCCATGCTTTTTTCATGACATGGGCCCCCAGCGGTCTGGACACCTCCTCCTCCTCCTCCTCCTCCCCCTCCTCCCCCTCCTCCCCTTCCTCCCCCTCCTCCTCCTCCTCCTCCTCCTCCTCCGCCTCCTCCTCCTCCTCCGCCTCCTCCCCCTCCGCCTCCTGCCGCCCGAGTCGCTCTCTGACGGTCCCGAGGGCCTGTCGGGGCCTCCAGAGGTCCGTGATGCTTCCACTGCCCGAGAGGGCCTGGGGAGCACGGGCGCTCCCCTGGTTTGGACGCCCGACATGAATACCGAAAAAATGGGTACGATGCCCAACAACAAATGTTGTCCCAAACCAACAGCGGCCGCTGTTGGGCAGGCGGCCTCCAGTCTCGAATGGACACAGGCCGCGGCGGCGTGGACAGCGAGGCCTGTTCAAAATGAACAGGAACTGCTGTTGGGCATTGTACCCATTCTTTCGGTACCCATTTCGGGCGTCCAGACCTGGGAGAAGAAACACACATCAACGGAGACTTTTGGCGCTCCGCGCGGATCCAAGACTTCCGCGCGGAGCGCCAGCACCTTTTTCCGTTTTTGATATGTTTGCTCTTCCTCTCTTTCCGATCCTCAGCCACACGGGAAGGCCACGCCCCGCGCCTCCTCCACAGCCGCACGCCGGTGGCGGCCGCAGACGCGAGAGCGCCCCGCTGCGCGCCGCCCCCCCGCGGACGTCGCCCACGACGGCGCTGCCGGCGAGGACGCCGGCGACGCCCGCGACGCCCCGCGGCGGCGGCGGCGGCGAGGACGACGGCGCGCCCACCCCACGCGGCTCCCGCTGCTTGCGCCGCCGCGCGGACTTGGTCGGTGGGTTCTTCGCCTTGCTGGGCTCCGCCGCCCCCAGAGGTCCTCGGGAGAGGCGCTCCGACAGTGTGCGCGCGGCCGCAAGAAGCCCTCGCGAGGAAGCTCCTCGCGAGGAGCCCAGCCCTGAGAACCCGCGCGCGAGGTGCACCTGAGGGGGGGAAAGCCAGGAGCACCCTGAGCGCAGCAGCTCCATCAACGGCTGCGGGAAGTCATCGCGCAGCGCGAGGAGCGAAGAAACCCAGGAGACCCTCTGGTTTCTTGATGCGCGCGCCCCCACGGGAGGAGAGACTGCCTCGCCCTCCTCGCCCAGGCGTCGGTTCCCGGAAGGGTTTGTCAACGGAGGGGCCCACCTCCGCCCCCCTTGCCTTCGGTCGGGCCTGTCCCCCCAGAGGGGGATCTTGGGCGAACTATTAAACATACACAACAAAGACTCCCCAAATGCCCCACAAAAACAATCCCCAAAAAGTCACCAGACTATCTTCTTGACTACTTCTGAGCATTTTGACAATTCTGTCTGGTGCGTCTTGATCGACTATTCTTTGGACGCCCGAAGAATGGGTACACTGCCCAACAACGAATGTTGTCCCAAACCAACAGCGGCCACTGTTGGGCAGGCGGCCTTCTGTCTCGAGGGACACAGGCCGCGGCGGCGCGGACAGCGAGTCCTGTTCAGAATGAACAGGAACTGCTGTTGGGCACTGTACCCACCCTTTCCGTATTTTGGTAGTGGAACCAATTGGTTTTCAAAATGTTTGATCTTTAGAAGCTCTGCGTGGCGACGCCCCCGTCGCCACGCGTGCCCTCTGCGTGCCTGCTGGGGCGCCGCCACGTAGAAGTACTGGAGACCGAGCACTTTGGGCGTCGCTACGCACGCCCTCTGCGTCGCTGCGACCATTTGTGAAAACACTAAAACCAATTCAATTCACGAATAAAGTACCCACTTCGCTCGTGCAGATCTTCCTCCTGCAGAGGGACAGGCCCGACTCCACCCCTGCCTCCTCCTCCTCCTCCTCCTCCTCCTCCTCCTCCTCCTCCTCCTCTTCCCTCCTCCTCCTCCTCCTCCTCCTCCTGCAGAGGGACAGGCCCGACTCCACCCCCTGCCTCGAGAGGCGCGGCGGGGCGTGCCCTCGGGCCCCCCCTCCGGGCTCTCGGGCTACCGAGGGCCCGTGCGCGTGCTCTCCCGTGCGGCCCTGACCCCCCCCCCTCCACGAGGTGGTGAGCACCCCACCGGCCCGCTGGGCCCGGGTGGTCTAGCGTTAATGAAGGGGCCCTGGGACACGTAACTAAATACACACAAACAAAAAGGCTCCCCATCTTTTCCTATATTTTCTGGGTTTTTGTCTTCCCGCCCAATTCCCATATTTTCCCATATTTTCTTGGGGATCGACGATTAATTGTGTCTGTGCGTTTATGTCCCTCCTGAGTTAAGTTGGGCCTGTCCCTCTACAGGAGGAACCCTCAAAAATAGTAAAAAAATAGCCTGGGGACTATTTCTTGATTATTTTTGGGCATTTGGGGAATCTGTCTTTTGTACTTCGAATGTTTCGCCCAAGATCCCCCTGTAGGTGGACAGGCCCGACCTAAGTCTAGCGGTGTCTTTCTTCCCGGTTCCAAAGCCCCTCTTCCCTTCGGGGAGGGGTGCCCTCCCCCTCCCCTCCCTGTTTCTTGTTTTGGGGGGGTTCTCTCAGGGAGTCCTAGATGGCGCAATATGGCTCCAAGAGTGCCTCCGAGGCTCCAAGATGGCCTCCAAGAAGGCTCAAGACAGACGAAGCTGGTTCAAGACAGCTGCCGACATGCCTCCAAGAGTCCCAGAGGACCACAGAGGGCCACAAGACGGTTCCAAGTGCTCTCGGATATTCCTCAAGACCCCTCTCAAGAGGCCCACATCCTTCAAACCCTACATAATGACTCTCGCCTTTTCGCTCCCGATGCGCTTTTGAGGCCTCGAGGTGGCCCCAATATCGCCCAAGGGATCCCAAGAGGAGCCCAGGAGGCCCCCCAGACGGCCCCAATAGCGCCAAAGAGCGCCCCAAGAGGGCCCCCAAAGACGGTGTTGAGCGCTCTTGACGGGGGGCCTCGATATAGACCCCTCCCTTTTGATCGATGGCCTAATAAATTAGCCCCGAGAGGCCCACTAGGGCTCCCAGGAGGCCCTTCATAGGGCCCCAAGACGCTCCCAAAGCCCCAATAGGACCCCAATTCGCCCCAACAGAGCCCCAAGAGGGCCCCAAGAGGGCGTTCAGGAAACCCCAAGATGGCTGCCAGAGACCTCGTCCTTATCCTCCTCCTCCTCCTCGTCCTCGTTATCCTCGTCCTCGCCCTCGTGGTCCATGTCGTCCTCGTCCTCCCCCTTCTCCTTCTTCTCTTCCTCGTTCTTCTCCTCTTCCTCCTCTTCCTCCTCCTCCTCGTTCGCGTCGTCCTCGTCGTTCTCGTATCAGAAATCAATGTTCGCCCACAATGGCTCCAAAAAGGTCTTTGATGCTCCAAAACGGCCTCCAAGATGGCTCAGCACCCTCCTCCCCCTCCTCTCCTTGCCCGCTTCGTTTCACTATATGTGTCTCCTCCTTCCGTTTCCCGTCAGCTCTCATGGGCAACGTTTCTGACTGGGCTGGTGGGGATACGGGAAGCATGAAGAATTCCCGGATTTCTCGAGCTCCCATTCGCAGAGCGCCTCCCTGCGAATTTGGTCCAAAACATGCAAACTTGATGTCCCTGCTTCCTCGGCGTACGTTCGCAGAACGCTGCGCTGTGAATTCGCCCGGCATCGTTCGAAACGGATTCGTGGACTCCCTGGGCTCCGATTAGCAGAGCGGCGGTCCACTGAAGCGCGCCGAGAAGCGGGGAAATCGAGTGCGCATGGCTTCAGACCGACTGGCACATCGGAGGTCTGCTAATGCGAGCCCCGGGAGTCAGAAAATATGTGATTCCCGGGCTCGCTGGCGTGCATTAGCACAGCGCCGCTCTGGTATATTTGGCGCAATTCTGAACGCGCTGCTCTGAGAACTGATCCAAGACGTTTCGCTACCAGGCCCCCGGGAGGCCCCCGAGAGACCTCCATCAATTCCCCAAGAAGGCCACATGAAACCTCCGAGAGGCACCCCGAGAAACCGCCACCGGGCATCCGAGAGGCCTCTGGCCCGCAACCCAGGCGCGCAGTGGCGGGATGGACCGAACGCCACTAGGCTTCCATGGGCGGTGGGCGTGGGTGGATTGTTCATAAAAAGAAATCTGAAAGAAAAACTCTTGGCGCTCCGCGCGGACTTCTTGTATCTGCGCCGGACCCCCCCTCCCTGGCGCGCGGAGCGCGCCAGGGGCGGCGACAGAGGCGCCGCCGGGGGGGGGGGGCCGGCGCCGGGGTGGGGGGGGGGGCAACGCGGATCCAAGAAATTCGCGCGGAGCGCCAACCGCTTAAGTTTATGCCGTTCGTTGTAGTCGTTGTTGTTGTTTGTTGTTGTTTGTTGTTGTTGCTGTTGTTGTGGTTGTGGTTGTGGTTGTTGTTGTTGATGTTGTTGTTGCTGCTGTTGTTGTTGCCGTTGTCGGTGTCGTTGTTTCTGTTGCTGTTGCTGTTGTTGTTGTTGCTGCTGTTGTTGCTGTTGGTGTTGTTGTTGTTGTCGTCGTTGTTGTTGTTGTAAGTGTAATTGTTGTTGTTGTTGTTGCTGTTGTTGTTGTTGTTGTTGTTGGTGTTGTTGTTGTTGTGGTTGTTGTGGTTGTTGTTGTTGTTGTTGTTGTTGTTGTTGTTGTTGTTGTTGTTGTTGTTGTTGTTGTTGTTGTTTCTTTCTCTCTTCCGTCGGATTGCGATCCAGAACCGGTGGCTCGTGCTACCTCGTCGTGGCTGGACTTCTTACACGATTCTGCTGCTGCTGCTGGACTGCTGGGCTCGTCCTGCTGGACCTCTTGCACGACTCTCGAGCCCTGTGTAGTGTTGTGAATGCCCCGACAATGGACACCCTAACAATCCAACCATCAAATTAACCTGTGTTGTTAATGTCGGGCGATGTTCTAAGAATGTTTAAAACATGCTTAAGACATGTTTTAGACATCTGGAAATTATTCGGCAACATGCTTCCCCTCGATTGATCGTCCTCCACAGGCGTAGTGCCTCCTTGGCCGAGACGTCCTCTGTACACCCGGGTCGGTGCGCACTCGGTGGTGCGCAGAGGGGCCCACTGGCGGTGCGCAGAGCTGGCGGAGCTTGGAGAGATGCTCGTCGTGGCTCGTGGCTTCTCTGGCCGTGGCTCGTGGAGGAGGAGGAGGAGGAGGAGGAGGAGGGCAGTGCGCGTCTACAAGCCAAACATCCGAAGGGTTTGACACATAGGTTTTAAACATCAAGGAGACTATAGTTCAATCTCGCCGTCTGGGTGAGGACCCCAATCGAGGAGGAGGAGGAGGAGGAGGAGGAGGAGGAGGAGGAGGAGGAGGAGGGGGAGGAGAAGGAGGAGGAGGAGGAGGAGGAGATGGAGGAGGAAGAGGGGGCTCCCGCCGTGGCTCTGGGTGGTCTCGCGGGCCTCTCCTGTGCCGCCTCTCCCGCGGCACCGCGCAGTACTCACAGCACGCGGTCCTGTACTTGTGCGGTCCACCCCTGTTTTTTCGGCGTCTGTGCCCAAGCACCCTCGCGCCGTCGAAAAATCACAACGGGATTCTTGTCGCGACTTTTGGCCTCTGGGGGCCGTCGCCGGGCCTCGGGACCGTGAAAGGGCGACTCAGGATGAGAAGCAGGTCCTGGGGAATGGGTCGAGAACTCTGGGGGTCGACGTTTTTGACAAAAACATGACGTCGGGGGTCTGGGTTGAGCGGCAACGACAGGGGGGGAGTGGCGCAGGGGGGGTATATGGACCCGGAATCGGCGATGCATCGCCGATAGATCGGAAATGGGCCCACGATAGTGAATCCGCACCTTCCTGTGCAGGTTGGGACTATCGGGCTCCTATCGGCGATCAATGGGCGATTGGGGGTCGACGCATCCCCCCCCATGCCTATCCCCCCCTATCGTTGCCCCCGCTCTGTTCATGGGAGCCCTGGGAGGCGACACTGAAATCAGCACTTCCTGCACTCGGACCGCACTTGGCCCTGTCTCCTGCTCCTCCTCGCCCTTCCTGCTCCCCCTCCCCCTCCTCGTTCTCCTTCTCGCCTCCCCTGTGAGCGGGCGAAAATCTGGTCCAACTCAGGTCCCCAATGTGCTCCGAATTGGTGGCCCCCAAACCAGGTGGTGAGACACCCGGTGGTGACCTGAAATCCCAAAAACGTAATTTCTAGGGTTGGGGACACAGGGTCACCACCGGGTTTCGTGATTCCCGGGGCCACCCGCGCTCGAGACATCCTCGAAACACCACCCGAGTGCCAAAACCCGGTGGTGACACCAATTCGCCCCATACTCACCACCGGGTGTTCTCACCACCACGTTTGGGGACCCTGTGAGCGGGCGAAAATCTGGTCCAACTCATGTCCCCAGTGTGCTCCGAAGCTGGCCCACGTCAGACAGCGCCGGGGGGCACGCGGGCTCCCGTGGAAAACAGACACCGAGCACTGCCACCAGGAGTACGCAGGATGGGCGTGCGATAGGCTGCAGTCCTCCTCGTCGTCCTCGTCCTCCTCCTCCTCCTCCTCCTCCTCCCTCCTCATTCTCCTCCTCATTCTCCTCCTAGTTCTCGCGGTACGCGATCCTACCCACCCACCCGCCCGCTCACAAACTTGTGCTCCCTTCGTACCACCGCGGCACGGCCACGGAGCCTTCCCCTTCGCAAACCGTCGTGCCAGAAGCCCATCCTCCATGCCAAAGGTAGTGACACAAGCTCGCCGAATCCATTCGGAAGGCCGCGCAGGTTGATGATGCCACGCGCGCATCTCTACCAGTTTGATGAACCCATGCGCGCATTTCGAGCACGCTGGGCCAACTCATGTAAGCATATTGACCATGGCGTTGATGGGGGTTCGCGCGCGCATAAACTCAAACTACGGTAAATAACCAAGTATCCCCTTGTTGTTCCAGGTGTTGTTGGAGACGGCGATCTTGAATGCCTTTATGTAAAACAACTGTGGCTGAACAAGCTTGTCTCACGCGCGCGAGCTCGCACATATGTCTCACATTGCTTGTTGTTGTCTTGCAACTCACAACATACATGAAACCATGTCCTTCGCATCATGCTACTTGCAAACACCGGGCTGGGGGCGCAGGGGCGTCACACCGCATGGTGTTTAACATGGGCAATACGGGTAAAAACACATAAACCATATGAACACCCAGAAGATGCCGGGGCTGGATCTGGCTGGAACGGCTCATGGAAGATGGTGACCCCCTCAAGATGTTGTAACACGGATGTAGTTGTTTCTTTAGTGTTCTGAGCGCTGTTCAGGGCCTTCTGTGTTTTGCTGGGCTTCTGGAGGCCTTGAGAGGCCTTTGGGGGTCTCTGGGAACCTTAATTGACCTCTGGGGGAGTAGGATCGGAAGCGCGGAGGCAGCGACGCCGTCTTCCTTGTCCTCGTCGACGCTCTCCCCCCCTCCTCCTCCTCCTCGTCCTCGTCCTCGTCCTCCTCCTCCTCCTCCTCCTCCTCCTCCTCCTCATCCCCCTCATCCCCTCCTCCTCCTCCTCCTCCTTCTCCTCCTCTGTCCCTCCATGGCGACCTCCTTCTCCTCCTCCTCCTCCTCCTCCTCCTCCTCCTCCTCCTCCTCCTCCTCCTCTCAGTCCTCCTTTCGTGTACAGTTGGATTTGATTGGACAGGACACACGAGAGGACACAAGACCCTTCCGAGGGTCACGTTGCCATTGGAGTGTAAGAAGGCACGTGTCGCGAGGCACAGGACACACCACCACCACCACCACCACAACCACGCACACACGCACGCACGCACGCACGCGCACCACCACCCACTAGTCCGCGGATAGAGAAAATCAGCGCCATGGTAAGGGATGGGAGGGAGGGGTAGGACGTCAGATATGACGCGCGCGCGCACCTAGCTTGTCTCCTCCCCCTCCCCCTTCCACCTCCCCTCTTCCCTCCCCAGCTCCTTCACCTTCCTTCACCTCTTGCTCCCGCTTCCTCCCTCGCCCCTCTCTCCCCTTCGCTTACTCCAAATCCTCATCCTCTGCCTCAAGCTCCTTCCACTCCTCCTCCTCCTCCTCCGCCTCCTCCTCCTCCTCCTCCGCCTCCTCTTCCGCCTCCTCCTCCTCCTCCTCGTCGTCGTCGGGGGGGGGAATCCTCACAGCACGGGGGGATGGCGCTGACAAAGAAATGCGAGAACGGGGATTTCGTCTTCCGCGCGCCACCGAACAACACAACAATTGCCGCGGGTGGAAACAAAAGACGAGATCACGACCGCGTTGGCTGCGGTTGAGCGGCTGCGCCTCGCAAATGTGGGCCGCGGGGCTTCGGGAAGAGGCGCACGAGGAACGGGGCGAAGGTGGACGGGGTAGTGTTATGTCGGGCGTGTCCCTCTACAGGGGGATTTTCGACGAAACATAAAAAATACCCCAAACATACCCCAAGAAGGCAACAAAAATACTCAAAAAATAGTCCCCCGACGATTTTTGGACTACTTTTTGATTATGTTTGGGGTATTTCCTTTTTTTCGTTGAACATCCCCCTGCAGGGGGACAGACCCGACTTGAGGGTAGTGGAGCAGGAGGGACGGGGGGCAGGAGCGAGGCGCAGCCATCGTGCTGACACTCAGGGATAAAACAGAGCTAAGATCGGGATAAATCGCTCCAGAGCGTTCCGGAGCGCTCTCAGAGCGTTCCGGAACGCTCTGGAGCGGCCGCGGCGCCCAATACATCCTCCAAACCCGCCGATTCTCAGAGATTTCGAGTTATCCCGATCCGATTTTGTCCCGATCTTCGTGTCGTTTTAGAGGTGGCCGAGAGCTCTGGTGGTCGACGCAACGAACCAACATCATGACGTCGGGGGGTTCGGCTGTGGGCCGGCCCCGATTGGCTGCTCGAGGACGCGGAGCCCCGACCTCCGCCGCCTGGGCTTCTCCCGCGCGGGGCCCCCGGAAGACCCCTCACCACACCCGTGTCTTCTGGCGGCGCTGGGACATACCCAGCGAGGGGGGCCCCCGGTGGCCGAGGCCTGGGGCAAAAAAAAGGCGCCACGGAAGTCTCGCGCCGCTCAACGACCCGCGAAAGCAGCAGACCATCGCAGCCCTCCTCTCTGGGCTGAGGGGGGGGATCATACGCTGACCCCCTGGCCCCCGAGGTGCTGACAGCCGGGCCCCGCGCCCGGGTGCCCAGGGCCCGGGCAGGCTCTACTCAACTCCCTGACCTGGGGCAAAAAGGCCTGGGGCCCGATCCGATTTTGTCCCGATCTTCGCGTCGTTTTCCAGGGAGCCCCTCCAGGGGACGCAGGGGGCGCTCCTGCCCCGTGCGAGCCCCTGCCTTCGAACCCGTTCCCCGACCCGGCCGCCCGAGGAGCGGCCCGAAAGGACGACGAGGACGACGACGACCACGACGACCACGACGACGAGGACGACCGCGACGACGACGACGACGACGACGACGACGACGACGACGAGGAGGACCGCGACGACGACGACGACGACGACGACGACGACGACCGCGACGACCGCGACGACGACGACGACGACGACGACCGCGACGACGACGACGACGACGACGACGACGACGACGACGACGACGACGGCGACGACGACGACGATGACGACGACCGCGACGACCGCGACGACGACGACGACGACGACGACGATATCGAAGGGGCTGAGGACGACGTGGGGGAGAAAGGGCAGGGGATGCGGTGATAGGGGTTAGTGGGGTACGTAATCACGCGATGGGGGAGAGAGAGAGAGAGAGAGAGATAGGATGAGGGGGGGCAAATGACGGTGAGGACGAGGGAGGAGGTTTCTGTTTTTGCGCTCCGCTCGGAATCCATCGAACGACGATGACCCGAGACGGCGAGAGGGCTCGAGAGGACGGAGACTGGGCCGCTGCGACCGACAACCAAACTGAGCGAATAGCAGGAAGGATGAGGATGACGAGGATGAGGAGGAAGAGAAGGGAGAGGATACCGATGAGGGGGGTGCAGGAAGTGGGCGAAGGAGGAGGGGGATCATGAGGAGGATGGAAGAACGGGCGAGGAACATGATGCTCGCGGAGGAGGAAGATGAGAGAGGTCAGAAGGACGAGGAGGAGAAACGTGAGAGTGTGTGTGTGTGTGTGTGTGTGTGTGTGTGTGCGTGCGTGCGTGCGTGCGTGCGTGCGCGCGCGTGCGTAAGCTTAGTGCTCGTGACGGTGCCGCCACATCGCCGCTGGAGGATCAATTGTGTGTGGGGAAGGAGGAGGATGAGGGGCGAGGGACGAGATGGAGGAGGTGGACGAGGGGGACGGGGTACAAAGAAGGATTACGAGAAGGGGCCAGAGGAAATGAAGGATGAGGGTAAGGACGAGCAGAACGAGGGACGAATTGGGGACGGGAACGGGAGGAGCAGAAACAGTATGCCAATTCTCTCCTCCTCCTCCTCCTCCTCCTCCTCCTCCTCCTCCTCCTCCTCCTCCTCCTGTGTGGAGGGCCACGTAGACACCCACATGTAATCCCGCACCTCCCCTGGACTCCCTCAGAACCTCCCTTCCTCCTCCGCCTCCTCCTCCTCCTCCTTTTCCTGACAAGTTAAGCAAGCTTGGGTCAGCCAGGGCCACAGCGTTCGCCTCCTCCTGCTCCTCCTCCTCCTCCTCCGCCTCCTCCTCCCTCTCCTCCTCCTCCTCCTCCTCCTCCGCCTCCTCCCCCTCCTCCTCCTCCTCCTCCTCCTCCTCCTCCACTTCCTCCTTCCACTGGATCCCCCAGACCTCCCCAGGAGCACCCCGAGCCACACGAGTACGCCACCGAGAGAGCCACCCGGCTCTCCTCTCCCTCCCTCCCGCCGCTGCTCCCGGGGGAACCGACGACGGCACGCACGGCGCAAACCTCCGGAGGCTCGCGCGGCATTCTGAAGGGGCCCTGGGACACACAAATAAATACACACGCACAAACAGATTCCCCACATTCTCCCATATTTTCGGGGTGTTTGTCTTCCCCCCCACTTCCCATATTTTCCCATATTTTCTAGGGGATCGCCGATGAATTGTGTCTGTGTGCTTCTTCCCCTCCTGACATTCCTCGGGCGGGCGCTGGACCTCCCCCGCCCTGGGCGCGCGGAGCGCGCCGAGCCTGCGCCCGAGGCGCCGCCAGAGGGTGAAGCAGGGACCGACCGTCCCGGCATTCCTATAGGCCTACACTTTGCGAAATGCTTAAGAAATCATGGGTTAAGAAACTCAGAGTCTCAGAATTTGGATAAAAACTTAGAATTTCGATTGACATCTTCGGACTCACATTGAAACATTAAGAATCATCGAGACTCTGGCCGAAAACTTAAGTTTTCTTAAGCATCGCACAAGGTGTACCACGACATGTCGTTAGAACCCCAAGCTGTTCCAATAACAGAAGCAGCGTTCTTCGAACCTAAGCCCGATGTGGTAAAACAGGACAGTCCCAGCCAGAAATGTTCAGGAGCATTTCGTGGAAAGCACAAAAGGTTATGAGAACATTGTTTGGTAGGCCTATAGGCGAGCCGCGACGCTTCGCCACTGCTTGGAGAGGGTCCAACACCGACCCACGAACTCCGCGCGGCAACTTCGTGCAGTGACGACCCGGGCGCTGATTCTGAAGGAGAACAACAAGCGGCATAAACATAAACTTGTGGCGTTCCGCGCGGATTTCGAGGATCTGTTGGCGCTCAACGCAACAGGTTCTTGCCGTTAAAGGGGCCCAAGGACACACAGATGCATACACACAAATCTCCAGATCTTCCCAGATCTGCGGGGTTTTCGTCTTCCCCCCACTTCCCATCTTTTTCCACATTTCCCTGGGCAGCGACGATCCATTGTGTCTCTGTGTGTGTTTTCCCCTCCTGAGCCGTGACGGCCCAGACGCTGACTTCCGACGCCGCGCGGACTGATCGACCTCCGAACGATCGGTGGCTCTCCGATCGCCCGATCCTTCCATGCCGGCTGGCCGCTGCTGGGCCACTGAGGAGGAGGAGGAGGAGGAGGAGGAGGAGGAGGAGGAGGAGGAGGAGGAGGAGGAGGAGGAGGAGGAGGAGTGAGGAGGAGGAGTGAGGAGGAGGAGGAGGAGGAGGAGGAGGAGGAGGAGGAGGACGACGACGAAGTGGAGGAGGAGGAGAAGGCCACTGGCGGCGCTCCAGCCTCGAACCGCGCTGGGGTCGCCGCCGCGCCGGCACACCACGAGCAACCCTGCACGACACGACCAAACTTCGGCGGGCCCCTCCCTGTCTCGCCATCGCTCGGACGTCCATTCCCTTTGCTTTTATCGGTTTCGTGCGTGGTTTTTCCGCCGCATGATCAAGGATGCTCCTCGCTGGTCCTCGCCGAAGGAAAACACACGTCCGAGCGATGCCAACCGAAGGCGCCGCCAGGGGATCCCAGCGCTGGCACGGCACGAACAACACTGCACGAACGCCAAACTTCGACGGGCCCCTCCCTGTCGCTTACCAGCCTGGAACAAATCCCTATCCCTATGCTGGGCACCTCCTCATCACGATGCCAATCTCAGGGATCCCCTTCTGTTTTGAGGGCGAGTCCCTAAGATTGTCGTCGCCTTTTGGCGTGTCAATCTTAGGGATAGGGATACGCTCGAGGCCGGTAAGTCGCACGGAGCGCGCCCGGCGCCGAAGGCGCCGCCAGGGGGCCCCAGCGCAGGTCCAGGACATCCGCGCGGCCCGTCGGAGATCTGGTGCCGTTTTCAGCTCCTCGACTGTTGTCCTTCGACCGCCGACGGCGGCGGCGGTGGCGGCGGCGGCGTCGGCGATGACGACTACGTCGGGCATGTCCCCCTCCGAGGGGATTTCCGGGGAGAAATGAAGAATACACCAAAAATGCACCAACACAGCCCACAAATGTTAACAAGATCGTCCCCGGACTACTTTTGGTCCCTCTTGGAAGGACTCCTCCCGTAGAGGGACAGGGCCGACGTAAGACGACGACGGCGTCGGCACCACGTGGGCACCGCGGACACCCCCCCAGCCCCTCGCCCAGCTCTCGGCGCCGCCCAAGCCACCGGCGTCCTGGTATCCGCGGGTCCCCGCAGGGCGGAGGCGCTCTGGCGGCGCGCGAGGCGCCGTGCTGGCCCGCCGCCTATTCTAGAAGAAGAAAAGACGCAATAAACATACACTTTTTGCGCTCCGCGCGGGTTTCTTGGATCCGCGCCTGGGCCCCCCCCAGCGGCGCCTCCAGCGCCGCGCCTGGCGCGCTCCGCGCGTCAGGGGGGGGGTCCATCGCGGATCCGAGAAATCCGCGCGGAGCGCCAAAAGTGTATGTTTATGTGGTTCTTCTCTTATTTTCAGGACGCGGCGAGACTCGCCGATCTGTCGTTCGTTCAATGTTGTGTGTGCGCGCGCCCCACATGTTTGCACACAGGGCCCCCTTCCCTCCCGCCCCCATTTCTCCTGTCGTGCCCAAGTGGGCGCCGATGCGCCCCCCGCTGCCCCGACCGCGGCGGCTGGGAGCCAAGTCGCCGCTGACACACATATGTATACGTATAGGCATATGTAAATGTATATGTGTGTACCGTCGGGGCGTTGACCTAAGGAACCCTCAATAAGGAACGAGGCCCCTATTCCCACAAGTTCAACTTCGATGTGCCATCGAAAACCGAAGGAAAACCCAAGGCAAACTGTGAAGCAACCAAGGAACACGGAGCCCCTCCCCAACGAAAAGGGTTCCTGCTTCAGGGCCCCGACTGTATGTATATATATATATATATATATATATGAGCGCATATATAGATAAATAAATGTATGTATACATGCATGGCGGATTCTCCCAACCCTGCACCCAAAACTGTTGCCATCTCTTGGGAGGTCGAAGCGTGCTTCCGCCGGCCTTCCGCCGTGGAAGAGACGGCACCTCTTTCGATCCTGGAAGGCAAGGCCCTCTCTGGAACGCCCCAAAGATGTGTGTACATATATATATATATATATATATATACTAGAACCATCGCGCGCGCTTCGCGCGCGCTCAAGTTCTAGCTAGGATAATCGTCATCGTCATCATCGCCATCCTCATCACCATCATATCCAGCGTCATCGTCAGCGGCATCGTCATCATCACCATGACCATCACCATCATCACAATCGTCACCATCACCACCATCAGCAGCAACATCGTCATCACCATCGTCATCATCGCCATCGTCGTCATCATCGTCAATATCGTCACCTGAATCATCAACATAATCATCCTCATCATCGCCATCGTCATCATTATCGTCGTCGTCGTTATCGTCGTCATCGTTATCGTCATCATCATCGTCATCATCTTCATCATCCGCCCACTCCTGCATCACAAGCACCATAAACAGCATCGCCACCATTGTTATCAGCATCGGCGTTATCATCCTGTCCATCAGCAGCATCATCATAATGATCGTCAACATCACCATCCTCAACGGCATCACTGTCATCGTCATCATGATCGTCAGCATCACCGCCATCTTCATCATCATCATCAGCATCACTCACATCACGATCACCATCATCAACATCATCATCATCAGCATCATCATCATTCCCACTGTCAACATCATCATCATAATCTTCTTCCTCCTCCTCCTCCTCATCATCATCATCATCATCATCATCGTCGACTTCATGATAGTCGTCATCATCGTCATCATTTTGGTCACCGTCGTCTCCGAAGCTCCCCCACAGAACTCGAGGATATCTCCGCAGCGTCTTGCATGCCGCGTGAGCAGTATTTGGGATTTAGGTTGTGGGCCTGAGGCCGCCCTGCATAATCATCATTGTCATTATCACCAGCGTCTGGAAGCCTTGCGGGGCCTTGGAGCTTCTTGGAGCTCCTGGGGGCCTCTCGAGGCCTCTTGCGGACTCCTGGGGGCCTCTTGGGAGCTTCTGGTGTGCGAGGGCTCGAAATGTCAGTTCGTGTTCCCCATCTGGGGCTCCTCTTGGAGTGTTCTGGGAGCTCTTTTGGGCCGTCTTGGAAGCTTCCTGGGCCGTCTTGGGGCCCTCTTGGGCTGTCTCGGTGGTCTCTTGGGGGCCTCTGGGCTCGTCTTGAGGCGATCTTTCGGGCCTCTTGGGCCGCCTTGGAGCGTCTGGAAGCCAAACTGGGGAGAACGCCCAAACCCTTCAAAACCTACTAAAAATCAGTGACAATTTCCTATTGGGCCCCTCACGAGAGTGCTGTCGGCGACCTGCTGGGACGCTTTGGCAGCTTTTGAACCGTCTTGGAGTGCTCCCGGGCCGCTTCGGACCTCTCTTGGGCTGTCCTGAGGGCGTCCTGGAGCCATTTAAGAGGGTCCGCTGACCACAGCCACTGGGCAAAGTGAGGCCCCCCCTGGTCCAGGACCCCCTCTCCATTTATCTATATATATATATATATACGTACATATATATATACACATGTGTATATATACACATATATACATATATACATACATACATACATACATACATACATACATACACACACATACATACATACATACATACATGCATACATACATACATACATACATACATACATACATACATACATAGATACATACATGCATGCATGCATGCATGCATGCATACATACATACATACACACACATACACACATACATACACAAGCACACGCATACACACATACATACATGCCATGCATAAATACATACATGCATGCATGCATGCATACATACATACATACACACATACACGCATCCACACATACATACATACATACATACGTACATACATACATACATATATACATACATACATACACGCATACATGCATACATGCATACATGCACACATGCATACATGCATACATACATGCATGCATGCATGCATGCATACATACACATATACATATACATACATATACATACATACATACATACATACATACATACATACATACATACATACATACATACACACATACATACACACATACACACATACACACACATACATACATGGCATGCATAAATACATACATGCATGCATGCATACACACATACATACATACACACATACACACACATCCATCCATCCATCCATCCATCCATCCATCCGTACATACATACATACATACATATTTACATACATGCATACGTACATACATGCATACATACATACATACATACATGCATACATACATGCATGTACACATGCATACATGCATACATGCATACATGCATGCATGCATATATATATATACATATATATATATGTATATATATTAGGATTGTGCACACAGGAGAAGGGCAATCTATAGAAACATACGTACGTCGTCCACTGCGCCTCGGAAAACGCAGAATACTCCTCCAAGGCGCGGAATCATGTTCCCGGACCGCCTTCCGGGAACATGATGGGGACGACCTCCTGATGGCCTCCAGTGGGCCTCTTGGGGGCCTCTCGGAGGCCTGTTGGGCTCTCCTGGAGGCGTCTTGGGGCGCGCTCAGGGCCATTTTTGGGAATCTTGGGGGCCTCTGGGGGCCTCCGGGGAGGCTCTTGGGGGCCTCTTTGGGGCCTCTTGGGGCCTCGCGGGGCCCTCTTGGGGACCGCTGGGCTCGCTTAGGCAGTCTTGAAGCCCTGTCGGGGCTCTCCTGGAACCGTCTTGGGCGGCTCCTGGGCCATCTTGGGGCTCTCCTGGGCCGTCTTGGTTTGATTTTGGGGGTCTCTTGGGCCGTCTTGGGGCGGTCTTGTGGGCCTCTTCGGCCGTCTTGGAGCGGTTTTGGGAGACTCTTGGACGGCCTTGGAGCGTCGGAACCCCGAAAAAGCGAGAAGGCCAAAAACCTGGAACAAAAACAATAAAAATCATCGATTTTGGCTTGTCGGGGCTCTCTTGGGAGGCCTCTTGGGATGCCTTCGGGGCCTCATGGAGCTCTCTTGGAACGTCTTCGGGCCTTCCTGGCCATTCCTGAGGCTATCTATGCGCGTCTTGGAGCGCTCGCGGGCCGTCTTGGGCGGTCTCGAACTGTTCCTGGCGGTCCCAGGGGCCCTCCGGGACGCTTCGGACGCTCCCGGGGGCGCCCTGCACCCCCCATGGAGATTACTGGCAGCGCCCCGGCCCGCCCCCGGGCCCTACTCCGAGATATATATACATACACACATATATATATACATATATATATATATATATACATATATATATATATATATATATTAGAACCATCGCGCGCGCTTTGCGCGCGCTCAAGATCTAGCAGGCCCCTGGCCTTGACGAGTTCACTGCTCCACTGAAGTGGTGAACCATAGATGGTCTGAACGGGAAGCGAAGAAGTGTCCATAACGCGGAACGCATTCTGGGCAAAGAGAAGTCCATGCATGTCAATCCGCATTCCGGAGGGCTTTCGGGGAGGATGGTTGCTCAGGGGGGCGGAGGCCTGACGAATCGGATTCTCAGAAGGCCTTCTGGGAACACGGGTTTGGGGGGCGTCTTGGGGAGTCTGTTGGGGCGTGCCGTCGTCGTCGTCGTCGTCGTCGCCGCCGTCGCCGTCG
>CAUYUJ010022404.1:487500-515000 GCA_963575745.1 Prorocentrum cordatum
GGGCCCAATGTTCTTCCCCATGCGTGCTGTCACGTGCGCGGGCGCACCCGGCACACTCTGCGCGTGCCCCGCACGCGGCGCACCTGGCGCGGCTGGACCATGCGGCACACATGGCGCACGTGGAGATCGCGGCGCATCTGGCGCGCGAGGCGTGCCTGGCACCCTTGGGCCCCAGGGGTGCCTGGCGCAGCTGGCGCGCGTGGCGCGCCTGGCACGCGTGGCGCACCTCACGTTACGTCACGTTCCTGTCGCGCCGACTTCGGCGTCGGTGTCTGGCTCCTCGGAGATCGTTGAACCTTGAACGATCGGCCGACTTCGAAACGTCAGATCGCTCAACACGGATGGATTCTGGACCACGGGCGGCGTTCAACGTTGAACGCTGGCGGCGGGGTCGCCGACGGCTGACACGACGCGAACCTACCGTACCCCCTTCAGGTTCAGCGCGCCATCGGAATTGTCGCTGGTCGTGACCTCCACCTCTGACCCTTGTTGACTGTCGGGGCTCTGCCTACCGCACAGCTGATCTTGGCGGTGTTGGAAGTTCTTGCACAGCTCCCCGATTCTACGCGCTCCCCGTTCACAGTGAACATGGCACATGAGTTGCCTCACGGAGTTCGGACCAAAACCATAACCAACTTACTACCTGCACCAATTCAGAGCCACGTCTGAAGTTGCGCGCGCAATGAACTCAACCTGATACCCCCCTCTGGATGTCCGGGAAGAGAGCGTGTGCTACAGGTGTCTGGGTGTGGGTGCCGGTGCACGTTCTTGCCGAGCTCTTTGATGTCGCGCGCTTCCCGTCCATGTCAGGAACAGTTTCTCGCGCGTGCAAAGACGTGGGCGGAGAAGGGTGTTCAACATGCGGTTTGCATACCTGCAATTGGCCTCGCTTGTTAGGTTGGGCATGTCCTCCTACAGGCGGACATCGAAGACAACTCCAAAACTAGTCAAACGGTACTCCAAATCTGTCAAACATGATAGAAACATCGCTACCAAACTATTTTTAGACTAGTTTCGAATCTTCCTCCTGTAGGGGGACAGGCCCGAAACGACGCTGTTGGCCTCTATTTTCACGTGTGTGGGCGGGTGCGGATTCCGCCCGGCGAAGAGAGCAGAGGAAGAGGAGGGACGAGGAGGAGCAGCAGTGAAGACGGGCAAAAGGAGGAGAGCAGCATGGAGGAAGGAGGAAGGAGCAGGAGGGGAGCAGGAGGCAGGGTGACGGAGGGGCAGAAATAAGG
This sequence comes from Prorocentrum cordatum, assembly GCA_963575745.1. Classification (NCBI taxonomy): domain Eukaryota; class Dinophyceae; order Prorocentrales; family Prorocentraceae; genus Prorocentrum; species Prorocentrum cordatum. The sequence continues at coordinate 488,739 of CAUYUJ010022404.1, forward strand.
GCACGGGTACATGGGGACGGGGGCTCGAAGAAGAGGACACACGAACGAAAAGAAGGGAAGCAAGGGGCGGTGGAGGAAGGGAGGGAGAGGGCCAAACAAGCATTGGGTGCCTTACCGTAGGACGGCACACTATGACAGAATAGCCTGGTACATACTTAAATCGGGAGATACATCACGGCGTGACATTGAACATGAAGCCAGTGCGACCTCAATTTGGAGCTCTTGCTTCCCAGACAATTCAACACAGTTCTGGGCAATGCAAAGCAAGGCGGTGCACATCATTGCTTGGAATCGTTGCTTGGCATTGCTTGGCATTGTCCTGCGTTGGTTGGCATTGATTGGCGTTGTTTGTCGTTGCTTGGGATTGCTCAGCATTGCTTGGCATTGGTTTGCATTGCTCGGCACTTCTTGGCACAGCTGCTTGGTGTTGTTTGGCAATGTTTGCCAGTGTTTGGCATTGCTTGGCGTTGTGTGGAATTGTTTTGCGTTGCTTGGCACTGCTTGATGCTGCCTGCTATCGCTTCGCGTTGCCTGGTATTGGGCTGGATTGCCTCGCGCTGCTTGTTATCATTTGGCATTGCTTGGCGTTGCTTGGTGTTGTTTGGCATTGGTTGGCATTGCTTGGTATTGGCTGGCGTTGCTTGGCATTGCCTGGTAACGATTGCTTGGTATCGCAGTGGCAACCGCGGGCAACCCCGGGGAATGAAGGCGGGGAAGGGCCCAACACAAATGAGCACGTGCGAACCTCCGAGGCAAAACCACTCTGGGGACTGAGACCACTGCATGGCACAACGCTCGTATGGAAGCCATGCCACCACAAACAAAACGATTGGAGCTCCATGCCAGGGTCGTGGGCCCTCCAAGCTTCGAACCCGTGGTCCCAGGCCCACCCCCGACCGCTTCCCCGGGGCCGATCTCTCGTCCTGGAACCGTTCTCGATGGCCCACGGTTGAGCCGGGCCTGTCCCTCTACAGGGGGAATCCGCCGATCCGGCGTGTGAGTTTCAAGGAGTCTCAGCTACAGCCTCGAGGCTGAGCTTCAGCCTCTGGGGGGGTCGCCGGGGTGGCTCTGCCGGGGAAGGGGGGGTGGGGGGGGGGGGGGGGGTGCGAGTTTCCGGCGAACCCCGGGGCCGCTCCGGGGGAGTGGAAGATAGGGGGGGGGGGGGCGCCATGCTCCGCTTTTTCCGGCGCTTTGGAGGAGGGGGGGGGCCCAAGAGACCCCCAAGGGGTTCCAAGAGGGCCCCGAGTCGCCGAAAAATCGCTCCAAGACGCCCGAGATGGCCTCCAGACGGCCCAAGGTGTCTCCAAGACGCCCCAAGAAGCTTCCAAGAGGCCTCCCAAGAGGGCCCCAAGAGGCCAGAATCGTTGATTTTCATTGGTTTTCTCAGGGTTTTTAGCGTTCTTGCCTTTTCGGGCGTCCGACGCTCGAAGACGGCCCAAGAGGCCCCCAAGTCCGTCCCAAGACGGCCCACGATGCTTCCAACACGGCCCAAGAGAGCCCCAAGACGGCCCAAGAGGGCCCCAAGACGGCCCAAGAGGGCCTCTGGACAGCCCAAGAAGGCCCCAAGAGAGCCCCAAGAGGGGCCCAAGAGGGGGACCACGAACCGAAAGAACCGAGCTTTCCGCCCCAAGAGGCCCCCAGGAGGCCCCAAGAGACCCCCAAGGGGCCCCAAGAAGCCCACAAGAGGCCCAAAAGAGGTTCCAAGAGGCCCCAAAACAGCTCCCCAGAGGCCTCCAGACTGCCTCCGGCAGGCCCCCGGTTTCTTCCGCGGCACCGCCCAGGGCGCCACCGGCAGGATGTCCTCCGTCTCATCGTTTTCCTTCAAGTTATCGCCTCTTCCTCATTCTCCTCCTCCTCCTCTGCGACCTCACTCCTATCCCTCAACGATCGCGTCACCGAGTGCCTCTTCTTTGAAACATCCTCGCTCTTCAAACGCACATCCATACACACATGCATACATACCTACATTTAAACACATTTGCATACATAGAAAAACAATCTTCCAGACATACATACTTACATTCACACACATACACACATATTATCATACACACATACAAACATACATACAAACTAAATACATACATACGCGCACAAGCATACATACATACATACGTACCTACACACAGGCACACATGATCAATGCATGCATACATGCATGCACGCGTACATACACACACATATATCGTGAAACTCACCGCGTGCTCGAAACTTGAGAGAGACCGCGGGAAGTCGAGAGAAGCCGCGGAACGAGGCCTCTACTACTACTACCACTACTACCACAACCACTACTACTACTACTACTACCACTACTACTACTACTACTACTACTACTACTGCTACTACTACTACTACTACTACTACTACTAATACTACTACTAGTACTACAGGAGCGTTTCCCAACTAGTATGTGTGTGTGGGTGATGCTGTGTGCGCATGTCTGCGGCGCAGGTTAAGTGGTGTGACTGTGTGTGTGCGTTTGAGTGTGCGCCCATAATTTCTGCGTCTGGAGAATAACCCCGAGCGACCCGGATCGGCGGCACTGGCCGAAGGCCACTACAATATCCAAAACTAGTCAAAAAGCAGTCTGGAGACGACTTTTTTGACCATGTTTGAACATGTTGTTGTTGGGTATCTTTTGGAGTATTTTGTATTTTTCGTCCGAAGTCCCCCTGTAGGGGGGCATGCCCGACCTAAGCCGAAGGGCCTGAGCACGGCCCTCCCGAGGCCGACGCCGACGGCAAGGCGACGCGGTGGAGACGAGCTGGCCCGAAAGCCTGGGAGCCCTTGGGTGAAGGGCAGCGTCAGGGGGGGCGGACCAGTTCGGGGTGATGGGCCTGTTTTCCACTACCACCGCCATAAGTTAGAGGGGGAAGGGGGTCGTCGTCGTCGTCGTCGTCGTCCTCCTCCTCCTCCTCCTCCTCCTCCTCCTCCTCCTCCTCCTCCTCCTCCTCCTCCTCCTCCTCCTTGGATGAAGAGCAGCGTCAAGGTGGGCGGACCAGTTCGGGGTGATGGGCCTGTTTTCCACGACCACCGCCGTAAGTTGGAGGGGGGAGGGGGTCGTCCTCCTCCTTCTCCTCCTCCTCTTCCTCGTCCTCCTCCTCCACCTCCTTCCCCTCCCTCCTCCTCCTCCTCCTCCTCCTCCTCCTCCTCCTCCACCTCCTCCTCCTCCTCCTCCTCCTCCTCCTCCCTCCTCCTCCTCCTCCTCCTCCCCCTCCCCCTCCCCCCTCCTCCACCTCCTCCTCCTCCTCCTCTTCCTCCTCCTCGTCCTCGTCCTCCACCTCCTCCTACCCCCCCTCCAGCTTATGATGGTGGTGGTGGTGGTGGTGAAAATCAAGCCCATCACAGGGGGGAAACATCGAGCTGGCATCGCCCATGGATGGCCGATGGACCGGCCGTGGGCCTCCGAGGGCGAAGCTGCGCGCCCCTGCGCGGCGGGGTGGCCATCGGGCCCCTATCAGTGAGCGGGCGAGTGGGGGACGCTGCATCCCCCCCTGAGCCTACAGGGCAGTTGTTATTTTTATTATTATTATTATTATTATCAAAAAATAAAATTAAAAAAAAAAACAGAATTTCTAATACATGATCAGCTTATGAATAAAATGATGCATGAACTCACCGTTGTTTTTCATACTGGATCCGCACGCGGAGCATGTATTAAAAACGGCACTGTACCCTCCTTCGAAGCTGCCCCATGCTTTTCGGGTCATAGCTCGGCTCCCCGGCGGCCGCGCGCGACGCTCGGGGCACCCCAGCAAAAAGCCCCCTGCGAGGCGCAGCCGCTGGAAGGCACCCGGAGGCGGGGAACGCCGCCGGGAAGCGACGGGATGCGCCCGAGAAGACATCGCGCGCGTCCTCGAGCCTCTCGAGCACATCGATCCTCCCCGCGGGCGCCTGGTGGCCGGGCGCCAGGTCCGCGGTGGGCTGCGCGGGCTGCGGCAGGGTCGACTCCGGCCAGATCTCCTCCGACTGGTCGGCCCAGCTCCGCCGCGCACTGGAGGGGGGCGGGCGGGGAGGCCGCGAGGCGAGGAGGGGGGGAGGCCGCGAGGGCCACGAGGACGAGGAAGGGGCGGGCGGAGCTGGGCGAGGGCCACGAGGACGAGGAGGGGGGACAGGCGAGGGCGGCCTCCCTCCTCCGCCCGCGGGCGGAGGCGGCGGCGAGGGCCGCGAGGACGGGGGGGAGGGGGGGGGGGGCGCCCGCCCTGCCAGAAGCGAGCAAACCTTCGCCAGGGGTTGGCGTCGCACGGGGGGGCCCGGGAGAGGGGAGAGGGGGAGGGAGGGAAGGGGGGGGGGGAGGGGGGGAGGGAGGGGGGAGGAACGAGGAGGGAGGGAGAGGGGGGGGGGAGGGAGGGAGGAAGGGGGAGGAAGGAGGAGGGAGGGGGGGGAGGGGGGAGGGGGGAGGGAGGGGGGGAGGGAGGAGGCGAGGAGGAGGGGGGGGGAGGGAGGGAGGAAGGGAGGGGGGAGGAGGGAGGGAGGGGTGCAGAGCGTGGGCGCGGCCGACGCGCGGGCACACGCGCGAGAGGCGTGGAGCGGCAGGGGAAAGGGGGGGGGGGGCGGTGGAGAGGAGAGGGGGGCGAAGGGATTGGGAGGAGAGGAGGAGGGAGGAGGAGGAGGAGGAGGAGGAGGAGGAGGAGGAGGAGGAGGAGGAGGAGGAGAAAGAGGGATCAGGGATCAGGCCGATGCGCATCATCCGATTTGAATGAGGGCTCGATGGCACTGGCGGCAAGGCCGCGGAGGTGGCCTGGAGCAGCGGCCCCAAGCCAGAAACGGAAACTAGCCGCGTGGCCGCAGGAAAGACCGCGCGGCTGGGCTCGGCCCAACCACACCACCTCTCCCACAGCTACCGCGGCTCGCGCCCTGCCAAGACTTCGTCACGGAACCAACGCTGGCCCGCACTCGGAGTGCCCTGACAGGGCTGGAGCAGCGATCGGAAGGCAGGGGCCTCGATCAGCGCATGGGCGCCGCAGCGCCGACACACAAGGTATCGCCCCGCGGGCTGCACCTGGTGCTCTTGGAACTCAAAAACAGCGGGCGCTCGGGTCCGAGGAGGCAACGACGACGACTTGGTCGAGGACGACTCTTCATGGATCCCGAGCGCCGAGAGGGCCAGCAGGACCGCGCTCGAACGCGCCCTGGGCAGGGCGCCACCGAGTCTCTCGGTCCTGACTGCTGCCAAGTATAAGTGCAGGGCCGTCGGCTCGCACCGCGCACCAGGCCTCTCAAGCCGACTGCGCGCCATGCGCGCCCTCGCCGAGAGGTGACACCATGTGCAGCGGACGGATCCGTCTTCGACCTGCTCGAGGTCGTGAGGAAGCAAAACGAGAGGGGTTGCGACGTGTTTCGGCCCCTGGGCGACCCTCGGCTCGACCGTGGATGAACTGGCCACCTGCTGGGCCGCCCTGGATATGACATCGAAAGTCCGCTTCGTTTGCTTCAGGCTCTCCTTGAGAGCCTCCGCAGAAACATCGGCTAGACAAATCTGGGCCGACCCCAAATTCGCAAAGAAATCCGCCCACGCGTTCCCGAGGAGATCATGCGCGCGAGACACCCCACCACCCACTCCGAAGGGCTCAGCGGCCAACACCTCCTCCCGATCTCCATGGGCGGGGGTCCATCTGAAACTCGGCCTCTCAGGCCGGCCTTGATAGAGCTTAGACACTTCGCGCCGCACGACCGCGTGCCGACTGGCCCCTCTCTGCAGTCGATCCGACCACTCCGAGCCTTCGCACGCCGCCGACAAGTGGTTGGAGACAATCTCCGCCCCCCACGGGGCCACCCTGAGCGCCTCCAGGATGGCCTGCATTTCGGCCCTCGGGACCGTCTGGGCCCGCCCCGCGAGGCCCCCGTAGCGGGCTCTGATCGGCCAGCCGTGGGCCGAGATTCCAACGGCCGCCCGCCCGCAGCGGGCGGCTTCGGGGACCCCGTTGGCACGGCCAGACCCATCGGTAAAAATCAGTCGCCCCCAGCTTAAATGCGTGGCTCCCCGCGAAAACACTGGCAACGCAGCGGGGACGGGACTCAGCTGAATCGGAATCGAAGGAAGCCCGTACGCGAGCTCGACCGAGTCGAAATCGGGCGGAATACCTCTCGCTGAGTCCCTGAGCCACTGGCGGTGCTCCAACAAATCATCGGGCAGTCTTGGCGGCGCGACATCGGGATCTTCGTCCTCCTGCCTCCAGACACCGTCGCGCTCATACCGCTGGTGGCCGAAAGTGCCTGGCTTCTGGTTACAAAATTGTCACCTGTCCGAACTAGCGTAGCCATGCAAAAACTTGCGAGCTGGCGGCCAGAGCCCTCCTCCAAGCAGGGCTCTGAGGGCACCACGGCGCACGTGATTTCGCACCGAGAGAACGCCAAGCCGAAGCGCTCGACCCCATATCACCTCAGTCCCCGCGGCCTCAGGGATGGCCGTCAACAGCTGCATCATCTGCACGCGGTTCAAACCTTCGAGCAGCAGCCTTCGAATGTCAAAAGGTGACACGGCAAGCAAAGAAAAGGTTTCGCCGAGGTCGGACCGAATCAAATGTGGGCCCACGAGGCCCCATCGGACACAACGGAGGCTCATAAACACAGCCCCGATGGGCCCTCGGACCTGGGCCCACGATGGCTTCGCAGACAAAGTCTCGTAAGCAAACTGCCCGGCCTTACGCAGATCAGAGTCGTTCGCTCTGCGATCCCAAACCCAACAGCAATATCGAAACACTAGCGGCACTGTCGCATCTACTATGGGGTCGTAGCTGACGTCGCTGTGGGTGCTAAGGTAAGCGGTAACGTGGACACGACTTTTAGCACCCATCAGCTCCGCCGCTAGCCTCCTGAGGCCCCGCAATGTGGTGTCCCCAACTCCCGCGACTGAGGCTCCGTGGCCCCCGCTGGGCATAAGCCCTGCGCGCCAGAGGGCGGCCGCCTTGGGCCCAGCAGATTTCTTCAACACAGAAAGTTCCACACGGCGCTCCTGGAGCTTTCGGCGGCGACCAGCCTCCACGCTGCGGATAACCTTCCTACCGTACACAGCATGGCCCAAATTCCTGAGATGAGCCCTACTGCGGAAACCGAGCCTACGCGCCGAGAGGTTGACCCGTCACTCGGCGGCGATGGAGCGGGCCAGGGATCCAAACTTGCTCGGCTGCAACAGGTGACCTATCGGGGCCAGAAGCGTACAAAGGTCTTGGACCGCCGCAAAAACAACATCTGCTCCGTGGACGTCTGGACTCGCCACTGGAGAGACACGTCGTCCATCAAAACCATAGCTCTGATGGTCGGAAAGCGGTATATCGTTTGCCTGACAGGGTTCAGCATAACCACCAACATATTGGCACACGCGTGGCTGCACCCCGCCAGTATCCCTTGAAAAGAAATGTACATTTCAGACAGTGCACCGAACGCATCTATACATCTGGGAGCGACGTACGACTGGGTCAACATCCATCCTAGCCCGAGGGGAACACCTACCTCTCTAGAAATATATATATATATATATATGTATATCGAAGAGGACAGACAAACTATCATGTCGTAGCACTTGGCCATATCTAAGAGTGCGCTGATCCAGTGCCAACCTTTGGCCCTGGCTATCTCGGCGGAAAGGTTCAAATCGAACGCCGAATCGCTCGCGCTCCCCCCAGGCCCGCTACCCCGAAACTCCTCCGTCCGATTATCGCGCTCCCAGCGCTCTGAAACTGGCCTACGGACACTGGGCAAGATCCTGATCAAAGTGTCGAGCAAGGCGATCAGTCTGTGGCCGCCATCGCCTTTCGGCAGCCTGATCAGCTTAGAGACGAGCCTTTTCGACGGCCACGCCCCCACCTTCTCGCGCTGATGCAGCAATGGCGCGAAGGCCCCGAGGGCCTCGCCCGAAAGGCACTGCAGCGACCGAGGATGCATTGACACAAATCCAACAGCAGTGCGCTCCGAAAACTGCCCAATGGCAGCTCTCAGCGCTGGCACAGTGATGTCTGGCAGGGGCCCCCAAGACTCAAAATCGCCAGGAAGCTCAAGAGCTCTGCAGCTATGAGTGGCCCAAATCGAACCCCACCCCGACAGACAATCATCAGGCAGCTCGAAGGGTTGGGCCCTCTCCGTGGCTCCAATGACCTCCTGGACCGCCCTGGTTTTCGAGTGGCGACGGGCCGCTCGAGCCCCGCCTAAACAAGCAGAACGCACCCAAGACTGCCACTCACCATTATTTTTTTTGCGCCGCCCTGTCCAGGATCCTCTGCGCCAAGTCGCCGAAGGACGGGTCGCCCAGCACGTCGGTGCCCGCCTTGAAGAAGCCCGCCAGGATGTCATCGAGGTGCTGGAAGACTCAGCCGTGGGAGCAGATCCTCTGGCTGAACCGCTCGACCGCATAAAGCACTCGCCCCGCCCGGTGTAGTCTGCGCTCCTGATCCCCATCACCGAGGTCGAGACGTGGCAGATAACTCTGAAGAGCGGCATCGACACTTCGCAGATGTCTGGCCCACCTGGCCGCCGTACTCCACGCAGCCTGCTCGGAGCTCCCCTGCGGGAGCCGATGTCTGGGCCTGTACTGAAACCTCCGCCGATGCATCTCCAATGGACCGTCGTGCTCAGCGTATCGACGAGCCTCGGAACCCACAACATCATGTCGATCACACAGCTCTTCCCTAGCACCATGCAGCAAGGTGCCCCAGAACACATTCAAATCATCTGCGCTCGCGGCCGAAAAAGGCATCGCATGAAAGTCTGAACAGCATCTTGGGTACCGACCGCACCCAGGTTTGGCCAGCGTCGGCAACTTCTTCGCCTGCTTGGGAACTCTGCACCATAACACTGTGTTAGCCCCCCCCCCCCCGATCTCCATTGATACAGGCTTGTGAGGGGAGGTGTCGATGTCATCACAAACCAAGGGGGCCTTGGTCCTGATGCCGAGATTGGTGCTGACCACGAAGAAATCAATCTTGGCACCAGGAATCGGTTGCGTGCACGTCGGCCTAGCAGCTGCCGCGACCACGCCGCCGATGCCCGCGCACCAAGCAGCGATCTGGTCAGGGTGCATCTGAAAGTACCCCCCTATGATCCACTCGAAACCTAAACTGTGGATACGGTTGACATAGGCCCCGGCCTCGGTCAGCAAACTCACATTGGCTGGGCTGAGATCCTCCGCTGTGTGCAAATAAACCGAGATCGCGACGAACCCTTTCTTGCAACATGTGCGCACGTGCCCAGTCGTTGCTCGACCAGGACTGAGGAGGCCACTCGGCCGCAGCGGCGGCGCCGTCACCTGTATCCTTTTAGGCGCCAGCATTGCGACACCGCCGTGCGAGCCTCCTCCCTCACTGGGGGTGGCTGGCGCCCGAACACCATGATATCCTGCAGCGGCAACACGCATCTGGAAATCTGGAAACTGCTCGGGCAATCTGTGATGTTCTTGAGCCATGACCACACTGGAGCCGCTGAACCACGAGTGCTGATTCGACTCCAACATCGTGGCCAAAGGCCCGTATGACGTAGTATTAGCTGTGACTACTCTGATCATCGATGCGACCAATAAGAACAAACTGCGAAACTTCACTGCTGCGGATCGCCAACCTCTCACACTAAGCCGCGGTACGCGCCCTCTTGACAAAGTGCGCCAAGTTGTCACCCGCCCGCTTGGCCGCTTCACGCAGCCCTGAGTCACCATCAGGAATCTCGACATTGACGCTCTCCAGGAAGGCTTTGAGCACCTCTGGGGAGTCCGCGGCATGATTAGGAATGAAAGCTGCCGCAGCGCCTTGGGCGTGGGCAGCGCCAACACCTGCTTTGTCTCCTCCCGCCTCGGCCGCCTGGCCAAGATGGGTAGCCTCGGCCTGCCGCTCAGCTGCTTGGCGCCGACGATCCTCATTATGCTTCTCCTCGGCCTGCCGTACTTCCTCCAGGACGGCGTGCAGCCTCTCCGCCATCGCCTGCGTGTCGCCGAAACTGGTGAGCATCTCGCCCAACCTCGCGACCGATAAACCAGCCGCCTGCGGTAGCACCTGCTCGAGTGAGGCCGGCTTGTCCTCAGGAGGCTTCGGCGCTGCGACTCCTCCAGGTCCAGGATCTCCTTGGAGGTGTCACGCAGCGCCTGCTGCGCCTCCTGCAGGCCCTTCTCCGCGGCCTCGAGCGCAGCCTGTGCAGTCTTGATGGCCGCCTCCTGCTTCTCGCGCCGCTTCTCCAACTTCTGATGCTGAAACCCGATCTCACGCAGCCGAACGTCCAACGGCTTGCCCGACGCCAGCCTCTGCCGCATGTCATGCTGCTTGGCACGCAACTTGCCCAGCGTCTCAATGACATCGGGGTCCTGCATGTCTTTGATAGCCTCGATGTGCGCCGATGTGTCCGCCAGCTGCTTACGCAAAGCTCCCTCGAGGCCTCCCTGGAGCACACCCTCGTCGGCGCCGCCGTCCACCTCCATGCGATCGGGCGGGCGGCCAGCGGCCGCGCGCAGCTGGGCCAACTCCTCCTTGCACTTCTTGAGTTCCTTCTCCAGCTTCGCGGCAGCACTGCTGGGCGACGCCACATTCTGTGAGACGCTCCTCGATGGCACGAGCGGCTGCTTGTGCCCCGCGGGCGCCGTCGACTTGTGCTGTCCACACTTGGTGCACTTCTCGCAATCTGCTCTGTTCCACCACTTGTCCTTGCCTGACGGCGACCAGCAGTGCTTGCAGAACCACGGGGGAGCCCACGCACGCCGCTCCAACCGATGGCCCGAGGGAGGCGAGACCATCGCGCCTTGGCGGTTGCGGCCAGGGCGCCCGCACAAGACAGGATGTTTGCGAGGCGCGCGGGAAAACCCGCAGTACAGTAAGTGGAATGAAAGAGGAGCCTCAGGAGGAGGAGGAGGAGGAAGAGGAAGAAGAGGAGGAGGAGGAGGAGGAGGAGGAGGAGGGAGGAGAGGGGGAGGGTTGGGGTGCGGGGGACGAGGAAGAGGTGGGCGATCCGGGCGAGGGCGTGAGGGGAGAGGCGGATGGGGAGGTCCAGCAGACGAGAGGAGGGGAAACGGACGAGAAGGTGGGAGGACAGATGAAGCGTCTCTTGCCCCCTCCACCACCGCTGTTTCCTCCTTCAACGAGGGTGAGGAGGAGGAGGGAGGAGGGAAGAGGATGCGGGGGCCGAGGGATGATGCCTGAGGATGGAGATTGTGACAGAGGAAGGGCGATGGATGAGATGATGCGGGGGAAGGAGGGAGGAGGTGGCGGGGACGGACGAGCGAGGAAATGATGATAGGAAGGAAGATGAACCCATGTTGTTGATGATGATGATGATGCTGATGATGATGATGATGATGATGATGATGATGATGATAATGATGATGATGATGATGATGATGATGATGATGATGATGATGATGATGATGATGATGATGATGATGATGATGTAGATGATGATGCTGGTGCTGGTGGTGATGGTGATGGTGGTGATGGTGGTGATGGTGATGGTGATTTGGGACGATGCTGCTGCTGATGATGAGGAGGGCCGCGGGCGAGTGGGTACGTGGGGCATTCTTTCAGTTTTGGCCTAGCGTCCGACAAACACGACGCAGCCACTCACCCTCGACCTCAGGTCCTCGACTGGCCTGCATGAGAGCGGGACGTGGGGAATGACGATGCGAGGCTGCGAGGGGAGATGCGGAGAGTGAGGAGGGAAGAGGAGGGAGCGGAGGAACACGGAGGACGGACGTGGGAGGGGGGGAAAGAGGAGGGGGAGGAGGAGGAGGAGGAGGAGGAGGAGGAGGAGGAGGAAGAGGAGGAGGGCAACAACCGCTACAGCCACGACGCACAAGCTCGTCCAGCGTGGGAGAAGAGGCGGGCCGGCGCAGGGACGGGCGAAGGGACGGGGACGGAGGAGGACGAGAGGAGGACAAGAGGAGGACGAGAGGAGAAGACGGACATATGAGGCCAAAACAAGGAGGAGGATGAGCGAAGAGGAGGGCGAGAGGAGGACGAGAGGAAGGAGGATGGAGGACGAGAGGAGGACGCGGGGAGAAGACACACATAAGAGACGGAAAAAAAGGGGGGAGGATGAGCGAAGAGAAGGGGGAGAGGGCACGCGGCAGACGAAGGGGCAGCGGGGGTGTCGGCACGATGATCGGTTGTCCTCGCTCCTCGCTCCTCGCTCCTTCTTTGTTTCCGCCCGCTCGGGACAACAACTCCCCCCTGCTCCCCCCCTCTCGGGGAGAATTGGAGGGGAGGAGTAGGGAAGAAGACCAGAGGTCGACGCGGAGGGAGGACTGTCATGAGTGTCCGGTCTGGAGCAGTTTTAACAGGCGCTGGCTTGTGTAAGCTTTCGGACGCCCCTTCTGGCGTGCTCTAGAAACCTTCCCCTCTCCATCATCCCCTGCTCTTCCCCCGGTTCTTAATCCTCTTGTTGCTCATCCTCTTTCTCATGCTCTTCCTTCTCGTTCCCCGCTTGCTTTTGGTACCCCTCCTCTTCCTCTGCTCTTCCTCCTCGTTTCTCTCCCTTCCGCCTCATCTGTTTTGCTGGTCTTACCGACTCCCTCCCACCGCTCCCCGCTTCCCCACCCCCCTCAACGCCATCCACTTGTATTTTCTTGCTCCGATCCTGGATCATCCCCCCCCCTCCCGTACCTCCTCCTCCTCCTCCTCCTCCTCCTGCCCATCCTCCTCGTCGCAAGTGCACGGCCAATGCACATGCCTCGTTGCCCTCGGCAGGGCGTGCCGGGCACAGCACCCTGGCGAAGAGAGCGGGCGCACGAGCAGCGAGGAGAGTGGTGCTCCCCCCATCGGCCTGGCCAGGGCCTGGTCCCTGGGCGAGGGCAGGAGGGGGGGGGGGGAGGCTGCGGCGCGGCGCGGGGGGAGGAGGGAGCTCGCGCCAGCGGGCCTGCTGCTCGCCCTGCCCTCTCCCCCCCCCCTTGCCCACGAAAAGGTGCTCTCCCCCCCCCCCCCCGCTTCCCCCGGCTGCTCCCGTGCGGGGGGGGCATCCCCACCGCCCCGTGGACGGCTCGCTCCGCCAACAGGGCCTCGCACGGTGCTGGCTCCTGCGTGCTCCAGATTTCGTAATACAGGGAGGGGGGTCTCATTTCGGGGGGGGGGGTCTCTTCCAGGCTATCTTGGAGGGCCTGGGGGGTCTGGGGACGATGTTTTGGAGGGTTCTCCCACGGGGGAGGTCTGAAATGGCTTGTCTTGGAGGGTCCAGACCCCCTCCCTTTTATTACGAAATCTGGAGTACCCTTTCCAAGCGGACCGCCTCCGGGCCCTGGAGGAGGTGGCTCTCGCTGCAGCCATTGGGGCCGCACTTTCGGGTCGGTCGGCGCTTGGCCCCCGTCGTTCGGACTGGCGCTCTCGCCCCCGCGCGGGCCGCACTCCTGGCTTCGATTCGCGATCCTTTCCCCGTCGGTGCCGCCCTCGCCCTTGTCTTATCATCCTCCTGCCCCTGGTCCCCCTGTTCTTCCTACTCCAGGTTGCTCAATGCCTGAGATCCGACGGCGCAGAAAAAAATGCAGCGCAACACAAATCACAACCCGAGCCCTGGACCCCATCTTTCTGCGTCCTCTTTCGCGCTGGATCGATGTGAACGTCCGGGGGCCCGAAATGGAGCGAGAACGCCCGGTGTGAACACAACGCCAGGATCTCATACCCCCGACGTCGTGAATCTTTCATGACGTCGACTCCCAGAGCTCTCGACCCATTCCACAGGACCCGTTTCTCATCCCGAGTTGTTTTTGACAGTCCCGAGGCCCGGCGAGGTCCCCCCGGATGACGAACATAGCGAAAAGCCTACCGACAAAAAAGGCGTGCAGTGGTAGATCGCGTGGGGGTGTAGGAATGGGCTGTGCTTCGCGGGCGTGGGGGGGGGATCGCTTGACCGGGGTGGGTTCGGGGGGGCTTCGGAAACAGCCTGGGGTGCTCTCCCTGCTCCTCCTCCTGCTCCCTCCCTCCTCGTCGTCCCGCTGCTGCTGCGCTTCCTGCTCCTCCTTCCCTCTCGGCCTGCTCTTCCTCCTGCTCGTCCACCGTGCGCGTTTGTGGCCGCGCTTGGGGCACTTCACGAGTCCGTCCCTGCGCAGCCCCAAAATGTCGGCGGGCGGGCGCGGGAGGGATGGGTTCGGTACTAAGGGGCAGGTGGTCTCGAAACGTCTGGATTTCCTGGTATCTGTAGCAAGGGGGAGGAGGAGGAGGAGGAGGAGGAGGAGGAGGAGGAGGAGGAGGAGGAGGAGGAGGAGGAGGAGCAGGAGGAGGAGGATGAGGAGCAGGAGGAGGAGGAGGACTAGTCCTGGAGCTCCTGTGGGCACTGCAGCGTGGTCGAGAAGGCTTGTGCCCAGAGTGACAGAGAGGCGTGACTTATGTCGCAGGTGTGTGGTGGTAGTGCTCATGTCGCTCGTGCTGCACAACGTATGAAGCCTCGCGCCATGGCCATTCTCTACTCGTGGTTGGGGTCCTCCCACCGAGGGGCCTCCAGCCGTGGTTACTGTACCGTCGGGATCCCTGTGGCATGCAAAACTTCTCTTTGCATCCCCCTACCATCGGTGTCATGTGACGGCCTGTTTTGTATAGCTGCCCTTCGGCCCAGTCGCTCAAAGACGTCGCTAGTCCCTCGTGGTACATCACGTGTGGGGGCGTAGTAGCACACGTGCAATGCATCGTCGTACTGTCTGGTAGCTATGCGGGTACCCGCTGTGCGACCTTGTAGCCGCGGTTGTGTGGTACATGGTTCGCAGTGCTCGTTTCCGTATTCTTCTGCTTATGGGCATGCTCGCCCCGCAAGAGTTGTTGACCCTTTTGTCTTCCTTGGCCCCAACTTGCAAAGCCTTGCAGTAGGGCAACTCTGTCCATGCGTATTGGTTCCGAGCCTGCCCACTTGCACGTGCCGCTGGGCAAACATAGATCCCACGACTGCAGTTCACAACTGGTGTCTCCCAACCGCTCCATGCCTATGGCTTCCATGAGCAGATGCGCAAGCTATCTGTAGGGTCGGCCCTGTGGCCATGGTCGGTCCCCTGGTCCCCTGGTCCCCTGCCCCCCGAAGCCCGCGGTCCTGGGCGCAACATCGCGGGTGTACGTTTGTGCATGAGGTACTGTCTGTCTGCACCTGTAAACCTCAACCGGCGACGAGGAAGAGGAGGATGAGGAGGAGGAGGGGGAGGAGGAGGAGGAGGAACAATAGGACGAGAAGGAGGACTGCCAAGAACTAGGACAAGGAACGGAGTCAAGAGCAAGACCATGCGTCGCGCTGAGACATCCAGGACGCCCCCCCCAAAAAAAAGCGACGTGCTCGATGCCCGGCGGACTCCTGTCAACGGTCTCTGTTCCACCTCTTCCTTCTACCGTGCCACCCGACTTTGCCGCCCCGCGCGAAGGAAGAGGCGCAACCATCTGCGCGCCCACGTGGCGCCCCCAAGGAGGATAACGACTCGCCAGCCTGGGCCACCGAGCGACAGGCACAACTGCCCGTGCGCCCCTGCGGTTGATCCTCCCCCTCGCCCTCCTCGCCCTCCTCCTCCCCTCCTCCTCGCCCCCTCCCACTCCCGTCCTCCTCCTCCTCCTCCTCCTCCTCCTCCTGCTCGCCCTCCTCCTCCTCCTCCTCCTCCTCCTCTTCCTCCTCCTCCTCCTCCTCCTCCTCCTCCTCCTCCTCCTCCTCCTCCTCCTCCCCCTCCTCCTCGCCCTCCCATCTTTGCAGGGGATTATCCCGCCCCCCCCTTCTCCGCCCTCCATTATTCCTCCTCCTCCTCCTCCTCCTCGATCTCTCCGTCCTCCGTCTCCTCTTCATTTTGCTCCTCCTACTCCTCGCTCTCTCAGTCCCGGTCACCCTCCCCTCCTCGCCCTCATCCTCCACAATTGCAAACCTGAATACTACTCTCCTCTCTCCCCTGATGACGTTCAGAAGATGTCCGGCCCCCCTCCGCGCACAGGTTTTTACACACATTATTCCCAGGAGTTGGGATTTCGCTTGTTTTGTTTGTTTCTCTATTTGTCCTGCTCTGCAGCGCGGGCGTGTTCGGTCCTTCCAAATGGGCCCCGAAATCTAAAAACTGCCCCCCCGAAAAACCATCGAAGTGATTCCACATTCGGTGTCGAATCGTTAGGTATTTTGTGTCGCAGAAGACCTCCTCACTTTGGGGCGTCGTCGCTTTCAGGAAGTATCGAGCGGGAGCCCCGTGTCTGATTTGAGAAGGCGATGTTGAAAGCGGAGCCAGCGGGTGCTCTCCATCAGCCCCGCCTTGTGTGGAGCTGTTCGGTGAGCCCAAGGAGCTAGACATGAAGCCGCGACTCCAGACCGGCACAGACCTCTCGAAGACGATCCCCTTACCCTCCAAGGAAGCCGGCGCCATGCCATGACATGCTGTGCAGTGTTGCGTTCTGCGCCGCTGTGCGATGCCATGCTTTGTGTTGCAATGCTTTGTGCTGCAATGCTTCACTGCGCAAGGCCACGCCATGCTATGGCATGCTACGATCTGCCATGCTCTTCTAGGAAGTGCCATGCCGTGCTCTACTATGCATCGCGTCCCCTCTCGCGATCACTGCCCTGGGACTGTGCGAATAGAGAGGATCTCTACGCCAGGGTAGGGGATGGGAGGGAGGGGTGGGACGTCAGATAAGTCGCGAGCGCAGCCATCTCTCCCCTTTCTTCCCCCCCCTCACCAGAGCAGGCCTTCCTCTTCCTCACTGGCCATCCGTCTTCCCCGCCCCCCCCCCTCCCCCTCCTCCTTGCCCTCCTTGCCCTCGCCCTCCCCCTCTGCCTCCTTCCCCTCCTCCTCCCCCTGCTCCATACTCTTCCTCCTCCTCCTCGTCCTCCTCTTCCTCCGCCTCTTGTTCCTCCTCTTCTTCCTCTTCTTCTTCCAGTTCCTCCTCCACCTCCTTCTCCTCCTCCCCCCCCCTTCCTCCTCATCGCCCCCCTCATAAGAAAGAGGGTCCTTGAGCTCGAGCTGACCCGGCTTCCCGAGTCCGAGTCGGAGCGGAACGTCACGTGCCCCGTGTCGCCCTGCGACGCCTGCACCAGGGTGGCCCTGCTGCCGAGGGTCTCCCTTGCGGGGCCTGGGCGAGGGGCCCAAAGACCAGCTCATCCTCGTCCATCTCCTCCTCCCCATCCTCCTCATCCACCCCTTCTATGTTGTGGATAACTCCTCCTCCTCCTCCTCCTCCTCCTGCATCTCCTCCGCCTCCTCCTCCTCCTCCTCCTCCTCCTTCTCCTCCTCCTCCTCCTCCTCCTCCTCCTCCTCCTCCTCCTGCTCCTCTGACCACCAGACGTGTCGGTAGGGCGAGCCGGCCGTTTTGCCTGAGGCTTCCTGCCCGTTTGTGACCCAGACGCTGGACGCTTCCGACAGCTCTGCGGATGACGGGGGCCGTTTTGAAGACGTGGCTCTCGCCTTACAGCCGCGCGCATTCGTCTAAAAGCTTCCGACAGCTACGCGGAGGGAGGGCGGTTTCTTTTCTGAATGTGACTCTCGCCTTCGCGCCTCGCACATTCGTCTTAGAACAACTTCGACAGTTACACGGATGGGGAACGTGTTGTTTTCAAACGGTGGCTCTCGCCTTACCGCGGCGCACATTCATTCCAGACGTCACGCGGGGGAGAACGGTTGATGTTCAATGTGTGGCTCTCGCCTTACCACCTCGCCCGTGACTCTTAAAACCCCCCAACAATTACACGGATGCAAGGCGGTTCCTTTTCACGGTACGGCTCGGGCTTCGACACCGCGCACATTCGTCTTCAAAGTTTCTACTCAACAGTTGCACGAGCTGATGTGTGGGTCGTTTTCAACGTGTGGCCCTCGCCTTGGTGCTGTGCACATTTGCCCTGACCGTTTCTTACACATACTAAAACGGAGGATGGCTCAGTTTCAACATGGGCTGTCGTTTGCGCCTGCCTCGCTCCGAAGGACTCGAAATATACAACGGTGCAACAGTTACATGGATGGAGGGCGGCTCCTGTTTTAATCGGGGCTGTTACTTTAGACTCCCTTATGTTTAATAGCCATACGCTTGAATCGGGCATGCCCCCCCTACAGGGGGATTTTGGGCGAAGCATAAGAACTACCCCAAACATGCTCCCAAATTGTCAAAAATAGTCAAACAATCGTCCCCATACAATTTGTTTTACTATGTTTGAAAGTTCCTCCCGTAGAGGGACAGGCCCGATTTAAGTTTACTGGCCACACGCTGAACATTAGCGAAGCATGTATGGACCGTGAGCTCCTTTTCAACGCGGGTGCATCTCTCTAGACGCTTCCTTGGGCTTTTTGTGGTTCTGCCTCGACGCCGTCCCTGTAGGCAGAACCACGGACGTCCTCCCTCTCCTCAGCCACCTCCTCCTCCCTCTCCTCCTCCACCTCCTCCTCCTCTTCCTCCTCCTCCTCCACTCCTCTTCCTCCTCCTCCTCGTCCTCCTCCTCCTCCTCCTCCTCCTCCCCCTGCTCCTCCTCCTCCTCCTCCTCCTCCTCCTCCTCCTCCTCCTCCTCCTCCTCATCCTCCCTACAACGCGGACGAAGACGAGGTCGAGATCATAACCCGCCCCAATTCAGACTAGTCGGAATCGCGCTGTTCCTGCATTCGGCCTCCTTTCTGTTGCGCTGTTGCAAAGGCACGGTGGCAGAAGGCTCGGGAGTGTTCCCTGCCTTCAGGCGCGTTTTCTAAGCCTTCCCCGAGGACACCGAACGCTTCTCAGAAGGCGCGAAGGCGTCTGAGAAGTCACGCTGCCTTCTGAGACGGCCTTTTCCCTTTTCCTTCTCACTCCCCCCCTTGCTCGCCGCCGATCTTTCTCGCTCCGGGCCTCCGCCGTTCTGAAGGCTGTACTTCTACCTCACGGCACAAAACAAACCGACGCTAGAAGAAGAACAAGTTGCATAAACATAAACTCTTGGCACTCCGCGCGGATTTCTTGGATCTGCACTGATACTCCTCTCTGGCGCGCGGAATGCACCTGGGGCGGCACCGGAGACGCCGCTGGGGGTGCAGCGCGGATCCAAGAAATCCGCGCGGAACGCCGAACATATGTGTGTACATATATATATATATATATATATATGTATCCCGTTTTTTCTGCTTCGAACGGAGGCAACCCAGAACCGCTCCAGCCCAGAGTCGACACCGAGACGGGAAGGGGGAGGTCGGAGGTGAGGGGCGAGGGGCGAGGCTGGGGCCAGGTGGAAGGAGGAGGAGCGGAAGGAGGAGAAGAAGCAGGAGGAGGAGGAGGAGGAGGAGGAGGAGGAGGGGGAGGAGGCGGAGAGGAGGGAGGCGGCTTCGCCCCCCGTCATCCATGTCAAACAGCTCCACGCGGGGCACACGCGTTGATGTAACACATGTGCTGTGTGAGAATCCGTATCGCATAGTCCCATGCGGGCCGCACACGCGCGCGCACATGCTTTCTTTTCCAGGCTGGCTGCTTCCGACCAGCTCCGAAGAAACCTATCCAGCAGACTGCGGCGAATCCCGACACCGTGCCAGTTCAACCATTTTGGGAGGCTGTCACGTGTGGCACCTCGTGTCTCAAGGCTTGGGAGAACCTTAGTGATGGTGGTGATGCTCGCGATGGTGATGATGATCGTGTTGAGGATGCGAACGATGACGATGATGACGATGAGGATGATACTGCTGACGAAGAGGGTGCTGATGATGCAGTTGATGATGATGATGATGATGATGATGATGATGATGATGATGATGTTGTTGATGATGATGATGATGATGATGATGATGGTGACGACGATGATGCTGACGATGATGATGCTGATGCTGAGTATGATGATGTTTATGATGATGTTGATGCTGATTATGATGATACTTATACTGATGATGATGCTGATTATAATGATGATTATGATGATGATGATGATGATGAGGATGATGATGATGATGATGATAAGGATGATGATGATGATGCTGATGATGATGATGATGGTGATGATAAGGATGATGATGATAAGGATGATGATGATGATGATGATGATGATGATGATGATGATGATGATGATGATGATGATGATGATGATGATGATGATGATGATGATGATGATGATGATGATGCTGATGCATATTACGATGATGATGAGGAGGAGGAGGAGGAGGCGGAGGAGGAGGCGGAGGAGGAGGCGGAGGAGGAGGAGGCGGAGGAGGCCCTCGGGCCTGCCGCGCCGCCGCCAGAGGGGGCCCTTCTGGCGGGAGGGGCCGCCGGGAGCGGCCCGGCCCTGGGGGCCGACAGCGGCGATCCGCGGAAGCCCCGCGCGTGCCGCCACGCTGGGCGGCACGGGCGGGCCCCCGGCTGCTCGGCGGGTTGGACGCTGGAGGGGACCCTGGGAGGTCTTGAGTTTGCGCCCTCCCCCCCCCCCTCTTCACCCGCTGGTTCTCTCGGCGCGGGACAGACTCGCCCCTCCTCCTCCTCCCTCCTCCTCCTCCTCCTCCTCCTCCTCCTCCTCCTCATTCTTCTCGTTCTCCTCCTCCTCCTCCTCCTCCTCCTCCTCCTCCTTCTCCTCCCCTTCTCCTCCTTCTCCTCCCCTTTTCCTCCTCCTCCTCCTCCCCTCCTGCTCCTCCTCCTGCTGCTCTTCCTCCTCCTGCTCCTCCTCCTCGTCCTTCACCTGCTGCTCCTCGTGGTCGTTATCACCGTCGTCGTCGTTGTCGTCGCGGCGGAGATGTTTGTTCCCTCTATTGTTTGGCGGGCTGGATGATGGTGGGGGCTGTTTCTCCCAAATAATAATCCGTTGTGGGCTACCCTGCACGACGGAGGATTTCTGAGCATCGTCTCAGGAGTATTGCTAAATGAATCAACGGTTGTGGTTGTAGTCGTGATTGTAGTCGTGGCTGTAACCGTAATTGTGATCATGATTGTGGTCGTTATTGTAGTCGTGATCGTAGTCGTGATCGTAGTCGTAATCGTGATCATAATCGTCGTCGCATCGTGGTCCCAATCGTGATCATAATCGTAGTCGTAATCGTAGTGGTGTCGTCGTTGTTGTTGTGCGGCGTCTGCCGCGCAGAAAGAAATCTGCTCCACTATTGGAGAGAGCGTGATCCACCGCCGCTCTATTGTGGAAGATTAACCCTCCTCTTCCTCCGGAACCCAGTGGTCCCCCCCCTTCGAAAATCCCCCCCCTGCTGGAACCTCCCACCCCAAACCGGAGGTGGTCACTACCGGTTCGAACCCCCCGCCGCCAGCAAACGATTCCGATTCCCGCTCCTCGGGACAGTGGGACAACGGAACTGGTTCGAACCCCGCCCCCTCTCCCTCCCTCCGCACAACCGGGGGGGTCACTTCCGGTTCGAACCTCCCTCCCCCCCAGCCTCCAGAAAACCGGGGGGGGGGTCACTACGGGTTCGAACCCCCCCCCACTCACCGCCAGCAAACGATTCCCGCTCCTCGGGACGGTGGGACAGCGGAAAACAGGGGGGTTCACGACCGGTTCGAATTTTTTCCCTCCCTCCAGAAAACTGGGTGGGGTCACTACCGGTTCGAACCCCCCCCTCCCCCGTCCAGATAACCGGGGGGTTCACTGCCTGTTCGAACCCCCCCTCCCCCTCACCGCCAGCAAACGACGCCCGAATCCCCACCACGGTCCGCACCACATCCCCCACCGCTGTCCCCAGCACCACCGTCCACGCCACCACTGTCCCCGCTTTTCCCACAACCGTCCCCACTGTCCTCACCAGTGCCCCCACCATTGTCGCACTGTCCCCACTGTCCCCACCACTGTTCCCACCATGGTCCCACTCTCCCCACTTTCCCCACGGTCCCCACCACTGTCCCACTCTCCCCACTGTCCCCACCGTCCCACTGTCCCCGCCGCTGCCCCACTGAGCTGTCCCACTGTTCCCACCACTGTCCCCACTGACCCCTGTCCCACTGTCCCACGCCGTCCTCAACACCATTCTCGCTACTGTCCTCACCACCACCGTTCCCACCACTGTCCCACTGTCCCCACTGTCCCCACCTCTGTCCCACTGTTCCCACACCACTGTCCCCACCATCACCGTCTCCACCACTGTCCCAGTCCCCAGCACTGTCCCACCACTGTCCCACTGTCCCCACTGTTTCCACCATTGTCCCCACTGTCCCCACCAGTGCCCCCACCAGTGTCTCACTGTCCCCACTGTCCCCACCATTCCCAGCACGGTCCCACTCCTCCCATTGTCCCCACTGTCCCCACCACTGTCCCACTTTCCCCACTGTCCCCACTGTCCCCACCATCGTCCCACTGTCCCCACTGTCCCCGCTGAGCTGTCCCACTGTGCTGTCCCACTGTCCCCACTGTACCACTGTCCCACCACCGTCCTCACCACCGCCTTCACCACTGTCCTCACCACTACTGTCCCCACCACTGTCCCACTGTCCCCTCTGTCCCAACCACTGCCCCGCTGTCCCCTCACCACTGTCCCCACCACCACCGTCCCCACCACTGTCCCACTGTCCCCGCCACAGTCCCACTGTCCCCACACCACTGTCCCCACCACCACCGTTTCCACCACTGTCTCAGTGTCACCACCACTGTCTCACTGTCCAGAGGAGCGAGAATCGTTTGCCAGCGGCGGGGGGGTGCGTTCGAACCGGTACATAATGACCCTGGCCTCATTGGATAAGGAATCTTCCAGGGTCTGGGGCCTCCTGAGACTGTTCCTTACCGAACGCCTCCACCGTATCCTGCATGACTGCGGTCCAGGGCAACTCTGGTTTGGGCCCTCGAGGCACGAACACGTAGCTGCCCCTGAATGCTCCCAGGTCCTTGTGGCTAGGTGGAAAAATTAAAAATAAACCAAAACAAGATGCAAACATTTGCAAAAATACAAAAAATCGTTCCCCGACTATTTCCTAGACTATTTTTCTAACATTCCTCCTGTAGAGGGACCAGCCCGACTTAAGCCTATGACTCAGGAGGTTCGGGCGCACGACGTCTCCGGCAAAGCTGCGGTCTGGACACCCCAAGGCGCAAAGCTGCAGCTTGCCTTGACTGCCCCCAGCCCTGATGACTCGGGGCTCTGAGCGAAGAGGGGGGGGGGAGGGGAAGGGAAGCGCGGGCAGACGACGACGAACGCGCAGGCGGGAGGCCAGGGCCGGCGGGGCGGGCGGGCAGGCGGGAGGGGGGCCGGGCAAAGACAGCAGGCAGAAAGCAGGGGGAGGAGAGGGACCCAGACCCCCCGACGTCATGATTTTGTCATTGCGTCGACCCCCAGAATTCTCGACCCATTCCCCGGGACCGGTTTCTCATCCTGAGTTGTTTTATGAAGCTCCTGAGGCCCGGTGAGGGCCCCAGGAGGCCGAAAATGAACACACACTTAGGGAGCCCACAAAGGACGTACGCGCCCAGCTAGGTACACGAACACGGCCCCTCGATTCGCGAGACCGGCCGCGTTATACGAATAGTTGTGCAATGCGTGCTCTCGAAATCAACGTGGACTCATGTACATGTACGTCCTTCTTTCGCTCCTGAACACTTCCAGTCCTGATCTTTTCGTTACTCGAGGGGGCCTGGGGAGGGCGATGGCCGAGAGGGGGGAGTCGGGGATGGACAGACCTCCCTTTAGTAAAACGTGGTTTAGTGAAAACGACCTCGGGCCCAAACCTGGCGGGCGCAAGCCTGGAAAATAACGGCCGCGGCGCCCTCTCGAGAACCGAAAACGGACAATTCACTAATCGACGTGTCACTGTCAGGAGGTCTGCCCACCCCCGAGGGAGGGGGGGAGGCACGACCTCTTCCAGCTCTCGGGGGAGCGCCCGCCGACACGGCGGCGGCGCTCCCCGGCGCTCTGGCGCCCCTGCGGGGCCTCCCGGAGGCTCGTCGCCGCCACGACCGGATCGGCCTCGAAAGTCTGTGGGGAGGCAGGCTCCTCCGCTTCCCCCTCCTCCTCCTCCTCCTCCTCCTCCTCCTCCTCCTCCTCCTCCTCCTCCTCCTCCTCCTCCTCCTCCTCCTCCTCCTCCTCGGTCAGCAGGGATCGACCTAGACGGAGCTTGTCGCGCTCGGTTTGCTTTTTCGTTTGCCCTCGTTTTGTCTCCGATCCGCCTTCTGGCTGCACGAGAAATCGGCGGCACGAAAGCGGCCCACGAACTCGCCCAAACACCAAAACACCGTTTGGGGTCGACCCCTGCTGGTCAGGACGGGCCCCCGTCCGGGGAGGTGCTGCGTCGCTGGCCCCCGGTGACTGTGGCGCCCACCCGCCGGGGTGCGCAGAGGGCCAGCCCCTTTGCCGGCGGCGACCCCAGGGTGGAAGTGAGAAGGGGCGGGCACTCTACTGGCCATCGCTCGGACGTCCATTCCCTGTGTTTTGTTCGGTTTCGTGAGTGTTCTTTTCGCCAAATGCGTAAGGATGCTCCTCGATGGTCCTCGCCGAAGAAAAAAAATGCACACGTCCGAGCGATGCCAAGTCGAAAGAGGATGGAAGTCCCCCACCCTCCCGAGCAGTTTACGATGCCTCCCCCGAAGACGCAGGGCACTTCTCAACAGGCGCGAGGGCTTCTGAGGAGTGCCGCGCCGAGAAGGCCTTCTCCTTCTCACTTCCCCCCCTCGCTCGCCGCCGCTCTTGTCATCCGTCCCTCACCCCCCCCTTCGTTTCTCCCCCCCCTCTCGCGCCCCCGTTGTCCTACCTGGCCGCCCTCCCTCCCCCCCCCTTCGGGCAGTGAGCCGACCGCTCACTCCTCACTCCTCACTACTCACTTCTCTCTCCTCGCTCCTCCGTCTCCTCCTCATCCTGCTCCTCCTCCTCCTCTTGTCTTCTTCCTCCTCGTCCTTTTAGTCCTACTCTTTTTGTTTTCCTCCTCCTCCTCCTCCTCATCCTTCCCGTCTCCTCTTCCTCCTCCTTCTCCTCCACGTCCACCAGGTACCGAGACCGTTACGCCCGAGACCTCTCCCAGGGCGCGTTCTGACCAGCATGTCCAGGCGAATCCAGCGGCGGCGACGAGGTCCTCCCCAGAGGCCCGAAAAGCCGAAACCGAGGCCAGGGTTGCGGAAGGAACACCTCTTCCTCTTTCAGCGCCCCCCCTCCATCTTCCTCCTCCCCTCCACCTCTGCGCAGAAGGGAGCGGCAACGAGAGCAGCGGAGGGGAGCAGCAACGAGAGCGACGACTCAGGAGGAGGAGGAGGAGGTCTCTCGACCGCCGGTAGTAGCAGCAGCAGCAGCAGCAGCAGCAGCAGCAGCAGCAGCAGCAGCAGCAGCAGCAGCAGCAGCAGTAGTAGTAGTAGTAGTAGTAGTAGTAGTAGGTAGTAGTAGTAGTAGTTAGGTAGTAGTAGTAGTAGTAGTAGTACTAGTAGTAGTAGTAGTTGTAGTAGTAGTAGTAGTAGTAGTAGTAGTTAGTAGTAGAGCAGAGCAGTAGTAGTAGTAGTATAGTAGTAGTAGTAGTTGTTAGTAGTAGTAGTGTAGTAGTAGTAGTAGTAGTAGTAGTAGTAGTAGTAGTAGTAGTTAGTAGTAGTAGTAGTAGTAGTAGTAGTAGCGTAGTAGTAGTAGTTAGTAGTAGTTGTAGTTAGTAGTAGTAGTAGTAGTAGTAGTTGTAGTAGTAGTAGTAGTAGTAGTAGTAGTAGTAGTAGTAGTAGCGTAGTAGTAGTAGTAGTAGTAGTAGCAGTAGTAGTAGTAGTAGTAGTAGTAGTAGTAGTAGTGGTAGTAGTAGTAGTAGTAGTAGTAGTAGTAGTAGTAGCAGTAGTAGTAGTTGTTGTTGTTGTAGTAGTAGTTGTGGTTGTAGTGGTAATATTAGTAGTAGTAGTAGTAGTAGTAGTAGTAGTAGCAGCCGCAGCAGGAGTAGTAGTAGTTGTGGTAGTAGTAGTCGTCGTAGTAGTAGTAGTAGGAGTAGTAGTAGTAGTCGTAGTAAAAGTAGTGGTCGTGGTCGTAGTAGTAGTAGCAGTAGTAGTAGTAGCAGTAGTAGTAGTAGTAGTAGTAGTAGAAGTAAACAATAGTAATCGTAGTCGTAGTCGTCGTAGTAGTAGTCGTAGCCGTAGCCGTAGCCGTAGTCGTAGTCGTGGTCGTAGTAGTAGTAGTAGTAGTGGTAGTAGTAGTAGTAGTCGTAGAAGTAGTAGTAGTAGTAGTAATAGTAGTAATAGTAGTAGTGAAGTAGGAGTGTAGTTGTAGTTAGTTGTAGTAGTAGTTGTAATAGTAGTAGTAAGTGTAGTAGTAGTAGAGTTGTAGTAAGTGTAGTCGTAGTTAGTATGAGGTGGGAGGTGGAGGAAGGAGGGAGGTAGGAGGGAGAGGAGGAGGAGGAGGAGGTCTCTCGACCGCCATTAGTCGTAGTAGTAGAAGCCGTACGTAGTAGTAATACTAGTAGTCGTAGTAGTCGTAGTCGTAGTAGTAGTAGTAGTAGTAGTAGTAGTAGTAGTAGTAGTATTCGTAGTAGCAGTAGTAGTAGCAGTAGACACGTAGTA
>CAUYUJ010022404.1:522500-555000 GCA_963575745.1 Prorocentrum cordatum
TGGGGTGGTTTCGGTTGCGGGGGATGCTTATCTGGACGCCCGAAATGGGTACGGAACAAATGGGTACGATACCCAACAACAAGTGTTGTCCAAAACCGACAGCGGTCTCTGTGGGGCAGGCGACCCTCTGCCTCAACTGGACAACGCCCGCGGCGACACCGGCAGCAAGTCCTGTGCAAAAGGAACAGGCCATGCTGTCGATCTTTGTGCACCCATTCTTTCCGTACCAATTTCCATCGTCCCGAGCGTAACGCACAGATCTCGTCGCCGTGCTTGCGCGGGCAGCTTCCGCGCGCATGTCCACGCCGCCGACCCCGCTCCCCTGCGTCGCCCGCGCGGGGCCCCAGCTGACGGGGTCGCAGGCCCGCACCGCCGTCGCCAGCGCGTCGGCCGTGCAGAGACGACGTCGGGATGGAGAAGCTCGGGCTCCGGCCCAGCGGCGAGGCGTCGACCAGGGCAGGTGAGCATCGTTTATCCGATCCCTATCCCCAGCGGCGTGGCCTGGGCCCCACTGGCCGATTTACCCCCCTGGATGGGGATATAGGCCGTATCCTTCGGGCTTCGAGGGGTGTATCCCCAACTGGGGTGTTAATTTAGTGGGGGTCTGGAAGGGGATGGGGATGGGATGGGGGTCGGTTACACGATACTGTGCAGGAGGGTCCAGAAGGATTCAGCAGGGCCGGGCGATGCTGCAGCGGGTGGCGTCGTCAATCAGAGCCGGCGCTGTCGGCAAGTCGGGGGCTCTGGCTGTGACTTCGGCCTGTGCGGAGCCAGCTGATGGCCACGAGGAGCCTCTCCCCAAAGGGTCAAGAACTCCGACGTCCGACGCCGGACTGCAACCTCGTGAGAAGCTCGACCAAGACCTTGGACCCCATCTCCCTGCGGCACTTCTCGAGCCGGAGAAAGCCGTGAGGGTCCCGGGGCCCGAAACGAGACAAAAGGGCTCGTTGCGACATGCATGCGGCGCCAGGCCTTCCAGGAACGGCCAGGGGCTTCTGAGAGCTGTGCTCCTCGACTCACAGCGAGGTTTGCCCAAGCAACAGCTCAGGCCTTGCGGCACCAGCGAGTGCGAGAAGATGCAGCTGTCGCCGAACTCACAACGGCCCGCCGCAAACGCCCGGCAGACCATGCCTGCGCTGGGGCCGGAGCAGCGGAGAGAGAGAGAGAGAGTTAGGAGGCATCTGATGAGAGGTCGTCTGCGCAATAACGAAAAAGGGTACGATCTTAGTGGGCCCTGGAAACTACAAGGCCGTTTTTTCACCGGTTCCGTTTTGTCGTTTTCTTACCGGTTCCGACGCTGTTTTTTTACCGGTTCCGTCGCCGTTTTTTGACCGGTTCCGGCTCTGGTTCCAACCCTGGAGCCGTTTGTTTGCCGTTTCCGGTCGCCGTTTTTTTCCCGTTTCCATTTTCAAAGGACATTTTTTTTGAAACGGTGAAGAAAACGGCCCTGCCGTATCCGGGGCCCGCAAATGGCACGATCAATTATCATCGGATCGCTAAGGCGGATCGACTCGAAATGTGCATCGGATCGGGCCGCATCGGCAGAGCCGGCATCGAGTGGGCTCGGGCCGGCCAGAATCCGCATTGAATGGGATCGGATCGATCGGATCGGCATGGACCATGTTAAGGGCTACAGTCGAGGCGTTGACCTAAGGAACCCTAATTAAGGAACGAGGCCCCTTTTTTCCATACGTTGAGCTTCGATTTCGCATCGAAAACCTAAGGAAAATCCAAGGCAAGCTGCGAAACCATTAAGGAACACGGAGCCCCTCCCCAACGAGAAAGGTTCCGTCTTCAGGGCCCCGACTGTACTCAACCCGATCAAGGGCCACCAAACCCGACTGAGTGGTCATTGGGCCAGGTTGCCCGAGATTAGGCGCAAGATCAAGCTGGACCAAACGGGATTCGTCGGCAGCTGGCCAGTCTCCGACAACGGACATACCAGCGCCGAAGCTGACTGACTCTACCTCCCAGGAATTGCATCTGAAAGGCGGAGTGAGAGAGATAGAGAGGGAGAGAGAGAGAGAGAGAAAACAAAAACATAGAAGGGGAGAGAGAGAGAGAGAGACAACCAGTAATAGCAGAAATGACTAAAGAAAGAGAGATAGAGAGAGAGAGAGAGAGAGAAAGAGAGAGAGAGAGAGGAGAGAAAGAGAGAGGAGGAGGAGGAGGAGGAGGAGGAGGAGGAGGAGGAGGAGGAGGAGGAGGAGGAGGAGGAGGAGGAGGGAGGAGGGAGGAGGGAGGAGGAGGAGGAGGAGGAGGAGGAGGAGGAGGAGGAGGAGGAGGAGGAGGAGGAGGAGGAGGAGGAGGCTCGAGGACCAGCGACCAGAGAGAGAGAGAGAGAACAGAAAAGAGAGGGGGAGAGATAGATCGGCCTCCAGAATACCCCAGGTGCCGCAGCGCGCCCCGACACGCCGGCTCCCCCGAGAGAGTCGGGAGCTCCGGGGGTTGCCACGCCGCGAGGAGGGCGTGACGTCGGAGGAACGGAGCGAGAGCAAGAGAGAGAGAGAGAGAGAGACACACCGACCGCCGCTGGCCATCGCTCGGACGTCGACTCCCTGTGCTTTTTTTGTCGGTTTTGTGCGGGATGTTCCTCGATGGTCCTCGCCGAAGGAAACATGCACACGTCCGAGCGATGCCAAGAGGATGTGACGTCGGAGGAACGGAGCGAGAGAAAGAGAGAGAGAGAGAGGCACCGACCGCCGACACGTTACGTTGCATCCTCGGGGGGCCTTGTATGTCCCGTCGCTGTCCTATCCGCGTCGAATCCGTGTCGAATCCATGTCGGGCTCGTCGGATCCGTGTCGAATCCGTGTCGAATCCGCGTCGAATCCACACCAAGTCTGCGTCGAGTCCGCATCAAGCATGCGTCGGACACGAGAAAAGACACCAATTTTGGGGACAGGCGAGGTCCCCCGAAGATGCAACGTAAGACACGGCGGTGCGAGCGCCAGGCTACAGGCACCGCGCACGGTCGGCTCGTCCCAGGGCCGGGGGCATCGCCGCTCACGACGAGAGCCCGAGGCGCTCTCGGCGAGCATCGAGGGCCAAGGCGAGGGGGGCGGCCCCAGTAGACAAGACACGGGGCATCTTGACCAGACGTTGGATCGCCAAGGCCCCGCGATATGTTTTTTCATTCCTTCCACCGCAGCTGGGGTGGTTGGGGCTGGCTACAGCGGGGGCTTTGGCTAAGAAAACTTGGCCAGCATGCGGGCCACATCAAGAATCCGATCGCCAGGCTGCTTGTGCAGATCACTACCGCGAGCTCAAGTCGCTGAGGCGGACCCTGAACCAAGATCGGAGCAGCTAAGAGGGCACTCCTACGAGTTGCCAAAGGGACAACTGAGTAAAAAGAGTACGGGCGGCTGCCAGGCAACTCCCGGCACAAGATTGCTAAGCCCTCGAACCAAGCTTTTCCAGCTCAATCGTGAAAAGACACTCTCGAACCCATTGCCCGAGTCCGCGCAGGCCAAACACGTCAATACTTGAGATGTCGACGACATCCTAATGTTTCCGCTATCGATGTCAGCACCGCGGGTTCTCAATCCGCAACCACTCCCTCTGGCGTGCTGAAGCGTGGTAGAATGCCAAGTGCTGCCTCGCGTGTTGAAGTGTGGTATTCTTCTAGGGCCGCCTTATCCTAGCGCAGTGCTGCAACCCCCGTCATCCCGAGGATCCATTGCTGACTTCCGAAGTGGTCCAGGCATGCCACCAAGGCCGTCACGATGGGCACAGATCGCCTCGAGACGCACGTAACAGCCACTCAGAAGCGCCCAGTATGTCCAAACAGGTCTCCAAAGGCCCCAAGGCACCACCAACGCCCGCCCTCAAGGAGCCAACGCCATCGCGTTATCCTTAAGTTTTAGTTGTTTGTCGCTGTCCTCACTTCTTCGGTTCAATATCGCCCTACCTGCCACCTTCGAAAGCTCAACAGGGCCAACTTCGAGTCCCAAGACGGCCCCAAGAGAACCTCAAACTGGCCCAAGAGGGCCTTTGAAGTTTAGTTGTTTGTCGTTGTCCGCACTCTTCGGTTCAATATTGCCCTACCTGCCGCCTTCGAAAGCTCAACAGGGCCAACTTCGAGTCCCAAGACGGGCTCAAAAGAACCTCAAACTGGCCCAAGAGGGCCTTTAAGTTTTGTTGTTTGTCACTGTCCGCACTCTTCGGTCCAATATCGGCCTACTTGCCGCCTTCGAAAGCTCAACAGGGCCAACCTAGAGTCCCAAGACGGCCCCAAGAGAACCTCCGACGGGCCCACGAGGGACCCACGACAGCCTAGGACGGCCCGGAAAGCGGCCCCACAACGGCCTCGAGAGATCCCCCAGACGGCCGCTGGGGCCCCGAGACGGCCGAGTCGGGCGCCAAACTGGCCCAAGAGGGCCCCGGTGGACCCCCAACACTGCCCCACATGAGCCCCAGACAGCCGCAAAACAATCCAACTACCTATACGACCACCCTTCGGGTGATAAGGAGGTGAGGGGGGGGAGGGACCAACGTCGCACTCGATCGATCTCACTCTCGATATCACTATCGATCTCACTATCGATCTCACATTCGGTCTCACTATCGATCTCACTATCGATCTCCCATTCGGTCTCACTATCGATTTCACTATCGATATCACAATCGATCTCACATTCGGTCTCACTATCGATCTCACTATCGATCTCACAATCGATCTCACAATCGATCTCACATTCGGTCTCACTATCGATCTCACTATCGATATCACAATCGGTCTCACAATCGATCTCACATTCGGTCTCACTATCGATCTCACTATCGATCTCGCATTCGGTCTCACAATCGATTTCACTATCGATATCACAATCGATCTCCAATTCGGTCTCACTATCGATCTCACTATCGATCTCACAATCGATCTCAAAATCGGTCTCACCATCGATCTCACTATCGATATCACAATCGATCTCACAATCGATCTCAAAATCGGTCTCACTATCGATCGCACTATCGATCTCACAATCGATCTCACAATCAATCTCACATTCGGTCTCACTATCGATTTCACTATCGATATCACAATCGATATCACAATCGATCCCACATTCGGTCTCACTATCGATATCACTATCGATATCACTATCGATCTCATTCGATCGATCTCACAATCGATCTGACTATCGATCTCACTATCGATCTCACTATCGATCTCACTGTCGATCTCATATTCGGTCTCACTATCGATCTCACTATCGATCTCGCAATCGATCTCACAATCAATCTCACATTCGGTCGCACTATCGATTTCACTATCGATCTCACAATCGATCTCACAATCGATCTCACATTCGGTCTCACATTCGGTCTCACTACCGATCACAATCGATCTCGCAATCGACGTCATCATCATCATCATCATCATCATCATCATCATCATCAACATCAACATCATCAACATCATCATCATCATCATCGCCATCATCAATCATCATCATCATCATCATCATCATCATCATCATCATCATCATCATCATCATCATCATCATCATCATCATCATCATCATCATCATCATCATCATCATCATCAACATCATGATCGGGACACCGACGGGACACCGACGGGACACCGGCGGGACACCGGCGGGACACCGCGCGCCACCGGCCGCCCAGTGGAGAATCATTTGGTCCGGCCGCGCCTCAGCCACAGAGGACACCACCGGGACACCGGCGGGACACCGCGCGCCACCGGCCGCCCGGTGGAGAATCATTTGGTCCGGCCGCGCCTCAGCCACAGGAGACTTTCCTCTCGCCCGCCCACGCAGCTTCGCCTCGCCCGCACGCACGGCACGCACGAACACGAAACCGAAATCGATTTCCCGGTAGGGGGGCTCTCCGTTCCACTTCGATCTCACCCCCTCACCTCCGATAAAACAGGGCTAGGATCGGGATAAATCGCTCCAGAGCGTTCCGGAGCGCTCTCAGAGCGTTCCGGAACGCTCTGGAGCGGCCGAGGCGCCCAATACATCCTCCAAACCCGCCGATTCTCAGAGATTTCGAGTTATCCCGATGCGACTTTGTCCCGATCTTCGCGTCGTTTTAAGCTAAGCTCCATGAGCGCTCCTCAAGAGGTGGAGGGAAACGGTGCCACGTGTGACGGCCTTGCGGGCGGTGCTCGACCGGTCGCCACCCAGAGCGCCTGGCTGGCCCGAGGGCGGGGCTTGCCGCGAGCAGCTGGGCGTGACCCGCGAGGGGCTATGCCTGGGGCCCACCGTGTCGCGAAGACAGAATGCGCGCACGGAGCGACGTGAGTGACACCCAACACCCCGTCTCGGCGTGTGTGGCTTTGATGCCAGAACCAGCTTGGATCCTGTTCGGGCTTGCTTGGTCTATCCTGGGACAGAAGGGGCAACGAGGAGCGTCCGCAGCTGCAGAGTGCACAAGCACAACTGATGCCGTCAAGAACATTCGCACCCTTCTTCACCCAGCCCTTGCTCCTGCTGCTCCACCCCCGCTTGTCGCCCCTCCTCCAACCGGATCACCCTCCCCCCAGGTCAATTTTTTTTTTTCGCAAGAGTCAAGAACCACTGTCGGAACGCGAAAGCCAGTTGCATTTGAAAGCCGTTTTCGTCCTCACCAAGAGTGTGGAAACGGACGCAAACAACGACAAGGCAAATAACACAAGATACGAATTCGCCAGAAAACGTATCACCCCCGAGCCAGAGAGCCAGAGAGCCCTCCCCCCAGGTCGAGTAGCCGCGCTCGAGCAGCGCGCGACGAGGCCAGGGGGAAAGCACCCGACGAAGGTGAGCCAGCGCCTCGCGGCTGATGCAGGACCACGGTCCTCGATCAGCCCTACACATCTGGCGTCTACCCTCCTCCTCCTCCTCCCAAACCTCCTCCACGCTGTCCCTCCTCCACCTCCTCCTCCTTCTCTTCTGGTTTCCCGCTCCCCTCCCCCTTCTCCTCCGCCATCCCCTTTCCTCATGCCTTGTGGATAACTCCTCCTACTCTGACCACCATGCGTGTCGGTAGCGCGGGCTGGGCGTTTCGCCTGACACTTCCTCCCCGCTTCTGGCCTCGAAGCTTGAAACTCTCGGAAGCTACACGGATGGAGGGCGGTCGTTTTCAAATTGTGGCTCTCGCCTGAGCGCCGCGCGCATTCGTCTCAACAGGCCCAACAGTTATTCAGGTAACACATCCAACAATCACCCAGGTGGAGGGTGGTCGTTTTAACTCCAGCAGTCACACGGGTGGAGCACAAGCCGTTTTCATCATGTGGCTATCGCATAAGCGCCGAACACATTCCTTTCAACATCTTCCAGCAACTGTACGCGTGTTGGGTACTGCCATGTCCCTAGATGGTGAGAGTGCCAATGTTGTGCGACAGCTGCGCGAACTGCGGGTGGCTGCTCTTGACATCGGGGCTCTCGCTTGAGACTTCCCTGCTTGCGTCATGGCCATACTTTATAGCACTTGTACAAAACGTGCACGGGTTGAGGGCGGCTCTTTTTTCAAGGGGCCCTGGGACACACGAATGAATACGCACAAATAACAGGATTCCCCACACGTGCTTCCATAGTTTCAGGTTTTTTGGCTTCCCCCCACTTCCGATAGTTTCCCATACTTTCGGGGGAACCGGCGATTCATAGTGTCTGTGTGTGTGTGCTTTCCCTCCTGACTTCTTCAGAGCAACGCTCTCGCTGGACGCTCCCTTCGCGTCATGGCCCTGCCTCGTCGCCGCCCTCTGCTGCACGGGGCCCTCGCCCGGATCGCGGGGCCCCTGGGGCCCTCGCCCCTCCAGAAGGGGCGCACCCTCCCTCTCTGGAGCAGCCCTCTTGCGGCGCCCGACAGGGGGAGGGGGCCTGGGACGGGTGGGCGTACGGCGACACCACTGATGCACCTTGGGCTTACTCTCGTCCTCCTTCTCGTCGTCCTCCTCCTCCTCGTCGTCGTCCTCCTCCTCCTCCTCCTCATCTTCCTCCTCCTCCTCCTCCTCGTCCTCCTCCTCGTCGTCCTCCTCCTCCTCCTCCTCCTCCTCCTCCTCCTCCTCCTCCCCGTCCGTGCCGCAGCGCTGCTCCACTGGTGCCGCAGCATCAACCTCCCACGCGCAGGGGAGAACGGAGCCCCCCCCCCTCGCCGGAGGCTCTCGTCGCTCCTCTTCCCCTCCCCCCTCGCCCTCTGTCTTCTCCCTCTGCCTCCCGCTCCCCTTCATCCCCTCGGGCGCACGCTGGCACGAGCTCTCCTCTGATTCCGAATGGGAGCGGGACCTATCGCCAATCCACTTGTCCACAGCCAAGCGTGCGCTTCCTCGACCCTTGTCCTCCCCCCCCCCTCGATGGATGGGCCCCGAGAAAATCGGTCAAGCGGGGGGACGGAAGAACATCCGCTCAAAATCCGTCCCTCGATCCGCGTCCAGCCGTGGCGACGGGGGGGCCCCTTCCTCCTCCCTGCCTTCTGGCTGGAACCACTGCTGGGCCACCTCGGCCCCCAGCCAGCTCCACCCCCGCTTCCTCCTCCTCCTCCTCCTCCTCCTCCTCCTCCTCCTCCTCCTCCTCCTCCTCCTCCAGCCCTGAGTGCCCCCCCCCCTTCGCGGCGGCGGAGCTCCCGCGCGCGAGCCCTGCGTGCCGGTCGGCCCCGGCATGCCGGTCGGCCCTCGCCTCGCGCGCCGCGCCGCGCGCGCGGCCGAGGGCCCTCGGCGATCGGAGCCCCCTCCGAAGGCTACGCTGGGCCCAGACCCAGGTCTGCCTTGAGATGCTGGCGTCTGGTTATGTCCCGTTTTGAATAGAACGCTGCGGTCGCACACCTCCTCCTCCTCCTCCTCCTCCTCCTCCTCCTCCTCCTTCTCCTCCTCCTCCTCCTGTCTCCTCCTGCGCGGCTCCCAGGGTGGCTCCGAACTGCGCAACGGTCACCACTCTCGTGCTCCTGGGAGGCACGGCGGAGTAGTGGAGTACCCGAGACCTCGCAGCTCCCTGGGTGGCTACGAACTGCGCAAATGTCGCAACCTTCGTGGGCGCCTGGGAGGCACGGCGGAGTAACGGAGTGCCCGAGACCTCGCAGCTCCCTGGGTGGCTACGAACTACGCAACTGCCACCACTTTCGTGGGCGCCTGGGAGGCACGGCGGAGTAACGGAGTACCTGAGACCTCGCAGCCCTCTGGGTGGCAACGAACTGCGCAACTGTCGCCACTTTCGTAGGCGCCTGGGAGGCACGGCGGAGTAACGGAGTACCCGAAACCTCGCAGCTCCCTGGGTGGCTGCGACCTGCGCAACTGTCGCCACGTTTGTGGGCGCCTGGGATGCACGGCGGAGTAACGGAATACCGGAGACCTTGCAGCTATCCGGGTAGCTACGAACTGCGCAACTGTTGTCACGTTCGTGTGTTCCTGGGAGGCACGACTGTGGAGTAGCAGAGTGCCCGAAACCTCGCAGCTCCCTGGGTGGCTACGAACTGCGCAACTGTCGCCACGTTTGTGGGCTCCTGGCAGGCACGGCGGTATAGCAGAGTACCCGAGACCTCGCAGCTCCCTGCAAGGCTGCAACCTGCGCAACTGTCGCCACGTTGTGGGCTCCTGGGAGGCAGTAGTGGAGTACCCGAGACCTCGCAGCTCTCTGGGTGGCTGCGAACTGCGCAAGTGTTGCTAGTTTCGTGGGCTCCTGAGAGGTCCAGCGGAGTCAGGGGCCACGCGAAATCAGCCGAGACCTCGCAGCTCTCTACGATGCTACGAACTGCGCAACAGTCGCCACTTTCGTAGGCTCCTGGGAGACACGGCGGAGATGGGGCCCGCCCAAATCGTGTATATGGGGCGATGGTTTCATTGTGTGGTGCGCTCATACAAATGACTGTTCGCCTCGCGTGATGAAGGGGCTGGGCACGTCTCGGAATCATTGTCGGGCCGCGCGTTTTCGCTTGGTTTCGGGCCCCGGGACCCTCACAGATCGATTCAGCTTGAAGCATGTCGAAGAAAGATGGGGTCACGGGCTCCGGTCGTGAGTTTTCGCTACGTCTCCCCCAAACATCATGTGGTATTGGTATTCATTTTGAAACAAGAAGGCAGCGCCCCGCGCCCCTCACTCCTGCATTCTCCCCCTCCTCCCTCCTCCCATCCCTGCCTCCGCCCTGCGCATCCCATGTCTGCGCGTCCCTCACACGCTTCGTGACTCCGTAGGGAGCTCCACCGAAGGCCCCAGTGGCTGTGATCACATGCGTCGCGCCATTCAGTACGGCGCTTCGTGGCCCCATCGGGAGCTTCACCGAAGGCCCCAGTGGCTGTGACCACATGCGTCCCGCGTCACCCAGTATGGCGTTTCGTGATCACGTTGTGAGATCCACCGAAGGCCCCAATGGCTGTGACCACATGCGTCCCGCGCCACCCAGTACGGCGCTTCGTGGCCCCATAGGGAACCCCAGCGAAGGCCCCAATGGCTGTGACCACATGCGTCCCGCACCACTCAGTACAGCGTTTCGGACCCCCATAGAAAAGCCACCGAAAGCTCCCAAAGGCTGTGACCGCATGCGTCCCGCGCCACTCAGTACGGCGTTTCGTGGCCCAATGGGGAGCTCCACCGAAAGCCCCAAAAGGCTGTGACCACATGAGTCCCGCGCCATTCAGTACGGCGCTTCGTGGCCCCATCGGGAGCTCCACCGAAGGCCCCAGTGGCTGTGACCACATGCGTCCCGCGTCACCCAGTACGGCTCTTCGTGGCCCATGGGGAGCTCCGCCGAAGGCCCCAATGGCTGTGACCACATACGTCCCGCGTCACCCAATTCGGCGCTTCGTGACTCCATAGGGAACCCCAGCGAAAGCCCCAATGGCTGAGACCACATGCGTCCCGCGCCACCCAGTACGGCGTTTAGCTCCACTGAAGGCCCTAGAAGGCTGTGACCACATGCGTCCCGCGCCACTCAGTACGGCGTTTCGTGGCCCAATGGGGAACCCCACCGAAAGCCCCAAAAGGCTGTGACCACATGCGTCCCGCGCCATTCAGTACGGCGCTTCGTGGCCTCATCGGGAGCTTCACGGGCCCCAGCGCATGCATCCCGCGCCATTCAGTACGGCGATTCGTGGCCCCATCGGGAGCTTCATCGAAGGCCCCAGTGGCTGTGACCACATGCGTCCCAGTCAGTACGGCGTTTCGTGATCACATTGTGAGCTCCACCGAAGGCCCAATGGCTGTGACCACATGCGTCCCGCGCCACCCAGTACGGCGCTTCGTGGCCCCATCAGAATTCCACCGAAAACCCCTGTGGCTGTGATCGCACGCGTCCCGCGCCATTTAGTACGGCGTTTCGGACCCCCATAGGAAAGCCACCGAAAGCCCCTGTGGCTGTGACCACACGCGTCCCGCGCCATCCAGTACGCCACTTCGTAGCCCCATTGGGAGCTCCACCGAAGGCCCGACCGCATGCGTCCCGCGCCACTAAGTACGGCGCTTCGTGGCCCCATAGGGAGCTCCACCGAAGGCCCCAATGGCTGTGATCATATGCGTCCGCGCCACTAAGTACGGCGCCTCGTGGCCCCATAGGGAGCTCCACCGAAGGCCCCAATGGCTGTGATCATATGCGTCCGCGCCACCCAGTACAGCGCTTCGTGGCCCCATACGGAGCTCCACCGAAGGCCCCAGTGGCGAGGTTCGCCTGCGTCCCTCCCCGCCGATTTCGGCATGACCCTCACGCGCTTCGTGGCCCCATAAGGATATCCACCGAAGGCAATACCCACAACGGCGATACTCGCAACTGAACGTTGGCCCCTTAGCAAGAACTTGCTTATACAGCAGCGGGACCCCAATCAACATAGCTGTTTGGGGAAGCGCGGTAAAGGAGGGCATGCGAACGGGAACGGAAATGGGGCACGACCGACGGGGAACGGACATGAAGGAAAGGGAGAAAGAGAGGCGACATTTCCAGCTGGGCTTCCCTGGTTGTGCCACGCTCTCGATGGTATCTATGACAATAGCACGAGCACGTGTTGGCAAGACAACGCGGCCTGGACAACCTCTTGGACAACCCCGCAAGGATCCGGACACCCCCCCCCCGGACAACCCCCCCTTGGACAAGCCTCCCCAAACGTTGTCCCATAAGATAGAATACTCCAGATTTCGCAATAAAGGGAGGGGGGTCTCATTTCGGGGGGGGTCTCTTCCAGGCTATCTTGGAGGGCCTGGGGGGGTCTGGGGACGACGTTTTGGAGGGTTCTCCCACGAGGGGGGGTCTGAAATGGCTTGTCTTGGATGGTCCAGACCCCCTCCCTTTTATTACGAAATCTGCAGTATGGTGGGGGGGGGGGTGCAAATCATGACCGCCGGCATGTGCGCGGTCCAGCGGGGGGGCCAGGGCCGTAATGAAACGAGAAGAGGCGCCATGAGATCTGGGGAAATGTCATGGCCCACGCCATGATACTCACCGCCCCCTAGTCATCACCCCCCTCTTTTCCGCCCCCGACATCAGATAGAGTATGGCTGGGCCCTTCGCCAGGATGCTGTTTTCCCCCGCAGCGTCGGACCTCTGGCGCCAAGGAGCGGCCCTGTGCAGCTGGCGGCCCTCCCGACGGCCCCAGTGGCTGCGTTCGCAGGCGCCCACCGCGCCCAGGAGGAGGAGGAGGAGGAGGAGGAGGAGGAAGAGGAGGAGGAGGAAGAGGAGGAGGAGAAAGAGGAGGAGGAGAAAGAGGAGGAGGAGGAGGAACAGGAGGAGGAGGACGAAGGGCGGCCCTGGCGGCGCCGCCAGGGGGGACGGGTCCAGCGCCGACTCGAGAAATCCGCGGGGACGGCCCCTGGCCATCGCTCGGACGTCCATTCCCTGTGTATTTTTCGGTTTCGCGCGCGGCTTTCTCGCCAACGGATCAAGGATGCTCCCCGAGGGTCCTCGCCGAAGGAAAAACTGCACCCGTCCGAGCGATGCCGAGCCTCACACCGTTCGTGGCCCTGAGGAGGCTCCTCCGGATGCGGTGCACACAGCAATGAAGGGGCCCCAGGACACACAAATAAATACACACAAATAAACAGATTCCATATATTTTCCCATATTTTCTGGGTTTCTGTCTTCCCCCCCACTTCCCATATTTTCCCATATTTTCTTGGGAATCGAGGATTAATTGTGTCTGTGTGTTTTTTCCTCTCCTGAAGCGACGGCGCTCACAGCCGCATGTGGCTGGGCCCTTCGCCGGGCCACTGCCGCGGCGGCGGCCCTCGGGGCCCGACGACCGGACCGGGTTCTTGCGGCAGGCGGCCCTCCCTCGGCTTATGGCCTCCCGCAGAGGGGCATGCCCGACTCGACCCTGACCTTCCAGGAGGGCTAAAAAATAGCACCCGACCTCAAAAACCTACCCCAGAGCTATTCTACGTCTTGGTCTTAGGCTGCTTCGTTTAGGTTTTTAGGTTTTTAGGTCTCCAGTGCTAAAAAATAGCTCTCTGGAAGGTCAGGGGAGCCACCGCGCAGCGTGTCGACACGGACGTCTCGGCCGCGGCACGCGCTGCGTGCCCCGACGGGCGCGTCCGGGCCGCCGGGGGTCGGCGGACGTCGGGGGGCCGCGGCCGGCGTGAGCGCTCCGCGTCGTGGCCCCTGGGGGGCGCCTCCGTCCCTGATCTTCCAGGAGGGCTAAAAAATAGCACCCGACCTAAAAACCTATCCCAGAGCTATTCTACGTCTTGGTTTTAGGCTGTTTCGTTTGGTTTTTTAGGTTATCAGGCCTCCAGTGCTAAAAAATAGCTCTCTGGAAGGTCAGGGGTGGAGGGGCAGGAGGCGAGGGGTGCGGACCCTGGTCCGCACCCAGCTCGGTCCTCGTCAGTCCGAGGGCCATCCTCGCGACTCGGCGACGGCGCATGGACCGTGGCCAGGATCTCCTCCTCCTCGTCCTCCTCCTTCTCCCCTTCCTCCTCCTCCTCCTCCTCTTCTTCCTCCTCCTCTTTGTCCTCTTCTTCCTCCTCCTCCTTCTCCTCTTCCTCCTCCTCTTTCTCCTCTTCCTCCTCCTCCTCCTCCTCCTCCTCCTCCTCCTCCCCCTCCCTCCTCCTCCTCCTCCTCCTCCTCCTCCTCCTCCCCTCCTCCTCTCCTCCTCCTCCTCGCCTCCTGGCGTTGACAAGATGCCGCGACATCCAGGTCGTGGCGCCCATGAGAGCTGCAGTCGAGACATCGTTCGTTTCTCGTCTGCCCTGGCGTGAGCCACACAAGCCCGGACGGCCAGGTGCCCTGCGGGGTGAAAACTGCCAGCGCTTGGACGCCTTCGTCCCTGGCGATGGCCTCAACTTCCAAGGAAGACGCTGCTCTTGGGTCGTCTTCGCGTCTTCGTGGGGGCCTGTTGGGGCGATATCTGGGTGTCCGGGGCCGTCTTGGAACGTCGGGGAGCTGAACAGGCAGGAACTGGGATACCCATCAAACACCGAAGGAAAATCAAGGATTTTGGCTTCTTGGGGCCCTTTGGGAGTGCCCTGGAAACCCTTTGGGCCGTGTTGGAAGTCTTGTGGGCCATTTGGAGGCCATCTTGGGCGCGTTAGAGCGATGTTTCGGTGACTGTAGACCTCTTGGAGGCCTCTCGCGGCCCTTTTTCATCTGTGTGGGAGCTGTCTTGGGCCGTCCTGGGGGCGTCCCTGGGCCGTCTCGGCGCCCTCATGGGGGCTTGTTCGGGCGATATTTGGGTGTCCAGGACCGTCTTGGAGCGTCGGGACGCTGAACAGGCAGAAACGCTGAAATCAATAAAAAACCAACGGAATATCAATGACTTTGGCTTTTTTGGGCCCTTCGATGAATTCTGTTGGAGACCCCCTGGGCCGTGTTGGAAGCCTTTTGGGCCATCTGGAAGCCATCTTGGGCGTGTCTCAGCGATATGTCAGCGTTTCGAGCCCTCTTGGAGGCCTCTTGCGGCCCTTTTCATCTGCGTTGGGGCTGTCTTGGGCCGTCTGGGGGCGGCCATGGGTCGTCTCGGCGCACTCGTGGGAGATTGTTTTGACGATATCTGGGCATCCCGGGCCGTCTTGGAGCGTCGGGACGCCGAGCAGGCAGAAACGCTAAAATGCACCAAATGCCTGAAGAACATCTTGGCTGCTTGGGGCCCTTTTGGGAGTGTTCCTGGAGACCCCTTGGGCCGTGTTGGAAGCCTGTTGAGCCATCTGGAAGCCATCTTGGGCGTGTTCGAGCGATATTTTTGCGACTTTAGCCCTCTTGCGAGCCTCTTGGGACCGTTTTCATTTGATTGGGGCTGTCTTGGGCTGTCTCGGGGCAGCTTTCCCCCATGCGCAGTCAAGGGCCCCCTCCTGGGCTCCCCCCGCCTGGCGCCCAGGGAGATGAGATACACACACATATGTGTGTATATATATATATATATATATATGTACAGATGCGGATATTATCATACGCACCTCTCCGAGGGAATTCAGCTCAGAGGCGGCCATTACTTGAAGCCGTCCCGTCCTGTGTGTGCGAGATCGTTTTGGCCGTTTCGCTCGGGGGATCCTCAACATTTTGAAAGTCGGACGCAGCCCTCGCGCAGATCGCGACGTGACGGTCCAACAACACAAAGGAGTCTCAACATTTGACAAGAACCTTCAACAACAACTTTGGTGTTCAATGTTTTGAGAGGTCGCTCTTCGAAAAACAAATGCTTCGCGTGAGCAATCCCCCACAGTCGAAACCCGATGTTTTTAATGCTGTCCTCATATTATGCAAAACGAAGGTTTCGCTCGAGACATCCTCCACGCAGTGGTGTGGGAGCTCCTTCTCATCTGCAATCGCAAAGTGTGGAACACACTCCTGCGCCACACACACACAGCACACACAACACACACACACACACAACACACAACACACTCACAACACACACACACAACACACGACACACAACGCACACACATCGAAAGTTGTGTCAACCCCTCTTGCGTTCGACTGCGATCCCGCTGTTGCACCTCCTTCCCAACGCCTCCCTGGTGATCCTCACTACCCTCATTCCCACTTTGCCCTGCTTCTCCATCTCCTTTTTCCTCGTCCTCGGATCCGACCTCCTATTCCTCTTCTTGTCGATTTCCTGCGATGCTTACGTGCTGCACTTCTGCTTGTGTGAGTCTGGGCACGCATGTGCCACTTGTATTTTTCTATCTCTCTCTATATGTGTATATATATATATATATACATAAACATATTCATTACCATATGTGTATACATACATCTATATGTTGTCACATGCCTCTATATGTAGGTATACACATACACGCTCCCCCCCCGCGAGGAGTATACAGACGATAGGGCCGCCTCGCATCTCCGATGGCCTCCCCCTCTCCCGCCTCCTCCCCCTCCCCCGCCTCCTCCGCACCCTTCTCTCGGGGGGGCCCTCCGCCTCGCCCCCCCTGCCGATCCTCCGAACAAGGCCGCGTGCAGTTCGGCAGGGGCTCCGGCATCAGCCGAGCGCCGGTCGGGGCGCGTCGTCCGCCGCCTTGACGAGGGGAGGGCGGAGCCGGGAGCGACGAGAACGACGAGTCGCGCGACGGGGCAGCGGCAAGCAGCTTATCCGTCGGAGTCAGGGCCCATTGTAGAGGAAGCGAGCTCTATACACCGACGCGTGTTCCAAACCTGCTGTGCAAACAATGAAGCGGATCCTGGTGTGTCCGGGATCCTGGTGTATACCTTTGTCGTCGTTTCCCCCAGAAGACGAGTACACACCACACCACCCCGGCGTCGTCCCCTCGACCCTCAAAAATGCTGTTTCGCCCGCCACTGGTAATGTATAGGTTCCAATATCCGACAGTAGTTGACTTGAGGCAAGTCCCCAGGACTCCAGGCGAGCGCCGGAAAGGATCGGGTCTTGCGCGAGACGGCGCACCGACCTGACGCGGCGGCGCACGCGGGCCGCAAGCGCGGCAGGCTACATTGGAACGGGGGCGCGGACGCGCGACCTTACGGGGTCAACTTGCGCGAGAATGTCCGTGCAGTCGCACCCGCTCTTCTTCTGGTCGTTCTCAGTAGTATGTTTCTTCTTCTTCCTCTTCTTATTATGTTTCTTCTTCTTCTTCTTCTTCTCTCCAGTGGCTCTAAGTCAGGCTAGGCCCACCCACACCGGTCAAATTTCATCCACTGGTCTCCGATGACAGTGGCCAGAATTGTCAAACCTGGGCAAGTGTGCTTGATCTTAGACGCGGAGACATTTCATACGAAAGCAAGGACTGGGGCAGAGACGGGGCATCAGTCTGCGCACGCGCAAAAGCGCGCCGAAGAGCGGACAGTGACCCCTGGCGGGCGAAGCGTGATGCCCGCTCCAGCACCGGAACACGAACGTCTAAGCAAGGGGGAGGAGAGGCCGAGCGGACTCACCGTTGGAGTCTTTGTGGGGCGCCCTGCGGTTGGCCTTTTTTGGTAAATCCCTGAGGAAGCCTCCAAAGGGTAAGTCGGGCATCCCCCGACAGGGGGACTTTGGGCGAAAAATAAAAACAATACTCAAAACATATCCCCCAATGGGCAACAATTCTCAAACAATCGTCCCCAGACTATGTTTTAACTAGTTTTGAATATTCCTCCTGTAGAGGGACAGGCCTGACTTAATCCAAAGGCTTGGATTCTTTGTGGCCTCCGAGGGCCTGCAGAGGCTGGGGACCTCTGAAGACCTCAAGGGACGCGTTCTTGGCGGGTTCTCCAGGGACCTCTCAGAGCAT
This sequence comes from Prorocentrum cordatum, assembly GCA_963575745.1. Lineage (NCBI taxonomy): Eukaryota > Dinophyceae > Prorocentrales > Prorocentraceae > Prorocentrum > Prorocentrum cordatum. The sequence continues at coordinate 540,089 of CAUYUJ010022404.1, forward strand.
TCTGGGGCCTTCGGGAAACTCCCAGGCTCTCCGGGGAACCGAACCACTGTGCCGTCACAACATCCACATGATTCGATCTTGATCCTGTTGGCTCGCGCGCGTGCCGTCATCATCACGAGCCCGAGGAAGAGAGATCGCGAAGCAGAGCTGCACCCCCAACCGAGAGGCAGCCGAACCCCCCTCTGGAGACCAGACCACGCAGGCACAATCCGAACATGGGGGTCCCAAGGCGAGGGAGCTCGGACCGCGGAGTCGGGGGCGTCCCAGAGGGGGGCGTCCAAGAGGGGGGGGGGCGCAAGTCATGGCCGGCGGCACGTGCGCGGCCTAGGGGGGGGGCGGGAACCGTATTGAAATAAGAAGAGGCGCCATGAAATCTGGGGAGATATCATGGCCCCCGCCATGGCATCCCCCCCCCAATCATCGCCCCCCTCTTGGCCGCACCCCGCGGGAAGCCGCGATGCACGGACGAGCGGACCAAACGGTGGCCAGGGAGCCGGCCTCGCCCCCCTGGGGCGCGTGCCCACGCAGGGCGCACTCTTCCGAGGGAGCGCGGGGAGGTGGCACCTGCACCACCACACGGGCGATCGGCGTGCTGTTCACCCACAACTCCTCCGATGGGCTCGAGAGTGGGGAGTGGAGAACCAATCTGAAGGGGCCCAGAGACAAAGGAATCAATACACACACATCCCAGGATTCCCCATACGTTATGATATGTTATGTTCTTGATGCTCGTTTTCTCCCCCCAGTTCCCATAGTTTCCATCCTGGGTGTTCACGATTCATTGTGTCTGTGCTTTCTTGTCCCTCCTGATAATCAGGCCTCCCGAGAACGTGCACCATTCCCCTTCCCCCCTAACCCCTGGAGCAAAATGGGGCCACAGATCGTCGATCGTGGTCAGGGGGCAGCGGGAGGTCGTCATGGTGCTGTGGCGGCGCCGTTTCATCGAGGGGGAGCGCGTTATGGCGCTCAGGGGGGGGGGGGGACACTCAGCTGGAATCGGCGATGCGTCGGCGATGAGGCTCCGATGGCGCATCGCCGCACGCTCCCGGACGGGGTGGGCCGTCGGGCCCCTGCCGGCGAGGAGCGGGCGAGTGGGGGCCGCTTCGCCCCCCCCCCCCCCCTCGAGCCCGCCCTCCCTCTCACGCCGCCCCTGGCTGCCTCCTGGCGTCCCGCTCGAGGCACCTGCCCCCTGCTAAAACAGGGCTAGGATCGGGATAAATCGCTCCAGAGCGTTCAGGAGCGCTCTCAGAGCGTTCCGGAACGCTCTGGAGCGGCCGCGGCGCCCAATACATCCTCCAAACCCGCCGATTCTCAGAGATTTCGAGTTATCCCGATCCGATTTTGTCCCGATCTTCGCGTCGTTTTGCCTGCCCTTCGAAAGAAGGAAAGAAGGCGTGCACGTTAACTTTGAGGTCCGCCCCGGGCTTCTCGGGTCGGCTCCGGACTCCCCCCTCCCTGGCGCAAGGGAGCGCACCAGGGGGCGCCGCTGGAGGCGCCGCTGAGGGGGGGTCCAACGCACGTCCAGCACTCCGCGCGGATCGCCGAACGTTCCTCTTTGCCCGGCTACGCCTCGGTCGGTCATGTCCTCCCAGGACGGAACATCAAACATGGTCAAGCATACACCAACAGGGTCAAGCAGAAATGGAAAGGCCGAGCCCATACGATCTTTTTGTTTGACTATGTCTGAGCGCTCCTGCTGTAGAGGGACACGCCCGACGTCACCCCAGGCAAGGAGCGCCCTCTGGTGCGCGGCTCGCCCACCGTCGCAGGCGGTGCAGCAGCCGCCGCCCTGTGCGCTCGGGTCGGATCCTCCCGATTCCGCCCCCCGACGCCGCGCACCTGTGGCCGGCCTCGAGCTTACCCCCGCTCCTCCTCCTCCTCCTCCTCCTCCTCCTCCTCCTCCTCCTCCTCCTCCACCCCCGTAGCCACCTGGCTCAAGTCTCACGGAGCTTACTTCCCGTGGGTCCCGACTCCAGAGGCTCAAGCCCAAGGCGATGGCAGCCTTGGGGATGTGCCCTCGGAAGCCGAGGGAGTCTTTCAGATCGGCACCGAGAGGCAAGGGGGGTGCCAAGCATACACCCTGCGAAATGCTTAAGAAATCATGGGTTAAGAAATTCATCGTCTCAGAACTTGAATAAAACACAGAACTTCTATCAAAATCTCGGGATTTACACTGAAAAGTTAAGAATAATCGAGACTCTGGCCGAAAACTTAGGTTTTCTTAAGCATCGCCTAAGGTGTAGGGATAGGGGTCTGTTGCCAGCTGGCAGGCCCCAGGGTCACTCCAGCGAGGGGCCCGCGGACCTCCCCGGCGGACCCTCCCGCCTGCAGCGGACCTCCCCGCCAGCCGCGGCCTTCTGCCGAGGCCCCTGTCGCCCCCCCCCCTGGCCCTCCCAGGCGCCTGCGGCGAAGGACGCCCCGGAGGGGACAGCCAGGAGACGGGTTGGGGGGCGCGTCCTGGGGGGGGGGCGATCACCCTGACCTTCCAGGAGGGCTAAACATAGCACCCGACCTAAACACCTACCCCAGAGCTGTGCTACGTCTTGGTTTTTAGGCCGCTTCGTTCAGTTTTTTGTATGTCTTTAGGCCTCCAGTGCTAAAAAATAGCTCTCTGGAAGGTCAGGGCAGATTAGGGAGCCCACAAAGGACGTACGCGCCCAGCTATGTACATGAACACGGCCCCTCGATTCGCGAGACCGGCCGCGACATACGAACATTTGTGCAATTCGTGCTCTCGAAACCAGCGTGGATTCATGTACATGTACGTCCTTCTTTCGCTCCCGACAGATGGGGGGGGGCAGCGAGGGCCGCCGAAAAGGGGCCCGCCACAGGGCCCCCTCAAGGACGGGGCCTGCCGCGCCGCTCCCGCGCCGCACCCCCCCGCACGCGCCTGGGGGGCTCCCGGGAGCGGGCCCTCCCCGGGGAGGTCTGCGTGTGCCCGGCGGCGGTGGCGGTGGCAGTGGAGGGGGAGGAGGAGGAGGAGGAGGAGGAGGAGGAGGAGGAGGAGGGAGGAGGAGGAGGGGGAGGAGGAGGAGGAGGAGGAGGAGGAGGAGGAGGAGGAGGAGGAGGAGGAGGAGGAGGAGGAGGAGGAGGAGGCGAGGAGGAGGCGAGGAGGAGGAGGAGTGACCAGAAGTGACCATGAAAGGACGAGCGTCCGCAAAACTGAACGGGTTGGGCGGGGACTAATCCGACGATGAGTCCCCGCCATCACGGTGAGGGATCCAGGTGGGTCGGCGGGGCGCTCCACCCACTCCTCCCTCACAGAAGGGCTGCTGCATTCTACCCTCCTCCCGAGCCTCCCTCGCACGCTGGACCGCGTCCGAAGCTTCACGCTGCACTCTGGCCAGCTGCACAGCCTTCGGGGGTCCCCTGTGCGAGGGAAAAATGCCTCGACGGATCCTGTCAAGGTTCTGGGCTCCTTTGGGGGAGGGCTCCTGGCAGGGTCGTGCGAGCCACCTACCATCCACTGTGGCGGTAAGCCCACAGCAAACACAAAAATGCAAGGAAAACTCAGGCCAGTAGAAGATTTTGTGGGACGAGTGGGCCGAGGTGGCCCCTATCAAAATCTCACCAGTCCCCAAGACAAATTGGCTCCACTCCGACTTCTGGCCTCGGACCTCAGGGGCCAGACCTGGACAAGACTGGGCACAAAACTTGAGGAGCTGGGTGGAGGCAACAATCTGACTGCAAACCCTGCATCGCCACCTGCTCCCGACCTGCTCACAATCATGAGAGGTGTCCCTCAGGGCTGCAGCCTTCCTGGAGGGGGGGGGCACCCGCACTTTGGCGAGCCTAGTGGCCTGCCAGGGGTCAACCTGGAGTGAGCACAGCAAAGCACGTCGGGCCCTGCGTCTGACAAGGTGGGCGATGCAATCATAGATGTCGGTACTGGGGGCAGGCTGGCGAGTAAACAGGAGCGAGGCCTCATCCGCCGCTTTACCCGCAAGGTCATCAGCGCACATGTTGCCAGCCGTGAGGAACACTTGCCTGGCACTGAGAGCCTTGCCTGTGTCCTCAAGATGGGCAGCCGTCCACGCGACCTGTACTTCAGCCACCCCCCGATTACGCAACGCCACCGCCACCCTGAACCACAAGTCCTGATTCGGGCCTAACTTGCCGTGGGCACGACCCGCTCTCCAACCATCCAGGACAGGCTGGCAATCAGTGACATAAATGATGGGTCCCGTGGTTTCTTCCAGAGCGATGGCGAGCGCAGCTATCTCCGCGCGCGACACAGTCTGTCGCGGCCCCAGGAGGGGGGACGAGACTCCCGAGACGGGCTCCCAGGAGCCATCATCAGCTCGACGAATGAGGGCAACTCCAGAGCCACAGCGCCTGCGTCTCGGGTCACTGCTGTGTTTCCCCCCTGACCCATCCCCAAAAATGTGGGGAGGGTCCTGGCCAGGGGCTACACAAAACTCACAGAGGCGAGAGGAGCCGTAGTACGTAAGAGGAGGGGCCTCAAGAGGGTCAAGGAAGACGGGGCAGGTGAGGTCTCTCGACGGAACTCCTCTCAGCCATAAAGAAGGGTCAGCTTCCCATTGCGCCGTGGCTTGGGAAACCAGTGACTGCGTGCTGCTAAAATCTTGGTGATCTACATTACACACGCATTGCCATATTCTGTGAAACAAGGTCTCAGGGGCCACCTTGCACCTTGGACAGGTTACATCAACCGTGTAGCCACTGTCGGCTTGGCGCTGACGTGGCCATTGGCCCCCAGAGGCCACGCACAAGGTGAGGCCCCACAGATCCGACTGACCCCGAGACTCGAAGCGGCGGAGTTCCTGCTGCAGTGGGAGGAGATCGGCTCCATCTTTCAAACTGTCGCCTGCCTCGTGCCCTGCAGCACCTTGCCACAACTTAGCCTTCATGTCGGAAACGAACTCATGCAACAAGTCTGCATGGTCAGAAATCGGGAGTAAATCATAGTCTGGGTCGCCCATTCGTGGGAACCTCCACGCATGCTCCGCATGATCAGGTCGTTCCCACAGGTCAGGTTCCCTGGGCTCCCATCCTGCTTCAAGAAGGGTGGCCTGGACTGCAGCTATGGGCCCCCGAATGCCTCTCCACCTTTTGGCACCAAGCGAATCGAGCTGCGACCGAACGATACCCCACGACCGTCGAATACGAGGCTGGAGGGCGGGGAAGCGCTTCCACAGCTGCAGCCAGGCGTCCACCAATTGGCGGCGCAGTTCCAGGGCGGGATCTCCATCCCCCAGCACAGTCTGCAGAACAGTTGTTAAACATTTGCCCTTACCCATTCCCGAGACCGTGCGAGCAGCTTGTCGCCTAAGAAGCAGGACCTGACTCGGTGGCATACCGTAAACTTGATGGCCAAAGCTGGCCTGTGGTAAGGCTCCCGTGCGCCAAGCGCCCTGGGTGACTTTCCTCAAACCAGCCAGCCTGCGCATCTTCACAATCCTAGAAAAACGCCCGCTGGCTTTAGCCATTCTCTGGCGTGCCTTCTTCCGTGTCCGAAATCGACCTGCCGCAGTGTCTACACCTAAATCAACTCCAACAGAAGCAAACCTAGCGGGCATCCCTCGGGCTCTGAAAATTCTGGCAATGTGTTTCCCTAGCTCAGGAGAGGACGCCAAGACAACCGTTTTGTCCGAGACCGTGAGCCTCTTGAGTCTGAATCCCCCCGAGAAAGCTTCAGCAAAACCTTCCATCTCCGAAACGACAGTGGCCTGGGTGCCCTCGGATCTTGCCACGGTGTCATCGACAAAGGTCCATAACGAGGCCTGAGGGGCTCTAGCGTGCGCGGCCTCCAGCACAGAATGCAAGAACACTTTTCCAAGGCAGACTCCATGCGACGATCCAGCCACAATCGAGCGGCCTGGGCAGAACGGCTCGCTGATGACCGAGCCCTCCTTGAGGATGCGCGGCGCCATGAAGAGGAGGATCTCCATGAGCAGCACCGTGGGAGGGAAGTTGAGCCCCCGCGCCGCAACCACCAGGAGGGTGAAGGAGATGGAGTCGTAAAATTTGGCAATGTCCAGCAGAACCGTCGCCGTTGCCTTGCCTGTGGTAGCCGAGGCCTCATCCATGAGGCTTCTCGTCATCGCAGCTCTCAGGGCGCTGCTGCCTCTGATGGCCGTGTCCCAGAAGGCAGAAAGTCCATCTGACCAACTGGAGGTGACCGAACTGCGCGCCTGGCTCCACGTCTTGCAGCATTGCGGCAACATGCCCAGAACTCTCGTGCCTCCAGCTGGCTTCGGAATAACCGCACAAATAGTAGCTAACCACGCTGTCGGCCAAGTTTGCAGTAGCTCCGCTTGATTGAGGATACACGTGAGCTCCGTCAGTCCAGCTTGAGGCATGCGTTGAAGGTCACCTGGGCCCAAACCATCAACTCCTCTAGCTTTGTTTGGCGATTGTCGTCTAAGTATCGATTCAATCTGACCTTCATTCAGTGGTGGCAAGGGGTCATCACGAGCATCCCTGGCCAATCCTTCCAAAGTCCATAGCAAGTGCTCCCTGCTGTCATTATCCTCCTGCCACACTGCCTGCCAAAAGTCCTTCTTGGTGCGAATGAGTACGCAAGGGTCAGCAGTGTCCACTCCATCTCTGATGATCTCACGAGGAAGTGGGTCAGGGGGAGGAGCACGAACGTGACGATGAATAGCACCTGGCCTCTTGGCCCACATCTGCTTCGCCCAGTCCATGAAGGCTTGGCGAGACTTGACTAATGAGCGCCCCTGGGCGCGGTCGACCCACGTGTTGGTGTGCACCTGGAGCTGCTCCAACTCAGTCTGGCAGAGGTGCGGCACCTGCAGGGCAACATCCTTCCACTCTTGCACTGTGGTGGTCAGGGCCTTTTTCCCGAAGAATTCCTGCTGCTTGGCGTCAGTCAGGCCCTGGACCATGGACCGAAAGCCCGCGAGGCACTTCTCCGCCTCTGGAGGGTCCCTGCCTGAGCGTGTCAAGGCCACGCCTCGAGCAAGCAGTGTGGAGGCGATCCCCCACCATTCTGCTACAGGGTCGCACATGTGAGGTCGACCTGGGGCAGGGCGCATCTTCCTCCATGAGATTGAATACCCTTGCCCTCTGCCGAAGAACACAACGGGGTCCTCCACATCGCTGACCGCAACAATAGACCGCTCCAAAGTAGTAACCCATCGTCCATATCGATTATCCAAGGTAGAGCGTTGAGTTGGCCTCCAGGTCGACAGGGGGCCTGTCGACAACTGTGCTGCCGCTGTACGTGGTCTGAAGGTATCCTGCTCCAATTCACCATAGATCTTGAGCCATTCTTCCTGCTCCAACTTGAACGCGACCTTGGGGCCTTCTGGCTGTGGCTCCTGAGATGGCAGGTCATCGAAGGCCTCGCGTAGCTCTTCGGGGAGTTCCTGTCTGCGTGCATCTGCCACCTGCTTGCGCTTCTGGGATCGCTTGCTGTCAGGGTTTGGCTCTTGCTGAGGGCGGCTGGCCCTGGGTAGTGGTTCTGGAAGCTCCAACGACCTATGCCACCAAGTACGCTTGGCGTCCAGCACATCAATGGCAATAGCGCAATGGGTCTTCCAAGGGACAGCTAAAACCTGCCTGAGCCTGATGCGGTCAGAAGTAAGCTGCTTAGAGACAATGGCATAATCATACATGCGTCCCTGGCCCTTGTCGCACGTGAACTTGCAGTTCGGCAGTGCTAGCCGACCTCTGAGTCTGTCAACCCATCCACTATCCAAAAGGGTCTGCGGTTCGTTGTTCCAGTCCGCCACAATCACCCAAGGATCTGCCAGAGCTTTGGTAAAAGCGCCCAATGCCACCAACACCTCATTGTTGTACTGAGCAACCCCCAATGACGGTAACAAGTACGCTGCAATGTAGACGAGGTTGCCGGATTTGAGGTGCAGCGTGGTGGCCGAGAAGCCTTTAAAGGGATCCATGCGCGAGTCAGCAATCGCCTGGTCCCTCAATCGATCAAACTGCGTAGCTGCCAAGTGACAGCGCGTGAGGAGCCACTCCCCTGCCGAGGTGCCAGAGTCCGACCTCCCAGAAGCAAAGCCTGCCTTGAAAGAGAGCCTCCACCCGTCCTTCCTGAGCTCCTCCGTCCAGTGGGCGCACTTGGTGTCGGGGACATGCGTCTCGACCAGCCCCACGATGGCGTAGGTGTGTTTGTGAGTGTTCACAAAGCTGCGAACCTTGGCGCCCCATTCGGTGATGTTCGCGAAGAGCATTGTCACATGCTCGTCGGACGTACGGTGCTGCAAAACTGCTGGCTCTTCGTGTGTGGGCGCGCTGTCACCAGTGTGGGTCTGTCTGCCACGTTGCTGCGTTCCTGACTCCACATTACAGTCCCAAGGACGAGCGGCATCCAGCATAGGCAGACTCGACGAGGAGTTCCCCGAGACACCCAAGATCGCGGCCTCAGGGCCAACAAGATAAGCCTCCCGAGACGGGGTGGGGCTGGAGTCTATGGCGTCAGGCCTGCATCCTATGTTAGACTCCACAGTACAGAGCTCCCCCTCGTTCCCGAACTGGTCGTCGAGGTTGGCGAAGGGGTCAGCATCTGGATCGTCCAAGTCAGCACACCGAGCTCGAGCTCCGTCCAAAGGCAGAGGAGCGAACCGATGACCGTCAGGAGCCTCAGGAGGCTGATGTTGCATGGCATGTGGAATCGTACTTTGATTGGCCTGTCCCAGACTGGTCTCCGCATCCGCCAACATCACCAGGTGAGCAATGCAAGCATCAACGTCTGCCTGATCATTCTCTGAGTCGGGCTGTCTGGGGCGAGGAAGCCGTACCGTAGGGAAATCCGCGCCCAAAAGCCTCCTGAACATGGCTCTCAGCTCATCCAAGCGCTCCCAGTGGCGGCGCTGCAGCTGTGCACGTCTCTCAATGGGCGCCGTACGAAGCCGATCAAGGAAGGCCGCTCGCCTGGGCTCAGACTACCCCCATGCCAACTCACATAATTCTTCCATGACAGATTGCAAGGTGCGGCCTGGAAACCAGGCCTGCAACAAACGGCGCAAGGGCTCGTTCCCCTGTCGCTCAAGGATCGCGTGCAGAAGCGCCTCGCACCAAAGCCGCCAGTCACCACTTCCTGCGTTTAGCCCAAGATGTATGTCAAACCAAGCCGCTGCCCATTCTCTGAGGTCAGCTCGCATATCAGCATAGTCCTGCACTGCCATCGCTCTGGTCTCGTCAGCAGGCGGCAGGCCCATGGCCTGTGGTGACTCGGCTGCCGTCTCGACATCACCAATGTTGCCAGCCTCCCAAGGTAGGCGAGTCCAGCAAACTCCTGAGCCCCCACCCACACGCGCTGAGACCCCCGCCTCCTGTGGAGAGGGTGCCCTGGCGGGTGGAAAGCCCAGGTGCGACTGTGAACCTGCACTGCTCTTGGCAGCCCAGGATTTGCGTTCTGACGCCTGAAACCTTCCAACAGCCTGAGTAACTGACCGTGTGGAAGGCGATGCCTCAGGAAGGACGTGGCTCCTGTGAGTACCCGTAGCACCTGTGGCGCCAGACGGGCTCGCCCCCGTCGCAGTTGTACTGAGCGCTGTCCCAGACGGCAAACACGGTGTACACGTCGAAGGGGTCCCCGTCACCTCGTCAGAAAGCGAAAGTGGGGCCCAATGCATCATAGCTCGAACCTTCTGAATAGTTTCCATCGCTTCGTAGTAGAACTTGTCAGTCCACATAGCTCGACCAGAGGGAGCACATGCGTGAGCAAGAACATGAAATGCGCATCCAAAGGGAATGTCCGTGCCTGGGTAGCATTGGAATGGCGGTGTGCGCGAGATGAGCTTGTGCACACCAGCTGACACAGATGTCCCTGAATCAGGTAGCTGCTGGGCTCTCGTGGTTGGGGCCCCCCCTGCGCTCGAACTTGGCCAATCTCTCGCGAACAGAGGCAAACTGTGCCTGCTGCTCTGGTCGGGAGACTTGTCCCTCTGAGCCTTGGCCAAGGGGCTCCGACGTGGTCTCTGCGCCATCACCACCAGCACTGGCTGCCTCTGGCTGGGAACCCTCTGCGCCTCCTGGCTTGGGCTGGGGTTCCTTATCTTCACCTGCACCCGCCGACGTTTGGCCAGTAGCCGCATCTTCTGCGATTCATGCTCCTGGACCACGCGCTTGGCCTCGTCCAGCGCTGAGGAGAAAAGATCCCTGGCCTTCGTGGAAAGGAGCTCCCGCAACTGTGTGGTACGTTCTTCAATCCGTTGGCGATCCTCCTCGTCCAGTTCCAATCCTTCAGGCATGTCCGAGAGGAGGCCCAGATCGAAGTCCAGGGTGCCCACCTTGCCAGAAACGAGGTCCTCCAGCTTGATCCGCGCAGGAACAGGTCCAGGTTCAGGTGTGGCAGCTTTGCCCGTGGCCGCGAGCTTGCGGGCGAGCTCCGCGTGCTGGGTGTCCATGATCTCCAACTCTGCACGAAGGCCCATGATGTAGTTCTCGTGCTCCAGCAGCTGGGCCTGCCACTTGTCGTGCTTATCCAGTTCCCGAGAGAGCCGTTGAAGGAGCTTGTCACATTCACGTCGCGATTCTGCCAGTCGCTGCTCCATGGTCTTCTCGATGACTGGGGGGGCAGGCTTTGCCAGGATGTTGATGCGCGCCTGAACCCGCGTGGCCAAGTTCTTGTCACCCGTTTTGTTGGCGATGGCCAGCAGAGAACCCAACTCAGCAGCATCCAGACCATCAAGGTTCGTCCAAGCCAGTGCTGGCGTGGAGGAGTTCGGCCCTGGCTGGAGGCCGGCGGCCAGCGGCAGACGGTGCTCTGAGCTCTGACGGCTGTCATTCCACGAATTGTCTGATCCTGACCACGACCTGCCTGCCCGAGACGGCCAGTGCTGCGGCTGGGTCCATCCTGGCTCTGGTGTGCGATATGAGAAACAATGTTTGCACCACTGCCATCTTTCCTCGTTGCGTGCACATCCGCAGTGGCCACATCGCCACGCGGGCCCTGAGACAGGGGGCCTGTGTAGCTTGCGTCGCACATCAGTGGCTTTCTTATTCGTCGACCCGTCCGCTCGCCACGGGGCTGAGAGCAAATCATCCGTTCCCATCGGCGTGCCGTGGCAGGCAAGAATAAAAAGGTACGTTAGTATGCCTGGCAAGCCAGGAGAGCAGTTGGGGCCGCGTGCACCTGAGAGGTGCCCCCTTGCCAGAATGCTCACGTCCGCTGCTGACGCTCGGGCCACGCTACGGACTTGAGCCAAAATGGCTACGGAGGAGGAGGAGGAGGAGAAAAAGGAGGAGGAGGAGGAGGAGGTCCCCGGGGTGTCTGCATGTGCCCGGCAGTGGTGACTGTCATCGGTCGGCTTGGCGCCAGCGCAGGGGCAGATCACCATGCAGCCTGTGGCCATCCACGGCTCGGGTAGCGGCGATTCTGTAGGGAAGCGGGGCGCGTCGCCAGTTCTCGCGCCTGACGGCCAGACCCAAGACGTCATCACACCCTTCAAAACCATGAGACCCCCCGCCGGCCAAGCTGAAGAGCACTCGAGGGGGCGCTCCCCCAGGATGCGCAAGAACGTCCAGCAAACACTACAAACATCAGGGTGCCCTCCCCGAACTGACCTCGACCTTAGACCTCGGTCCGACCATAATCCATCCTTGGCTTAGCTGCCCCGATACGCAACACGCATCACGTATCGTATTGATACGGAACTCAACACATACGCTGAAGCCGTAGGTCCGACGCGGTACACGGACGTTTTGAGCACGGCACGTGTTGCGTATCAAAACGGGCGTATCGAGGCAGCTGAGATCCTTGGGCTTCTTCGCAAGGAACCGCGCGGGGAGGGGGGGGGACTGCGGCGAGGGCCGCCCAGGGGAGGGTGGCAGGGCCAGCGCGTGGGCGTGCGGCTGAACCGGGCGTGGGAGCAGAAGGGAGCCCACTCGGCCCGTAAGGAAGCGGGACTCGTGTGACGAACGTTCGCGCAACACGCACGTTCGAAAAACAACGTGGATTCACGTACGTACGTGTACGCCTCCCTCTCGCTCCGGAGAGAATGCGCCCCCTCTGCGGTCTCTCGCGGCCTCCCTCCCTCGTCCCTCCCCTATCCCCCTGAGGAGGATCAAGGGGCAAAGGAGAAGAATAATGAGGAGGAGGAGGAGGAGGAGGAGGAGGAGGAGGAGGAGGGGAAGGGAGGATGAGGAAGAGTGTGGCTACGTTCGACGAGCCTTCCAGCCACCAGGAATCAGAAATCAGGAGGAGCGTGAGGAGCAGGAGGAGGAGGAGGAGGAGGAGGAGGAGGAGAAGGAGGAAGAAACGGAGGAGGAGGAGGAAGAGGAGGAGGAACCCGGACCCGCTCTCAGCGCACGGCCCGCGCAAGGGAGCGGATATGCCCCCCCCGTCCCCCCTCGCACGACGGGCGGCTGCTCTCTGCCAGGAAGGTGGCCCGATCGCTCCCCGGGCCCCAGGCAATGCCAAGGGGGAGCGGCACCGGGGATGTCACTATCCTCCCTGGGACGCAGAGGGACATACTAGTACTATGTGTCCTCCTCGGGGGCGTGCGTCCGACACGGGGATGTAGTATAACCGTATCGTCAAAGTGAGGGGGCCGAACGGTCATTCACTGTCACTGGGTACGTGGCTGAAATGGGTTTCCACGGTGCGGTTTGTTGTTGTTGTTGTTGTTGTTGCTGTTGTTGTTCTTCTTGTTGATTTTGTTGTTGTAGCTGTTCCTGCTGCCGCTGTTGCTGCTGTTGTTGTTGGTGTTGTTCCCCACCATCCTATGGTGGTGGGTCGTCGTTTTGAAGAGACAGCGCCCCGCGTTCCTTCCTCCTCCCGCTGCCCCCTCCCTCCTCCTCGTATCGTCGACCTCATCATCATCATCGTCATCATCATCATCATCACCCTCACGAGGATCGTGGCCACTGAGGAGCTCCACCGAAGGCGCCAGTAGCAAAGCGCGCATGGCGGCCTCGGGCCATTTCGGCACACACCTCACGAGGATCGTGGCCCCAGAGGAGCTCCACCGAAGGCGCCAGTAGCAAAGCGCGCATGGCGGCCTCGGGCCATTTCAGCACACCCCTCACGAGGATCGTGGCCCCATAGGAGCTCCACAGAAGGCACCAGTAGCGAAGTGCGCATGGCGGCCGCGGGCCATTTCGGCACACCCCTCACGAGGATCGTGGCCCCAGAAAAGCTCCACCGAAAACGCCATTAGCAAAGTGCGCATGGCGGCCTCGGGCCATTTCGGTACGCCCCTCACGAGGATCGTGGCCCCATAGGAGCTCCACCGAAGGCGCCAGTAGCAAAGCGCGCATGGCGGCCTCGGGCCATTTCGGCACACCCCTCACGAGAATCGTGGCCCCATAGGCGTCCCACCGAAAGCGCATGGCGGCCGCGGGCCATTTCGGCACACACCACACGAGGGTCGTGGCCCATAGGGGCTCCACCGAAGGCGCCAGCGGCGGGTTTCGCATGGCGGCCTCGGGCCACTTCGGCACACCCCTCACGAGGATCGTGACCCCAAAATTGTGCTGCTTCAACAACCGCGTCTGGGCGTCGTACTCCGCCTTCTCGACGTGCACCGACACCTCCTCCCACGTGGCTCTCAAAGCCCACTCCTGGTTCTGCTCCTCGGTCAGAGGGACGCCGTCCTTGTCGTCGCTGGCGCCCGCGAAGACGGCCACGAACGTGTTCCTGAGCATGTCGGGCTCCGGCGGGAAGCGTGGCCACATAGGGCGAAGATGGTATTCACAATTGCGGCATTCACAACTGCATATGGTTGGGTCCGTCGCCAAGCTAATCCCACCAGGCCTCGGGGCTTAGGTGGTATAACGCATTTTTCTCTTCTCTCTTCAACTGAAACCCCTCCCCCTACCCCCTCCCCTGGGCCTGGACGGGGCGCGCCGCGAGGCGCTAGACCGTCCAAGGTGGCCCAAGATTGCTCCAAGAGGCGTTCAAAGTCGCAAGATGGCCTCCAAGATGGCCCATGTTAGATGGGCCAAGATAGCCTCTGACCTACCCCCAGCCCTCCACGGCGCTCTCCAAGATGCCAAAACCGCTCAAAAGCCAAAGGAAAATCAATGTTTTTGGCATTCTCGCCTTTTCGCTTCCGACGGGCTTTCGAAGCCTCGTGATGGCACCATGATGGCCCAAAAGGGCCCCAAGAGGGGCCCAAGAAGGCCGAAGACGGCCCCAAGATCGCCCAAGAGGCGCCCAAGAGCGCTCCAAGACGGCCCCAAAACGCCGTTTGAGAGCCTCCAATGGGGGGGATCCCGAGTTAAGGCGCCTCCTCTTTTTGAGACATGGGACATGGGGCCCAGGATGGCCCCAAGAGGCCTCCCAGCCTCTCCCAAAGACCCTCCGCCCCGCCCTTTTTGGCCCAAGATGGCTCCAAGAGAGCCCTAGATAGCCCAAGATGGCCTTCAAAATGGCCGAAGATAGCCAAGCATGGCTCAAGGTAGCCTCCGACAGACCTCCAAGAACCCCCAAGACAGCCTCAAGATGGCCCAAGATAGCCGAGCATGGCTCAAGATAGCCTCCGACAGCCAATAGCCGAGCATGGCTCAAGATAGCCCCCAAAGAGGCCTCAAGAAAACTGGCAATCAATTCTGGATGGGCTGGTGGGGATACGCGAAGCGTCACGAATTATTTTTCTCGTTGTGGTTGAATTCTCAACTTAAGAAATACATGTTGTTGATCCCCACCCTCGGCCCTCGGGGGCACATTGTGTTTTTCCAGTTGAAGTACCCTTCCCGGAGCCCGTACCCTGTTCTTAGGATGAGAATCGTGAATCTCAGAATTGGGTTGTTGGCCTCCAGTTTACAACAGCAGCGGCTTCCGCCTGATAGGTCCTCACAAAGTATTCCCAAATGGCGCCCTCGCGCGGGACTTCCTCACAATGTATACAGACATCGCGCTCTCGCGTGGGACTTCTTCGCAATTTATTCAGGCGCCGCGCCCTCGACATTCAGGAGTCACGCTCCTGCTGTGGATTTCCGCGCGATTGATTTGGGAATCG
>CAUYUJ010022404.1:562500-567673 GCA_963575745.1 Prorocentrum cordatum
GATGTGGTGGTAGCGGGGGCTACAATGGGAACTGCATGGTGCTGGGAAGCTGCGGTGGCAACTGTGGTGGTCGCCAGGCAGCGGTGAGAACTGTGGTGGTAGCTGGGCTGCAATGGGATTTGCGGTGGTAGCGGGGGGTCAGTCGGAATTGTGGAGGTAGCGGGGCTGCAGCGGTAAGTGTGGTGGTAGCAGGCACAAAGGTGGCGGTGATGCGCTGTCACGGTGGCTCAAGCTGCTGCGCTGGCACGGTGGCTGAGGCTGCTGCCCGAGCAGGATACCTGCGTTGCTGCGCTGGCACTGTGGCTGACGCTGGAAGGAACGATCTTCGAAATAGTTGTATTTATCCGGAACGTGGAAGATACGAACTTCGGAACGCTGGAAGGTACGATCTTCGGAACGATCTTCGAAACCTCGATCTTCCAAGAAGAGGAGCAGCAGGGGGCCAACTGGAGCTGGAGCACTTCGCCCCTTGCAGAACACCGTGGGGCTTCAGGGGCCAACGTGGCCCAAGAGACCCGCGGTGCCAATGGCCTAGTTCCCTGGGGCGCTGGGCCCTTGTGGAGGCCACTGGGCTCGCTTCCTGTGAGTGATCCCTAAATGGGCAGCGCGTCGCCCTGAGCCTTCCTACGTATGCTGTCGCCTTATTCCCGTGCGAGCACGGGGCCCTTGTTGAGGCCGCTTGGCCCCTGCTAGCAAGCCCTGTCTTAGTCTGCTGGGCTCAGAGCGCCAGAGCGTCCAGGCGCTCGGGCTCAGAGGCATCGCTGGGGCCTGCTCAGAGCGTCCGGGCGCTCGGGCTCAGAGGCATCGCTGGGGCCTGCGCAGAGCGTCCAGGTCCTCGGGCTCAGAGGCATCGCTGGGGCCTGCGCAGCGCGTCCAGGTCCTCGGGCTCAGAGGCATCGCTGGGGCCTGCGCAGGGCGTTCAGGCGCTCGGGCTCAGAGGCATCGCTGGGGCCTGCGCAGAGAGTTCAGGCGCTCGGGCTCCAGAGCGCCCACGTGCTCTGGAGCACTTTTCAGAGCGTCCGCGCGCCCTGGAGCACTTTTGAGAGCGCCCACTTGCTCTGGAGCATTTTTCAGAGCGCCCACTTGCTCTGGGGCATTTTTCAGAGCGCCCACTTGCTCTGGAGCATTTTGCGGAACGCCCAAACACGCACGGCCACTCTGAGCTGGTTGTAAAGTGGTCCGTTCTGGTTGTAAAGTGGTCCGTTCTGGTTGTAAAGTGGTCCGCTCTGGTTGTAAAGTGGGCCGTTCTGGTTGCAAAGTGGACGTTCTCGATGAAAAACCATACTTTCCAATCCTATGTTGGTTGCAAAGTAAGTAACCCATCTGGTTGTAAAGTGGTTGTTCTGGTTGTAAAGAGATCGAATCTCCCCCCCTGGAGAGGGCGCCCCCCCCTCGGACGCCGAGGGCTGTGGCCGGCCCGCGGGCGCCGCGGACGCCCCAGCGGCGGCGGCGCCCTCAGCTCGGACCTGGCGGGGCCGATGGGGGCCGCGAGAGGTCCCGGCGCGCAGCCGTGCCGTCTCGGTCGCCGCCGTCCTCGCCGCCGTCCTCGTCGCCGACGCCGCCGCCGCCGTCGCCGCCGTCCTCGTCGCCGCCGCCGCCATCGCCGTGGTGGTCGCCCTCGCCGCCGTCCTCGTCGCCGCCGCCGCCGTCGCCGTGGTGGTCGCCCTCGCCGCCGTCCTCGTCGCCGCCGCCGCCGCCGTCGCCGTGGTGGTCGCCGTCGCCATCGCCGTCGCCGTCGCCGTCGCCGTCGCCGTCGCCGCGATCGTCGCCGTCGCCGCCGCCGTCGCCGTCGCCGTCGCCGTCGCCGTCATCGCCGTTGTCGCCGTCGCCGTCGTCGTCGTCGTCGTCGTCGTCGTCGTCGTTGTCGTCGCCGCATTCGTCGTCGCCGCCGCTCTCGTCGTCAACGTCTGCGTGAAGCCCTGGGCGAGTGGGGCGGTCCCTGTGGCTGGGACCGCCCTGCTGCCTGCCCCCTCTACACCCTGCGAAATGCTTAAGAAATCATGGGTTAAGAAATTCATGGTCTCAGAAATTGAATAAAACCCAGAACTTCTATCAACAAATCTTGGGATTTACATTGAAAAGCTAAGAATAATCGAGACTTTGGACGAAAACTTAGGTTTTCTTAAACATCGCCTAAGGTGTACCCCGGGAGCCTGCCTCATGCGAACTAGGCACGGCGTTGATTCCGGACACCGAGGGGATCGTTCCACCTTGAACGATCGGCCGTCGCAGAGCCGTCGGGTCGTTCAAGGATCGACCGATTCTGGGTCGCCACGCTCAACACTGAACGCCGGCGGCGGGGTCGCCGCCGGTCGAATCGAAACGAACCTACTGCGCCAAACGTCATCAGGCTGCCCATGCTGGTTCTGCTGCCTGCGCCAGCATCGCACGACCAGTGCCTCGTGCCAGCCCGCCGCGATGCTGCACTGCGGGGGCTAGCCGATGCGGTTGATCTGGGGTCATCTGTACAGAGTCGTCGCGCTACCACAGGGAACGCAGGACAAAGAACGAAGGGTTTTTTCTAGCCAAGCATAGGTTCCACAACCTCGATCCAGGGAGAGGCCCGAAAACCATGCCCCCTCCAGAGCCCCAGGCTGTCCTTGCAGTTCTAGTCGCTTCCTGCGCTGGGGCGGACTCGGCGAGGGCCTCCCGCACGAGACCGTCGGCCCGAGACTCGCCGCCCGACCTCCTTCCGCAGCAGCGCTGCCCGGAGGTGTGGCTGATGGGGCCTCGCGTCCTCGCTCTCGTCCGGGGTCAGGCTGACGGGAGCTCACGAGGAAACTCCACGACATCCGCCGTGGTTGCTTGCAGCGGCAGGGTCGCGAGGAGGAGAATGAGACTGGGACGAGGCGGCCATCATGGCACGATGGGCTCGGGTCGATTCCAGGAGCTCCAGAATAGACCTAGCGGTCCTCCCTTCTGCACCCGGCGTGGAACGTTAGGACATCTGGAGAGTCCTGGAAACATAGAGAATCTGGGAACGCGCCATTATCACGAGCTCCGCCTTCCCTGGGGAGGAGGGGAAAACGGGGAACGAGGAGGAGCAGGAGGAGGAGGAGGAGGAGGAGGAGGAGGAGGAGGAGGAGGAGGAGAGCGAGGGAGGAGTGAGAGAACACTGCGGAGAGCGGGCGGCCACTGCGGACCCCGACGCGGCGGACGGGGCTCAGCTCACCCCGACCTCGCCGACGGCCCACCACGGTGCCGCCGCGCCCGCGCCCGCCAGCGGCGGCACCGCGAGGCCCGCGCGGGCCGGCCAAGGCTGGCCGCGGCGCCCGCTGCGGAGCGGCGGCGCCGGGCTCCGCCGCAGCGCGGGCCGCCCGGCCCTCGCGGCCCCCGCGCCCAGATGGCCGGCCCGGGGCGGGGCCCCGCCTTGGCGCGGCAGGCCCGCCAGTGGCGGCGGGGTGCCAGCTGGCCACGGGCTCCGCCGGAAGCGGCGGCTGGCCGCTTTAGGGCTGCGCCCGACGCCCTGGGATGGGAAAGGTCGGCCTGCCCTTCCTCGCCAGCACGCCCTTGATCCAGTAGGTGTCGTTGTCCTCGCTCTCCTTCTCCGCGATCTCCCGGAGCTGCGTGCGCATCTGGTAGCCGCTCAGCCTGCAGGGCTCCTGGTGCATCTCTTTGTACATGCTCAGGATCTCGTCCTTGGACGCGGAGTCGCGCTGCCGGAAGATCTGCAGCATGGTGCTGCGGAACTTGTCGGCCTCGGCGTTGCCAGCCGAGCGCAGCAGCCACAGGTCGTGGATCCTCACGGCCTCCAGCTCTGGATCATTCAGGGCCTGCTTGAGTAGCTCCTCGGTGATCTCCAGCTGGCTGTTCTGCCCCTGGTCGGCGACTCCCAAGGGAGCGGTTCTTGCAAAGCGTGTGGACTGCAACCCGCGCCTGCGGGGCGGCGGGCGAGGACCTCGACAGAGATCCCTGCCGCGCCCCGACGAGGGCTCATCAAACCTTTGGCGCGACGTGGTTGAAGGGGCCCTGGGACACACAAATAAATACACACAAGTAACAGGATTCCCCATACTTTCAAATATTTTACGGTTTTTTGTCTTCCCCCCACTTCCCATATTTACCGATGTTTTCTGGGAAATCGACGACTACTTGTGTCCGTGCGGTTTTTCTCCTCCTCAGTGGCCACCCCCTGAGGCCCCGACGGCGCCGGTCGCAGACCACTCACCCTGGCGGTGGAGGCCTGGAGATGGGCACCAACGCCAACACAGGGGGTTGTGAGAGGCAACGATGGGGAGTGGACTGGCATACAGTCGGGGCGTTGACCTAAGGAACCCTAAATAAAGGAACGAGGCCCCCTGTTTCCATAAGATCTACTTCTATCTCCCATGGAAAACCTCAGGAAAACCCAAGACAAATTATGAAACAATCAAGGAACACCGAGCCCCTCCCAGACGAAAAGGGTTCCTTCTTCAGCGCCCCGACCCCAGACCCCCGACGTAATGATTTTTTCATTACGTCGACCCCCAGAGGTCCCGACCCTTGCCCCATGACCGGTTTCTCGTCCTGAGTCGTTTTCTGACGCTCCCGAGGCCCGGTGAGGGCCCCCGGAGGCCGAAAATTGGGAAAAACCTCCCGTCATGATTTTTTCATTACTCGAGGAGGTCTGGGTTCAGCGCCCCTCCCAAACGAAAAGGGTTCCTTCTTCAGCGCCCCGACTGTAGGGGGGGCCGCATCGACCTGGCATCGGCGCTACGCCGCCGACGCATCGGCGACGCGCCCCCGATAGCGCATCCGCACCTGCCTGGGCGGGTCGGGGCCATCGGGCCCCTGTCGGCGATCAGTGGGCGATTGGGGGTCCCCCCCCTATGCCCATCCCCCCCTATCACTGCCCCCGGTCCACAGGGGGAAGATGACCCCAGGCTCTATGGTGCTGGTGGTGATATGCTTCGGCCACCCTGGAAGCCCCACCGGCACCACCACCGCCGAGGTCGGAGTATAGTCTTCCCCCGGTGGAGGCACACCGCCGATGCTGGTGCTGGTGTCGACCTCGAGGCCTCCGGCAGCGCAACCACATCCATGGTACAGTGTGGGCGCGGCCGCAAGAAACCCCCGCAAGAGGCCGAACCCCGAACACCCGCGCGCGAGGTGCAACGGAGGGGAAACCTGGAGCACTCTGAAAGCAGCAGCTCCTTCAACGGCCGCGGGAAGTCGCCGCGCAGTGCGCGGAGCG
>CAUYUJ010022404.1:567773-572773 GCA_963575745.1 Prorocentrum cordatum
CTCATCCTCCTCCTCCTCATCCTCCTCCTCTTCCTCCTTCTCCTCCTCCAGCTCCGCCTCCTCCTCCTCCTCCTCCTCCTCCTCCTGCTCCTCCTCCTCCTCCGTAGCCAGTTTGGCTCAAGGTTTTGGTTTCCCCTGGGAACAAAGTGGATACCGCTAGTCCGCGGCAGTGCCAGAGCGCTTGCGCTCGACAGTGATTTCTTTCAGCCAGTACCGCAGGGGCTCTCTGGCGGCCCAACGCACAGCAAAGACGTCGCCATGGTGCCAGCGCCGTGGACATGGAGTGGTAAGCAGCAGCAGGAGTCCAAGCAAGATTGGATGTGCAAGTTTTGCACGTTTCGTCGGACGGGGGCTCCTCTTATTAACTACAGGATTAACGAGAAGTGCTACAAGTGCAAGCTGCACAAGGGTGTGGCATTCAAGCGCGTCGCTCCCTCGGACCTCCCCAGCAGGAGCAAGCGCAAGGCCGACGGCACCAATGATGCAGCTGCCGCCTCATTCGCCAAGTTGGAGAAGCGCCTGCAGCAGCTGGAGGCCGAGAACGCTAAGCTGCGTGGTTCGCCTGACACAGGCGGAGGCGACGCGGCAGTGGAGACTAATGAGTCGGAAGAGCTACGGGACGAGATCGACGGCCTCGGCAAGCATGTGCAGCGGCTAGAGTCGGTCCGCTCCCCGTGGGCGGTGTTACCGCTCAAGGCTGCTCGTGAGCAGCTGGAAGGAGCTCGTCGCAATCTGTATGAGAACAAGCCCTTGCCCGCGAAACTCACGGCCTTGTCGCGCCGAGCTGAGCAGGCTCGCATCCGCTACCAGAAGGCGGAGCAGGACAAGGCGGCAGCGGACCAGAAGCTGCTCAAGGCGCAGGGGGAGGCCAAGGCAGCTGCTCGGGTGGTCTTGGAGCGCCAGAAGGTCTGCCTGCAGCTGGATGAGGAGGTGCGCGCTCTCGCATCTTCGCAGCCAGCTGAAGAGCCAGGGCAGCATCAGTCCATGGACCTCACGGGCCCAGAGATCAAGTTGGACGGGGCCAAGTTGCTTGCAGCGCTTGGTGAGATGGAGGGAGTCGCCGGCGCCAGCAAGCTGGCGCCGAAGCTGGCTGAGGTGCTCAAGTCCTGCGCAGCTGAGCTGCTGGAGGAGCCGCCCGACAGGCGAGCCCGCGTGGCAGCGAGCGGTGGTCAACCAGCGGAGCCGCCCCCAGCGGCATGGAACATCGACGCGATCGAGGTGGAGCAGCTGCGCGAGGATGTTGGCTCCTTGGCTGGCGAAGGAGATGAAGAGGAGGAGCTTCGAGCCAAAGCTCGTCTTTTGGCAGCAGTAGGCTTCAAACCTAAACGGCTACACAATCCGAACTATTGAGTGCCCCCTCGCGTCCTCGGGCGCGGTCAAACGGGGCGAAGTGCACGACAATCGTTTACGACAAGAAACCTGGGGCGGCCTGCATTTCCCTGATTACAGCTGCCTTCGCCTTTGCGAGTATCTGAACGGAGAAGAGGCATCGGGCGATGTGGTGCCTTTTCCTGCTGGGCAGCTTGCGGGGCAACGCGCAGTTTCACCTGGCCCTGGCGAACTTCATGAGCCCGTTCCTGTTCATGATGTGGAGTCGCTCGGTCGGAGTTCTACCTGCGCAGCGCTTAGCAAGCTTCAGGTGGCTGGTGACAAGCAGCCGATCCAATCGTTCGGGGTTAGCACGGAGTTCACGGTGGTGTGCTACAATAGCAATTCCTGGGCCACGGCGCAGAGTTTCATGGAGTGGTGCGTGCTGGACCAGTTGCTGCAGGCGGACATTTTCGTGCTGCCGGAGCTGCGCCTCACAGCTGGGGAGCAGATCCTACGCGGTCAAGCCTGGGCTCGGGCTCGGGGCTATCGGCTGGAGGCGCCACCGTGTGCGATCACTGGCAGTTCGGCTTTGTCGACGTCTAGTGGGGTAGGCCTGTGCACGCGTGCTCACATTCCTGTTGCTGAGTATATGCCAGCATGTGCACACCCTAAGAGCAGGCTTAAGTTCCAGCGCACTGTTTTAAGAGATATGCAGATTCTCTTCGTTTCGGTTTACGTGGAGGTGGGGGTGGGCCTTAAGCGTAACGTGGAGCTCTTGGGAGCTCTCATTGAGGCCGTTCGGGCCTCGTGCCTGCCCTTCTGCATTGCGGGCGACTGGAACATCGAAGCTGAGCTTTTTGGGGCCGACAGTTTTCTTCGGCACGGTTTCTTAAACGCGTTGCACGCGGAGGTTGTGCGCGTAGAACAGCCCACGTGCAACGACAGCTGCGTTGACTTTTCTGTGATGAGTGATGTGCTGGCGCCCTTTGTCCGTAGCATATGCCTTCGGAATGACACTCCCGTGGGGCCCCACAAAGCGGTAGTCCTCAGGATGTCGGGGGTAGGAAGCCACAATTACATTTGCAGGCGAATCCAGCCCCAGGCGTTCAGGCCCCCAAAGAAAGGGGAGGCTTTCGTTCCAGGGGACATCTCGGGCTGGCCAGGGTTTAAAGTTATTGCAGGGGAGTCCGTGGCCAGTCTTGCGCGCAGGTGGTTTTCCTCCGCTGAGCTTGATCTGTGCATGTACACGGCGCTGCCTGAGTTTGACAGGCCACGTTATGCAGGTCGTGCTGCTGGCTGCCGTCTGGAAAAAGTGTCATTGTCTTGCGCCTGTGGAAAAAGTGTCCGAAGAAAGGCCAGTGCGTTAACTCAGAAGTGGTTAGCGCTTCGCAGAGTGACAATGCAGTGGCTCCGCGCGCAAAGACTCCACGGCCCCAGACAAGGATGCTGCGATCAGCAGCGCTGTTGCGCGCATGGAGGAGGCCGGTAGCGTTTGGACGGGTTCGGGGGGGAGGAGGCTGAGTCGACTCAGGAGTCTGTGTCACCAAGCTCGCATGCCACCTTCCTTGCTCGTCTTGAGGATTCCGACTCTCGCGTTGAGGTTTGTGACTTGCTTCAGCGCCGTGTGCAGCAGCAAGCGAGCAAGGATGCGCCGGCGGCTCGACAGTATTGGAAGGAGTTTTCAGAGCTCGCGTTCCAGAGAGGAGGGAGTCTTGCTCATAAGTATCCTCGGGGCCCTCAGGGCAATTCCCAACCAGTGCTTGCTGACTCGCTGCCCGTCGTGGGGCATGAGGCCCTGCAGGCCATGCTGGGGGCTTGGGTCTCGCTTTGGAAGCTTCCGTCCAGGGACCTGGAGCCCCACCCCCTCTCTTGGGATGTTTCAGGCGCGGCTCCCCTTCCCGACCTAGAGCCAGCAGCGGTGCGAGCAGCCCTAGGGTCGCTTAGGCCCAACACTGGTCTAGGCTGGGATTCCTTTCGCCCGAGGTGGATTGAGAAGTTGCCTGAGGCTCTCATAGGGGCGTTGATCCTGATTTTACATCGGTGGGATGCTGAGCCAGAGCTCACTGACATATGGCTCATTCTCATCGTCTTCCTCACCAAACCACAAGGGGGGGAAAGACCCATAGGCCTGCTGCCCTTGTTTGCTAGAATATGGTCTAGATTGAGACACAAGCAGGTCTCCAAGTGGGAATCCAAGTTGCCCGATCGGTTTTTTTTCTGGGGAGCCTCTAGTGAGACCTCATGTGACAAGTCCGCCTGGATTCACAACACCCTTGCGGCTGTGGCTCCCCAGTTAGGCTTTGTCAGTTTTAGCGCGTTTGTGGACCTCCGCAAGTTTTATGATATGGTCAGCCACCAGGAACTTTTGCGCGCTGCCAGGGGTACTGATTTTCCCCTGGCACTTCTGAGGCCCTTGTGTGCCCTGTACAGAGGCCCGGGGGGGGCCGTGTACCAACAATCGGTTTCGGAGGTCATTAACGCGAACGGGTCCATCATAGCAGGTTGCTCTTGTGCAACAGGGTTGGCTAAGTTGATGACGATCACTACGCTCAGGAGCATAGGGGTTAAGTGTAGCCTTATCAGAATCAAGAATTTGATCGACAATATCAGCTTACATGTGATAGGTGGGCCCACTCAGGTTGCAGATCAGGCGATTACTGGTCTAACGATGCTGTTAAGAGGCATGGAGGACCGCAGGCTCCCGATTCCGCGGGGCAAGTGTGGCCTGTTGTGCAGCGATGATGCAGTTTTCCGCCAAGTGAGAGCGCATGTGCGACATCTTTGGCCAGAAGATGTTCCTTGTCCTTGCCCTGGTCGCGATGCCTTTCATAGAGATCTAGGGGGGGATGCCATTGACGGAAGGATGAGGAGGACAAGCACTCAGGTTTCGAGGATCCCTGAGGCTCTGCAGCGAGGGGTGCGTGTCAAAGCTCTCCAGGGACTGGGTCGTCAAAAATCAGCGGTGCATCGAGCTGGGGTCCTGGCCAAATCTCTTTGGGGCTCCAGTATCCACGGTGTGGCAAGTTCGAGGATCCAGCCCCTTCGCATGTCGTACTTGAACGTTGGCAAGTACAAGCCAGGCGCGTCTGTGGGTCTGTCGCTGCTGACGGCAGAGTGCGGCTGGCAGCAGGACCCCTTGGTCATTGCGACGGTGGACGCGGTCCACACCTTTGCTGTCGTCATGAATTCACAGGCCGTCACATGGGCGGTCGTGGACAAGTTGCTCAGAGAAGCGAGGCCGTTGCTACTGGATCCACAACGCTGGGCCAAGTGCAAAAACCCGATTACCGCGCTTCTCCTCTCGCTCCGCAGGATTGGGTGGTCTTGGGAGGACCTCCACACCATCAGAGATGACGATGAGCAGCTTTGGGACTTCAGGACCACTCCGCCCGCCCTACTCAGCTCGATGGCCAAGCATGGGGTTCGGAGGCGCATCGATAGGGAAGCTCTTCACAGGCTCGCAGATGGTGACTCACGAGTCCCTCAAGGCCCCTTATCGTGGATACCCATGAACGAGGTTTTGCATTCAAAGCGCAGTAAGCTACCGCCAAGGGAACGAAGGCCTCTCAGGGGCCTGTGCTCGGGGGCTCACTGGTGCCAGTACAGGGTCTCGAAGTCCTTCAGCGGGGAGCCCTCGGTGTGCTTGAGGTGCCAAGGTTGCCCAGGCACGTTCTATCATAGGTTCTTTG
>CAUYUJ010022404.1:577773-595273 GCA_963575745.1 Prorocentrum cordatum
GGCGCACCCCAGGTGCGTGGGGAGACGGGCATAATGGCGGCCCGAGAAATCCGCGCGGACCTCCGACAGTTTCTGTTTTGTCGCCTTTGGGCTCC
Source organism: Prorocentrum cordatum (assembly GCA_963575745.1). Lineage (NCBI taxonomy): Eukaryota > Dinophyceae > Prorocentrales > Prorocentraceae > Prorocentrum > Prorocentrum cordatum. The sequence continues at coordinate 577,869 of CAUYUJ010022404.1, forward strand.
TCCTCCGCATCTTCATCCTCTTCCTCTTCCTCCTCCTTTTGCACACACCCGATTCAAGCCCTCGTCTTGCTTGAAAATTGTTACTATGGACTTTGGGTTGCCCTCGCGATCTCGGACCCTGATAACAATCGAGCGATGAGAGCTGCAAGTAGCGGCGCTGCCCCACTTGCAGGGGCGGCCGCGTGGGCGAACAGGTGCTTGCCGAAGGCTAGCTGATCGACGGTGGCGGAGGAACACTGCATGCCGTTGCTGCCCCGGCCCCTACTTGAGCTCCGGCCGCGCCCGTCGCGTCCCGACGTGCTCCGACCCTTGCTCTTCGCTCCTCCGTCTCCTCTCAGCCCGCGCCCTGAGTCGCACCCTTGCCCTTTCCCTTCACCCAATCTATCCACGTTCCCCATCGGAGATCGCCCATTCTGCGGTTAAGCGCCAGCGCCTCGAAGCAATCGGGCTGGCCGTGGCTATGGCGCCGCGATCTTGCCGAGCTGAGCGTGCTCCCCGACGAACTCCACTGGGTTCACCTGCGTTCCCTGGCACTCCCCCTTCTGGTATGCCTCCGAAACTTTCTCCCGATGCCCCTCCTCCGCCTCCTTCGAGTTGTGAACGAGCATTGGGCCTGAGATGTCGAGAACCAGCAGCGTCTTCGCTTCTGATCTATACAATCCATTTGGGAGCAGCCCGCAACTCGCAATCCACAGGCTGGCCTCGCCCACTCGATCATCGGCTTGACTCGTTTCAGTGCGAGCCGAACTGGCAGCGGTGACAAATCCGCGAGCTTGACGTTCCTTAAGGCGTTCACTACTGCGCAAAGGACCTATCAATTCTGCCCCCGCCAGGTACCCCTTGTCCCCGGCCTTGCCCTTCACTGCCTCCAGATACTCTAGATGCGCTGCCGCTCCATTGGCGGCGCTCGGGCGATCCTCTGGATGCGCCAGGCCGGCGCCGGCGCCCTTCTCGAGGCGGCGGGCGCGACTCTAACTGGAGCAACAATTGGTCCCTGACTTTGTCGCCCGCTGTTTTTGGCTTCTCGCTTATATGCGTCCTTCTTCTTCGGGGGCGGCGCCGAGCTCTTCGCGCGTGGCAGCAAAAAGCCCGACCCAGAAGTCAGGATCCAAGAACGCTGAGAAATGCTCTGTATCGTGCCGCGCAAGCTCGACCGCGGCCACAGAAAGCTCGAGGCAAAGAGGGCTCGCTATCCTTTCAAGTTCACGCATTTCATGGGCGCGATAACTGCGACCAGCTCGACAGCGATTGTGATGTACACCGCTGGCCATATGTGCGCGTGCGGCGTTAATGTCGCGCATGTTTGTGACCGTCGCGCGCGCGCGCGTAGATGCCTATGCCACGTTCCCCTTCCCAATGCATGTGCTTGATGCGCGTTCAGCTGCGTGCGCGCTGCGAATCGCGCGGTGCGTCGTGTGCCATCTGCGCGTTGAAGCTTGCAGCCATGTGGTCTATCGTCGTCATGTTGGTCCTGCTTTGCGCGTGGCTCATTGTGTAAAGGATGCGCTCGCAGCCCTCTGAGGCCCGGCCTGCATCTGCTGCTCCAGCCGAGAAGGCCCCAAGCAAGTTGAACTCATGCTGTTCGAGATGTGCCCGCCCGCCCCTCCCCGATCACATGCGTCGAAAGATCGCGCCGCCGCCGCTTCGCCCGCGATTCCGCGCCCTCACGTAGCGGCGCCCCCCCCCCCCCCCCCCCCCCCCCTGCGCCACCACCACCACACTCCTCCATAGCGCGTTGTTCGTCTACTGCGCCACGCGCAGCAGCCAATGCTTGCGCGCGCGCGGTCGGACACGCGCATGTCGCTTATAGCCACGTCGACATGCCCCCCCCCCCCCCCCCGCTCGATCCGAGAGCTGGCGATGCCCGTCTTCTGGAGTACGTGATAGCCCGACAACTGCTTGCTTAGCGCGCCCCCGTCCTCTTCCTCCATCGTTCCTCTGAGAGCAACTCTAGCGTTTTTTTGTCTCACGAGCATGCTTTGCGCGGTGCGCGCGTCGCGTTCACTGATGGGCTCTCCCTTTCCCGCATTGGTCTCCGCCCCACTCGAGCTCGCGCGAGAAAGATAGCCTCTGGAAGCTCGAACTCACAATCTCCGCGGCGCATCGCTCGCCTATAAGTCGCGCGCGTGGAACCGACTGCTGCGACGCGGGAACTTGCCCCCGTCTGGCAACCGAGGCCGGCCGAAATGTGCGCGCCGAATTATCTGGCGGCTGCTTTCGCGCCCCCCTGCGGCCTCGAGATGCGGGCCCCGCGGCCGCAATGGCGCGGGGCGCTCTCCTGTTTGCCTGCGCGCTGGCGCGCGCCGCGCTGGTGCATGCCGCGGGCGGTGCGCATGATCCGCGTTTTCCTGGCCTCGATTGCCCCCCCCCCCCCCCATGATCTCCTCGTCGCGCGTGTCGCCCGCGAACGCAGCGGGCCCGATCTGCGCGCGCTCGCCCGCGAGGATGCACGTGCCCGCGCAATGTGCCTCCCGCATCTCGCTCTGCCACTCGCGCTTCTGAGTGTCCAGAAGAGCCTCGGAGCGCGCTGCGATCGAGATCTTCGCGGCCGCGCGATCGCCGGGGAACGCCCCCGCGCCCCGCCGCGCATGAGCGGCGTCGCGCGGGCTGAGCAGCGCGAAGGAGACACGGATCACGCGATCCCGCGCGAGCGTCAAATCGCGCGGCCTGAAGAACTTCGGTAGCGCCTCCAAGATGCACCCAAACGGAATGCGTTTGAATGCGTCAGTGCCGTCGTGCAACCGACTTAGAGGACTGATCCCGCTCTTCCGCGACCTCCATGATGTACGCATCTGGGTGATGATGGCGTTCTCCCTCCTCCTCTTCATCGGCCCTCCTTGGCGCCGTGCTGGGCGCTGATGCAGTGGTGCATCATCATGCAAGATCAATGACAGCAGCAAACGTCGTCCCAAGCCACGCATGACCATGATCCATGATGATTGTCTCCCTGTCGCATCCATCCTTAAAATTATGCTTCGGCTGTCTGCGCGCCGGTTCTTCGCGCGCGTGAACCGGCGCGCGCCCCGCTCGACGGAGCGCTAGAAGAAGTCGTCGCGCGGCGAGCTCGCTGGCGGCAAGATGCTCGAACTCGCCCCGATGGGTTGACCCGCGCGGGTTGACCCGCTTCGGGCGCGCAACTACCCTGGGCAATTCAACCGGCGCGCCCCGCTCAGGCCACGTCCTCCGAAGGTTCATGCGTCGAAGGCGCTTGCGCGTCTGTTCCCAATCGTCCAAAACAAGCTCCCATGCATACAAACCTGACGCCTTGGGCCTCCACGCCCGCACGACATTTGCAGGGGCCCAGCATCCGATGTTGAAGCCGCGCTGCATCCCCCTTCGCGCCCAGGTTGGGTCATTCTGTGTGGGCGCTGTTTGGCCGAAGCTGCTGGGGCTGCCAAGATCCGATGCTGTCGCTGTGGTGGTCCCCGGTGCCTGCCTGCGATCAGTCTAGAAAGCTTGCGAACTGCATGACTGTCACCTTGCTTCCCTGCTGAGGCCAACTCCTCAAGTCGTCCCACTCGAACCCCGCGCCAAGGAGCTTTTGATGCTCCTCTGAGCTTTCTACTGATGCGAACGATCTCTCGCCTGACGCCGCAGTATACGCATCGCGCGCCATTCTCCCGCATCGCGCGCAATTCTCCTTGCCGCCAACAACTGTTTGAGATGCTCAAAGTGCTGCAGATGGTCCTCTGTGAAGTAGGGAGTGCGCTTGAACGCATCCAGTGCTGCTGCGTTGAAAATCGCAAAAGGGCGCCGCGCGATCTCCTCAAACATGCCCTGATACGCCAACAAGTCTAAGTCCGAATGTGCATTCTCCAGTCTGTGATGCTCTTGTGTTTAGAATGCCCGTCCCAAATATCCTGTCTGCGAAGCGTAGTGCATGGCCTCCTGGTCTGGGCGTTCGTGCCGATCATGTCTACTCTGATGTTCAAGGTGAATGGTTGCTGTCATCTGCACTGGCTGGTGATCAAAAGGCCTACACGTGTGATGAAGCTGCAATCAGCGATTTGCTGCTGTTACGGTGCGGGCCTCCCCGACTGCTCCAAGCATGCTCTGTCATCCCATGCTATGATTTATAGTTTTGGCGTGATGCTACCCAATGCAACTAGGCGCCATGCGAAAATCTGCACACAGTGCATTAATGGTCACACCTTATTTGCCATGTCGTGCGCATGTCCAGTGCTGCTGCCACATCATGTCGAACACTGTTCATTCTGAAACCCCTCATTCAAAACTGTGGAGATCAGGACGGTGCCGTGCGAGGTCAACTTTATGCAACACGTCATTCAACCACGGGGCAATATGTGTAACGGTCTTTCCGTCCTTCATGCGATCCTCCTTGCGCGTGTGACGGGGTGGAAAGTAGTACCATCCGGTCGAGACAAGTCGAAACTCTCCCTGCAAGATACGTAGTCCCGCACACCTTCGCCACAACGGTGTAGGAACATCGGGTGCCGTCGTAATGTAATACTCCCGAACCTCCGGGCTCGAATCATGGAAATGATGCCGCATGATCGATTCGGGTGAACACCCAATCTCTAGCCGAAAGGCATGGACACGTACTCACCTACACGAACGGTATACTCTATCATGCCAGTATGCTGCGAAGCTGGGTCCCTGCCAAGACGATGGCATTTCTGTGTGTGAGCTATGTTGCGATGTCCTGCGCGCGCACGAGCGTAGTGCAACACCATGGGTTGTACAGCGCCACGCGAAGAAGAGCCATGTGCACCCGACCAGCACCCTTTCGGTCACCAGCTATCACATTCGCGACACCAGGGGAAGATATCCATGGTCTAAAGTCTTCGTGAGTGTCTGATTCACTAAGCTGGTGCGTTTTTTTCTCTGCTGGGCGGCTCGGGTCACCAGCTCTCTTCCTCTTCCTCTTCTGGTCTCCTCCTCCTCCTCCTTTCTCTTCCTCCTCCTCCTCCTCCCCCTCCTTTTCTCTTCGCCTCCTCCTCCTCCTCCTCCTCCTCCTCCTCCTCCTCCTCCTCCTCCTCCTCCTCCTCCTCCTCCTCCTGGCTCCCTCCTCCTCCTCCTCCTCCTCCTCCTCCTGCTCTGGCCATATCGATATGGAAGGCTCGGGATTTTGCCTCTGGTTGCCACCGCACGGCCCTCGGGCCGCGCCCAAGGGGGCGCCTCCGGCGCCCAGGAGGAGGCCCTGCAGGGCCACTGCCAAGACGGCCCCGAGACGGCCCAAGACCTCCTGGTGCAGCAGGCCTCGAGTTCGGCTCCACGCGGCCATGATCGGCACGAGCCAAAAAGAACGCCCCAGGGCTCTCCCGAGCCAGCTTTCCTCGTCCTTCGACGGTCCCGGGGCCCGGGAAGGGGGCCCCTCGAGGGGGGGAAAACAGGGACACAACTCGGCGCAGGACACTCCCAGCACCCGCCCCTCCCTGATAATTAGAGGCCTCCTGGATGGGATCGGACATCGATGGGGTCGGAGGATCGCGCCGCATCGCCGCTGCATCGCCGATGCATCGGCGACATCGGCGGCGCATCGGCGACGTCGGCGTGGAGAAAACCGGGCTCCACATCGAGCCGCATCGCAGATGCATCCGCGATGCGACGCGATGCTGCGACCCCATCTGGGAGGCCTACACCTGACGGTCCCCAGAGCTTCCAGTCCCTCCTGAGACCTTCCGGCCCCGAGAACTTCCACTCCCCCCGAGACGGTCCCAGGGCGGCCCCAAGACCTTCCAGCTGCCCCCCCCCCCCCGCGGCTTGAGGGCCCCCCCTTCCGACGAGCGGCCCCAAGACCCCCCTACAAGGAGGCTCTGCAGAAGCACGCAGCGAGCTCCCGCGAGGGCCAAGACCAGGCCCCACCAAGAAGCCTCGCGACCACCAAGGATCGACGTAAACCGTGTTCTTCGTTTTCGCTTTGTTTTCGGCTTCCCTCGTTTTGTCTTCACCCCACCTTTGCTGCACAGCGACCTCGAAACGAAAACGGCCCACGACATCGCCCAGAGCACCGTTTGGGCTGACCCCGGGCGACAACCGTGCAACGCCACGGCCGAGCTGCCGCGCCGCCGCGCGACCTCCCCAGGGGCGCCGAGGTCGGGGGAGCGCGGAGGCGCGGCCCGGATACTCGCCGTGGTTCTGCTCGAACTCGAGCCTCTGGAGCCTCGGGTTGTCTGTCTCGGCCGCCCCGGAGAGCTCCAGCTCGGCGGCCAGCTCGGCGGGCTCCACGATGTGGTGCTGGTACACGTCGCTCGACTCCGCCGCGGTGTCTGCGTAGTGGGTGAGCTTCGACCACGGCTCCTCGACTGCACGGCTTCCCCCGGGGCCGTAGGCGACCCGAGGAGGAGGAGGAGGAGGAGGAGGAGGAGGAGGAGGAGGAGGAGGAGGAGGAGGCGGAGGAGGAGGAGGAGGAGGAGGAGGAGGAGGAGGAGGGGGAGGGGGAGGAGGGAGGAGGAGGAGGAGGAGGAGGTGGAGGAGGAGGAGGAGGAGGAGGAGGAGGAGGAGGAGGAGGAGGAGGAGGGGAGGAGGAGGAGGAGGAGGAGGAGGAGGAGGAGGAGGCGGAGGAGGAGGAGGGGAGGGGGAGGAGGAGGAGGAGGAGGAGGAGGCGGAGGAGGAGGAGGAGGAGGAGGGCGGGTCGCCTAAGCCCTTCGGAGAAACCCTCCATCCTCGGCCTGCAGCGCCTCCTTCTCGGAGCAGGGCGAGCTGCGGCAGCGGCAGCGCAGGCGCTCGGCCTCCGGACCCCTCCCGGGGTCCAGGGCGCACCAGCTTCCCGAGCTGCGCCAAGCCGTGGCGACGAGGGGGCACCCCGCATGTAGGCCAACTGCCGCGTGCCTCGACTCGCCCTCCTCTGATCCTTCGGCTCCACCCTGGGGAACGCGCCGCCGGGCTGCGCGCTCACGATCGCCATGCGCACCGGGGCTGGCTCGTCCGCCGCTGCGTCCTGGTCCGGCCCATCCTCCGCCGAGGACTCGCCCCCGCGCGCCCCAGCGTCCTGCTCCGCGGGGTCCGCCGCGCTCGCCAGGCCTCGGCCCTGCTCAGCCCTCGCTCTCTCGACGTGCTCCCAGTCTGGCCGCAGCTGGTTCACGGCCCGGATCGGGCACAGCACCATCTTGCCGCGGTGTATGACGCCCACTGCGTAGTTGCAGTACGTGTTGGGCACCGTCGTGGAGGAGAGCACGTGCCGCTGGCTGGACTGGCCCACCATGGCCCCCTGCTCGTCGTAGTTGGGGCCGTCCTCCAGCTTGCATTTTCTCAAGCCCCTGACGGTTCGCTCGCATCGTCAGCATCGACGCGAACGCAAAGGAAGCGGTGCACAGGACCCCCTTCTGTGCGTGAGCAGGGGGAGGAGGAGGAGGAGGAGAAGGAGGAGGAGGAGGAGGAGGAGGAGGAGGAGGAGGAGAAAGAGAAAGAGGAGAAAGAGGAGAAAGAGGAGGAGGAGGAGGAGGGGAGGAGGAGGAGGAGGACGAGGAGGAGCACGAGGAGGAGGAGGAGGAGGAGGAGGAGGAGGAGGAGGAGGGAGGGGGAGGGGCCGTCCTTCAGCCTGTAGGTGAACCTCAGCTGCTTTGCCTTCCTCCTCACCTCCACCCTCTGGAGGTCCATGCCGTCCTCGGCTATGCGGCCCTGGATGTCCACGGGCCTGCCATAAGGGCGGTAGTCCGGCCTCAGCGGGTACTGCAGGAGGTACATGTCCCCCACGAAGGCCGGGGGGTCGTTCAGACGATGGCCGAGGAAGAACAAGATGGCAGACCCAAACCCCCTCGAATAATGAAAAAAACATAACGGGAAGTTTTTCCTAATTTTCGGCCTCCAGGGGCCCTCACCGGGCCTCGGGAGCGTCAACAAAACGACTCAGGATGCAAAGCCGGTCATGGGGAAAGGGTCGGGACCTCTGGGGGTCGACGTAACGAAAAAATCATTACGTCGGGGTCTGGGGACCCTGAGATCCTGACGCTGCACTTTTTTCTCGCGCACCGGGCGTCTTCGCTCAGCGCCGGGCCCCGGGGCCCTCGCGGAGCGACCCGGCTCGGAGCATGACTCGGCGGTGGGCAAACCTCCCTTTAGTAGACCTCACCTTAGTGAAAACGGCCTGGGACCGAAACCGACGGACCTGGACCCGCAAAAATTACGGCCGCGACGCCCTCTCGCGAGCCGAAAACTGCCAATTCCTTAATCGACGTGTCAGGGTAGGAGGTCTGTCCACCCCCGAATGACGCAGGGATCGGCTTCCGGGGCTCTGTGGTCGTGATCTGCTGCGATGCTGCCTTTTTGGGTTGCAGTGTCGGACCCCAGGGTATAAACAGGAACTTCCGGAGGTCTGCGCGGCTTCCCTGGATCGGCGCGGGGAGAGCGCCGAAAGGGGGCGGCCCGGCACCCTTCCACGAGATCTGCGCGAACCTCCGAACGCTCGTGCTTCTACCGCTTTCTCGTCCTCGAGATTGAGGTACACGTCGCACTCGTGCGTCACCGGGTCGTCGTCCTCGTCTGCCCCCTCCACCTCCGCGCCCCCCTGTCAGGCAGAGTCGAGATGGGTACGGAACACACGTCCACGATGCCCAGCAGCAGCTGTTTTCCAGCGGCCGCTTTTGGGCAGGCGACTCTCTGTCTCAAATGGGCAGCGCCCGCGGCGACGCCGATACGCGAGCCCTGTTCAAAGTGGACGGGAACTCCTGACATTTGGAAGGGAACCCGACCTCGGAGGGCCGCAAAGCATGAGGGATACGGGGCCTCCTCTGCAGATGCATCACACCAAGCCGCCAAGCTTCATGAATTACCCCTGATGCGACGCCGGGGTCCTCAGTGAGGCCACGCCTCCTTTAGGGGAACGAACAATGACATAAACATAAAAACTCGAAGGTCCGCGCGGATTTCTCGGATCGGCGCTGGACCCCCCTCCCTGGCGCGCGGAGCGCGCCAGGGGCGGCGCTGGAGGCGCCGCCGGGGGGCCCCCGCGCCGATCCGAGAAATCCGCGCGGACCTCCGAGCTTTTGTGTTTATGGCCCTTCTTGTTCCCCTATCCTTCGTGCTGTCAGGGTTCCCAGACCCCCTCGAGTAATGAAAAAATCACGACGGGAGGTTTCTCCTTTAATTTTCGGCCTCAAGGGGCCCTCACCGGGCCTCGGGAGCGTCAACAAAACGACTCAGGATGCAAAGGCGGTCCTGGGGAAAGGGTCGAGATCTCTGGGGGTCGACGTCATGAAAAAAACATTACGTCGACCCCCAGAGGTCCCGACCCTTTCTCCATGACCGGCTTTGCATCCTGAGTCGTTCTTTGACGCTCCCGAGGGCCGGTGAGGGCCTCCAAAGGCCGAAAATTTGGAAAAACCTTCCGTCATGATTTTTTCATTACCCTAGGGGGTTTGGCTCTCACGACGCGGCCTCCGTGCCCCCTTCGGCCCAACCGAACCTCTGCCGCCGGGCCGGCCCCTCGCGGAGCCTCCGCGGCGCTGCCGGCGGCGGCCGCGGGCTCCGGCGCCGCAGGGGCCTCGCCGCAGGCGGCCGCCTCCCCCCGGGGCCCCCGACGTCGGGACTTTGTCATACTAAAACGACACGAAGATCGGGACAAAATCGGATCGGGATAACTCGAAATCTCTGAGAATCGGCGGGTTTGGAGGATGTATGGGGCGCCGCGGCCGCTCCAGAGCGTTCCGGAACGCTCTGAGAGCGCTCTGGAACGCTCTGGAGCGATTTATCCCGATCCTAGCTTTTTTTACATACCACGTCGGCCCCCTCGAGTTATGAAGAAATCACGACGGGAGGGTTTTCTCCTTCTTTTTGGCCTCTGGGGGCCCTTACCGGCCCTCGGGACCGTCAAAAATCGGGGATCCTCTGACCCAGGGTCCAGACCCAGGTCAGCAGGAAACCAAAAACTGCAATGCAGGAACAAAAAAACTGCAACGCAGATCTTCGCAGACCCAGGTCAGCCAACACGCGCGGCCGCCTCGCGGCCACGAGCGGCTCCCTAACCTGGGCCAGCCAGAGGGTCTTCGCAGGATCCTGCAGGATCCGGCGCCCTGGCTGACCCCCGTTCCCAGACCCCCGACGTAATGATTTTTTCATTACGTCGACCCCCACAGGTCCCGACCCTTTCCCCATGACCGGCTCTGCATCCTGAGTCGTTTTTCGACGCTCCCCCGAGGCCCGGTGAGGGGCCCCAGAGGCCGAAAATTAAGGAAAAACCTCCCGTCATGATTTTTTCATTACCTGAGGGGGTCTGGGTCTCGAGGCTCCCGAAAAACGACTCAGACCGCCGGGGATCGACGCCATGAAAAAAAATCCTGAAGCCGGGGGTCTGCCCACGTCGGCCCCCGGAAGCTCTTGACTCGAGCGCTTCCCCGGAGGAAGAGGAGGAGGAGGAGGAGGAGGAGGAGGAGGAGGAGGAGGACGAGGAGGAGGAGGAGGAGGAGGAGGAGGAGAACGAGGAGGAGGAGGACGAGGAGGAGGACGAGGAGGAGGAGGAGGAGGAGGAGGAGGAGGAGGAGGAGGAGGAGGAGGAGGAGGAGGGGGGTTCGAGGCCCCGAGGCCTGGTCTGGGCCCCCCGGGAGGCCGAAAAGAAACGCAGAACCTCCCGTCGTGATGTTAGGGAATCGGTCTGCATATACACCGACGCTTTCTCCGGCCCTGCACTGAGATTTGCACTGGAGCGCGGATCCTGGTGTATACGGGACCCTGGCGTATACATTTGTCGTGGTTTCCCCGGGGCATCGAGGAAACAAGTATACACCACACCACCCCAGTCCCCGACCCTGGTAATGTATACAGTCGAAAAGACGCGCGGTAAGGACACAAGACCCTTGGAAGCCGAAGTTGGGATTTCTGGGGCGGCGGACGACGAAAACCCCAAGGACGCAAGAGCAAGGAAGAGCAAGGACGCAAGGGCACCCTGAGCAAAGTCGCGCGTCCTTCTTAGGTTTTTGACTGCATGTTCCACCTTCCGAATTTTGCCCCTGCTCGAGGGGCTCTGTTGAGCAGGGACCGACCGTCCCGGCATTCCTATAGTCATACCACGAAATGTTCTTAGAACCCAAAAATGTTCTAAGAACGATAATCATGTTCTCAGAACATAAACCCGATGTGCCAAAACAGGACAGTCCCAGCCAGAAACGTCCTAAGAACAGTTCGTGGGAACCACAAACGGCTCTTAGCACATTGCTCGGTGGGGCTATAGGCGAGCCAGGACGCTTCGCCGCTGCTCGAGTCTGGGCCCCTGCTCGAGGGGCTCTGGGCCGCCTTCGGGGATCTTCTGACCCGGGTCAATCCAAACCCGGGTCAATCAGGCCAGCAAAATGCGAAGGATCCTGCAAGATCCTGCAGGATCCTGCACCCAAACCCGGGTCCATGCGACCCTTGCCCGGCAGGATCCTGCAAGACCCGGCGCTCTGGCTGACCCCCGCTTGCATCGATCCCCGTCTCGAGGCTCCCGACGTAATGATTTTTTCATGACGTCGACCCCCAGACGTCCCGACCCTTTCCCCATGACCGGCTTTGCATCCTGAGTCGTTTTTTGACGCCCCCGAGGCCCGGTGAGGGCCCCCAGAGGCCGAAAATTAAGAAACACCTTCCGTCATGATTTTTCCATTACTCGACGGGGTCTGGGCCCGAACCGACCTCGATCCGAGACCTCGATCCGACCGAGGAGGCGCATCACACGGCACAACCGTGCACTCCCGAGGGCCGCCGCGGACTTCTCGGGTCGGCGCGCTGGGCGCCCCCGAGGCCCGGTGAGGGCCCCCGAAAGCCGAAAACTAGGAAAAAAAAACCGTCCTGACTTTTTCATTCCTCGAGGGGGTCTGGGCCTCGAGGCTCCGGGCCGCCTGCCCCGCCGCGGCGCCGGCGTCCACCTCCATGGGCGCGGCCTCCGTGGGCGCGGCCTCGAGGTGTCAAAGCATAAGAACATAAGCCCGATGTGTCAAAACAAGACAGCACAGCCAGCAACCCAGACCCCCTCGAGCAATGAAAAATTCACGACGGGAGGTTTTTCCTAATTTTCGGCCTCTGGGGGCCCGTACCGGGCCTCGGGAGCGTCAAAAAACGACTCAGGATGAAAAACCGGTCCCGGGGAATGGGTCGAGATCCCTGGGGGTCGACGTCATGAAAAAATCATCACGTCGGGGGTCTGGGGAACATAAGCCCGACGTCTCAGAACAAGACAGAACAGCCAGCATCGTTCTGAGAACACCTCGTGGGAACCACAACTGTCACAAAAGGTTCTTACCACATTGCTCGGTGGGGCTATATAGGCGAGCCAGGACGCTTCGCCCCTGCTCGAGTCTGGGCCGCCTGCCCCGCCGCGGCGCCGGCGTCCACCTCCATGGGCGCGGCCTCCGCGGGCGGGCCGGCGCCGCCGGGGCCGCCGCCGCCGGGCGCCGCCGCGGCCGCGGCGCCGGCCGCCGGGCCGCTGGCAGCGGGCGCGCGCAGCCCGGCTCGGCCCGCGGGCGGGGGGGTCGGGCGCTGCTCAAAGAGAGGCCTCCCAGATGGGGTCGGAGGAGACCCAGTCCCCCTCGAGCAATGACAAAATCATGACGGGAGGTTGTTCCTAATTTTCGGCCTCTTAGATCCCTGACCTTCCAGAGAGCTATTTTTTAGCACTGGAGGCCTAAAAACCTAAAAAACGAAACGAAACAGCCTAAAACCAAGACGCAGAATAGCTCTGGGATCGGTTTTTAGGTCGGGGGCTATTTTTTCGCCCTCCTGGGAGGTCAGGGATGGGGTCGGAGTAGAGCCAGACCCCCTCGAATCATGAAGAAATCATGACGGGAAGTTTTCCTTAATTTTCGGCCTCCGGGGGCCCTCACCGGGCCTCGGGAGCGTCCAAAAACGACTCGGGATGCAAAGCCGGTCCTGGGGAAAGGGTCGGGACCTCTAGGGGTCGACGTAATGAAAAAATCATGACGTCGGGGGTCTGGGGATGGGGTCGGAGGATCGCGCCGTATCGCCGCTACATCGGCGACACCTCGCCGACGCATCGGCGATGCATCGGCGATGTATCGGCGATGCATCGGCGACGCCAGCGTGGAGGAAATCGGGCTCCACATCGAGCCGCATCGGCGATGCATCGACGATGCGGCGCGATCCTCCGACCCCATCTACTCGGACCCCATCTGGGAGGCCTAGATCAAGGCCGCCCTGTCCGCCAAAACGGCTGTGCAGAGGGGGGGAGTGGGGCGCACGAGGACCTCTACTTATGTCGGGAAGCCCAGGGTTCGCCAGAGGGACCGGCGTTTGTCCCCCAAAATGACGGATAAGCCCTTCCCAAACCCTCCCGGGCAACCCTGTCGACAAGCCTCTTGGAACCCTTCCCGGGGAGTTTTCGCAGGGTTTCGGGAGGGTGTCGGCCGTTTGGAAAGGAAACCAATCGTTATAGCGAACCCAGGACTGACTAAAACTACTGATGTGCGCCTCTGCTGGAGCCGCACGCCCGGCCCGAGCATGCAGTGCACGAGTCATCCTGTGGCGTGCCGCTTCCCGAGCGGGAGGGCAAGACAGCGCCCGCAGCGGAGCCCACGCCAGAAGAAGCCCGAGCGTGCGCGTCTCCCTTGCGTGGCCGAAGCGCGCACGGTGTAAATGTGTGCGTGGGTGGTGCCGAAGGAGGGGAAGGTCAGCGCGAGCCGGGGGAGGAGTGAGACAGGGAAGACATAGGAGGCAGGAGCCCCGATGTGGAGATTGTTTTTCCCAACCCTCCCCCGGTTGGGTTCTCGCTTTGGATAGAGGAGTGGCGTCGTCCCCCTCTCGCCTGCCTGCAACTGCCTGCGCCTGCCTGCTGAGGGACCCCACGACGCGGTTTCCCCTCGCCTCCCTCTTGGGGGCAGCGGAATGTGCAACCGTCGCCACTTCCGATGGCTGCTCGGGGAGCCCGCGCAGTGGGGCCCCACGCAAACCCAAGCGGGACCTTGCCATCCCCGGGGGGGCTGCGAAGTGTGAAACTGTCGCCACTCTCGAAGACTGCTGGGGGAGCCCGCGCAATGGGGCCACACGCAGAGTGTGAAACTGTCGCCACTTTCGAAAGCTGCTGCGGGAGCCCGCACAGTGGGGCCACACGCAGACCCAAGCGGGACCTCGCCATCCCTGGGGGGCCGCAGAGTGTGAAACTGTCGCCACTTTCGAAAGCTGCTGCGGGAGCCTGCACAGTGGGGCCCCAACTGATCCCCTAAATGCCCCCGAGAGGAGAAGCCCTGAAGAGCCCCCAAAGACGCCTTGGGAACGTGCGTGGGGTCTGGCCCCCCCATGCCCAATGCTTTACATGGCAAGCTTGCCTGTAGTCTATAGTCGCGCCGTGTGCTGCTTTTGGCTCGATCGTGAGGTTACGGATGTGCACTGGCTTCACGACTGCGTTGCCATGCGAGAGAACCCCGACGTCGTCCACAAGCTCCTCGGCCTACGCAGAAAGTGTGCGTAACCCCACGTGCGCGCCAGCAGGCGTACCTACACATGCGAGTATACGGTTGCCCCATAACATATGCGCGGCGGGAAGACAAACACTGACTATGGATGGTGAGAGAGAATGGATGGGGCAAGGGAGGACGAGGTGGAGTCTGGGAGAAGGTGAAATAGGTAAGGGCGGGTGGCTGCATGCGGGCGCCTTTACTGGGCGGAGCTCCCTCGCGGGGAGGGCACGAGGCGCGTGAGGTGTGTGCTGAACTGGGGGCGGGTGGGCGCACCCACAGCATGTGTGAAGAGAGCATGCCGGAAATGGGCGGGCACGGATGTGGACGCACCCGCTGGGGCCGTGGGTTGAGCTCCCTCGGGGAAGGCGCAAGACGCGTGAGGGGCGTGCCGAAATGGGCGGGGAGGCGGCATGCGGGCGCCCGCTGAGGCCGCATGCGGGCAAGGGGAGTTCGCAAATCGTGGCCGGTGGCATGCGCGCGGACCCAAGGGGGGCTGACACAAGACCTCGACAGGAGACGAGGGGGCAACGACATCCGGTCAGATAGCAGGGCCCGGCCATGACTTCCACACACCCCTGAGCTTAGGTCGGGCCTGTCCCCCTACACGGGGAATTTCGACGAAAAATAAAAAATACCCCAAAAATACCAAGAAGGTCAAAAAATACTCAACAAATAGTCCCCAGACTAGTTGTTTATTATTTTTGGGGAACATTTTTAGTTTTTCGTCGAAAATCCCCCTGTAGGGGGACAGGCCCAACTTAACCCTGAGCATCACTCCCCTTGTGGCCCCCCCCCGGAGAACCTTCGGGTCTCGCGCCCTCCCCCAGCGGCGCCCCGGGGGCCCCCCGCAGCTGTCCGAGGGGGGCGCGCTCCCGCAGAGAGGCCGCCGCTGGCGCCCCAGACGTGGAGGAGCTCGGCCGACGCTTCGGGCCGCGCTCTCGGGCCTCGATGCGACGACACGTCGCTCATTTCGACTCGTGCTCGTTTCTAAATGGTGCTCGTTTCGAATTGTTCCTGGCCCCCTGGTGGCCAGGAAGAGGCCCAGGGGATAGAACAATCAGAAGTGAGAGGATCTCGGCCCCCACACAAAATCAAAGAACCTTCGAAGAACTAGAAATGAACCATGTGTACCCGCTCATCGCGTATCCATGCATCCCAGCTGAGCAACTGACATGTCGTCGTGGGTCGGAAGCGGCCTCCTGGCAACACTCCGCGAGGCCACTCGTGTGGCCCGTCTGAAAATCAAGCACCTCTCTCCACTTCCTCCTGCCTTCTTTTCCCACTCCTCCTCCTACTCGTCCGTCCTTGCCACGGTGACCTTGTATCCGTCCACCCTGCCGCATGAGGAAGCAATTCGGTAGACAGCGGACCTTTTGCAAATGTTCTGAGACTGAGCTTGGTGTTGTAAGGGACCAGTTGGAACACCTGGCTGCGCGGCATTCGTGGGACTCGTCATCATTTCATCTTGCAACCACAACCACGCCAAGGGGCCAGTAACTCTCATCAGGGCAGCTGGATCATGCGGCGTCACGAACGAGTGTCCCAAAGCACGACTGGCCATCGGCCCCGTGTGCAGAAGAGCGGAGGACTGAAATCTCAGGTGCCCTAAAAGGCTCACGGTGAAACTGGGCTCGGAGACCAATGGAAATAATCATGATACGGTACGGTAGAGGGGAACATAACCAATGAGCACCCCCTTTGTTCCTCCAAATTCAAAGTTGGCACGCGCAGCGGAGACTGCTGTCGAAGTGCAACTCACCAGAACCACCGTCAACTTTGCACATTGGGGGGGCGGGGCGGCGTTGACCGATGACTGTGGCGTGAGTGTTCGGTACGTTTTTTCGAGGCCTGTACCAACGCCCCTGGATTTTTGTGTCTGCGGCAAGTTGGGCGCAACAAGCGGTCAAACAAACTGCGGGGCGTCTCTGCTGCGAGTGGAGGCGCACGGGCGCAGGCGAGCGAAGAGGCACCCGTGGAACAGGTGCCTCCCAAGACATGGTGCATTTACGCGACCGAACCGGGCGAACCTCCCCTTCCTCCTCCTCCTCCTCCTCCTCCTCCTCGTCCTCCTCCTCGCGGCGAACAAAATGTGTTGCTGGACCGGACACATTATCACGGCACGGTGGCACGATCTCTGCGGGGGCGGACACGATTTCGCGCAATCGCGATGTCGGGGGGGGACGCGATCTTGCAAGATCGGGGGGAGGGGAGACACGATATCACGACACCTGGGATGGCGGGGCGCGACATCACCGCACCGTGACCTCTCCGAATGCATGTCGAGGATCCACGCCAAAGTGCCACCGACGCACCGAAGGATGATATGATGATATCGGGTGCGCCCGGCCCTCTCGCGCAGCGTTGAGGCGAAGAAAATCAAGTGCAGCGGCCGAGGCCCCGCGCGCGCCGGGCTCAGAGGGAATCGGCGACGCACACACACACAAACACAAACACACACACACAACCACAAACACACACACACAGAAACGCACACACGCACGCATACACACTCACACACATTGTTTCGTCGCGGCACGGCAGGGGCAATCCGCACGGGAGCTCGAGTTGTCGGGGGCGCACGAGAAACTTATCGTCCGGCGCCCACGGAGGGCGCGCAAAGAAGAAAAACGGCCGCGGTCGGGTGTCCGGCAGCAAACGTGGGGCGCGCAAGGAAGAGAGTCGGCCGCGGAGGACAGGACCGCACACACAAACACAAACGCACGCACGCACGCACACATGCATGCACGCACGCAAGCAGGTACGCACGCGCGCACGCACGTACGCACGCAAACGCGCGCGCACGCGCACGCGCACGCGCACGCGCACGCACACGCACGCGCTCACGCTCACGCTCACCCGCACCCACACACACACAGTTTTTGGCGCCGCGGAGCACGCGCGCAGCGCCGTGGCCAAGAAAAGGTCGGGCTGGAGCGAGACGCGTGGGCCGGCCCAGGCCACTCGGCGTGGAGAGACTGGATACGCCCCTAGGGGATCGACTGCACCACTCGCGCGAAAATGCAACTTGGGTGGAGCAACGTGCGCTCCGTGCGACGAGGAGGG
>CAUYUJ010022404.1:597773-605273 GCA_963575745.1 Prorocentrum cordatum
AGAGGGCGCGCAGGCAGCAAGAAGGAAAAGCGGAGGAGGATGGGGAGAGGACCAAGAAGGATAAGGGGAGGAACACATGTAGACAGCCCTCGAGTGAGCCTGAAGAGGCCCCCTTGGGTGCGCAAGTTCGTGGCGTGCTTTGCTGGACTGCTGTATTGTAATCCCTGTGTGGACGTTTGAGTGTTGCCCCTTGTCTCTCAACGTTACCTAGAACTGCTTACGAGGGGCCTGGGATGGCTTAGGCGGCAAAACAAAAACACACCCGAGTGGGGGTGTGGGGGCCTCAAACTCCCAGCTGCGCCAGGGTGCCCAAAGATCCCCACAGGACGCCACCGCGTCGCTCAGACGGCCCATGAGGCCTCCACGGCGGCCCCAGGCAGCTCCGAACACGGCCTCAAGAACCCAAGATGGTGACAGATGGCCCAAGGCGCATGGAGGATGGCTCTGGGGCCCCAGTCCGCCTCCGATAGCGACACGACATGATCGACCCACGAACCAGGAAAGGCACATAGAAGTGAGAGGCATGCCAACTGTTCAACAGCCATGCTTAATACATCGATGGTGATGATACATGATCCACCACCGTGCCTCGAGGCACGAGTTGGAGCGTCCTCAGGTCGCTTGCTCAATGCCATGAGCCTCAATCCTCGGTGCCATGAGCCTCAGTCCTCAATCCTCAGGATTCCTTTAGGGGCCCGGACCCCGAATTCCTGGTTTCCCCAGGCCTTGGCGCGTGACCCTGGGGTTCCCGGTGGCTTGTCGCGAAACTTGTTCGGGCCAAAGAGCGTCCCAAGACGGACCAAGAGGGCCCCGAGACGGGCCCCCCACACGGTCCAGGAGGGCCCCGACATGCTCCAAGATCGCACCAAGACGCCCAGGATGGCCCCAAGGCGACCCAAGAGGCCGCCGAGACGCCCCAAGAGAGCCCCAAGAGCCTTCCCAAGAGGGCCCCGAGAGGCCAAAATCATAGATCCCCCATATATGTCTCAATGATTTTTGGGTCCTCGACTTTCGAGCTCCGCATGCTCCAAGATGGCCCACGAGGCCCCCAGGACCACCCCAAGATGGCCCAAGAGGCCCCTAGGAGGGCCCCAAGAGGGCCCCGAGTGGCCCCCAAAGGCGCCCAACACGGCCCAAGAGGGCCCAAAGACAGCCCCAAGAAGGGTCCGAGCGGAGGAACACGAACCAAAAATCCGAGTCTTCCGCCCATGAGGCCCCCCGGAGGCCCAGGGAGGTCCGAATAGACGTTCCAAGAAGCCACAACACGGCCCCCCAAATGCCTGAAAACGGCCCCCAAACGCCCCCCCGAGAGGCCTTCCGTGACATCCCAGCGAACATCTTGTAAGCCTACGACCCACAACCCAGGTACGATGGCGGGATGGGCCGAAGGCCGTTCGAGTACCTGTCCAGGGGCCGTACTGTGCTGCGCTGCGATGCGCCGTGCGTTGCTGCACTGTACTGTGTCATGCTGTACTGAGCTGTGAAGTGCTCTCTTGCGTTGTAGACAAAGTCGCCCTTGGCGTCCGAATCCTGCCTGGACCGACCTTGATTGCTAGATAGCTCGAGCTGCCTGACCGTATGACTAGCCCAGAGACGGTGACAGTCGAGACGTGCGGGGCGCGCAACCAACTCGAGCTCAAGATTCGAACCAATTCCGGAATGTGCAATATCATTCTCCTTCCGTTGGCATCCGACGCTGCCAAACAAAACGACACATTACGAGAAACCACCACCGCAACCCTGAACCCTACATTCCTGCGGCGAACTTTGAGCTGGATCGATCCTTCAGGGTCCCCAGGCTTGAAACTGGACAAAAAAGCCAGGCGTGAAACAAATGCAACGCCCAGATCGCAAGGTCGCCAACGCATGCCAAGGCCTCCTCAAAACATCGCGACGGAATTTCTGCCCTTTGCTCTGCCTTCAGGGGTCAGCTTTCGACCTCTGGGGCCGTCAACCATTGCGGATGCCATGACGATGGGCACCCTAGCAATCCGATCGTTGAATCAAACATTGACTGCAACATGTCGGAACATGTGGTGAGCATGTTTAAACAAGGTTTAAGCCTGTTTTAGGCATCTGGGGATTATTTGGCAACATGCGTCCTCTCCATTGATCGTCGCCCACAAGTCCCCCCCCCAAAAAGAAGAAGCCCAGGGACGAGAAGGTGGTGGAGACGGCGACGGCGGCGGCCTCCGAGGCCCCTCCTGCCGGGCCCCTTTGAGGCTTCTGGAGTCGCAGCTGATCCTCGACCCCCGATCGGCGACGACGACGACGACGACGAGGGAGACGACGCCGACGACGACAGTGGCGGCGAGGACGACAGCGACGACCTCCAGAGACCCCTCGAGACCCCTGCGGACTCAGAGGCCTCCGGGGACCCAAGCGGCTGCAGGATGAGAAGGTGGCGGCGACGGCGGCGACCTCCGGAGGCTCCTGAAGTTCTCTCCCTCTCTCTCTCTCCCTCTCCGGTGGTGGCGACGGCGGCGGGTCTCTCTCTCGCTGGCCCCAGAAACCCAGACCCCCGACGTCATGATTTTTTCATTACGTCGACCCCCAGAGGTCCCGACCCTTTCCCCGGGACCGGCTCTGCATCCTGAGTCGTTTTTTGACAGTCCCGAGGGCCGGTTAAGGCCTCCAAAGGCCGAAAATGAAGGACAACCTTCCGTCGTGATTTTTTCATTACTCGAGGGGGTCTGGGAGGAGAGGACAGTGGCGGGCCAAGCAGCACAAGCAGTGGGCGAGGTCGAATCGTCCCGCCCACAACACCGCGCCACACCCGCCAGATGGTCAGCACATCGGCGGGTCGGATCATCGTCGGATCATCGTCGTCATCGTCGTCCTCGTCGCCGTCGCCGTCGCCGTCGCCGTCGCCGTCGCCGTCGCCGTCGTCGTCGTCGTCGTCCTCGTCGTCGTCGTCCTCGTCGTCGTCGTCGTCGTCGTCCTCGTCGTCGTCGTCTCTTTCTCTCCCTTTCAGAGAGGGAGAGAGTGGGGTGTTAATTAACGGGGTGGTGTAAACAGGGTGTTAGTAAACGGGGCGGTAGATCAGGGGCCTCTACGAGCGAGTTCAGGGTGACGGGGCATTTACCTCCTACTGGTGCGTGACAAAATCGGGACGACAACACCATCGATACATCATCATTAACTCTGGGCGGGGGGCATCGCCTCGCACCCTTAGCCACCACACCGTTTACAAACACCAAGCTTGCATTGAGCAGCGACCGACCGTCCCGGCATTCCTGTAGTCCTACCACGAAACGTTCCTAGAACCCCAGAACGTTCTGAGAACAAAAGCAGTGCTCTTAGAACATCAGCCCGATGTGGTAATTAAGCCAAGGCAGTCTCCATCAAACACGCTCCGAGCACACTCCGTTCTGACCACGGAAGGTTCTTGGTACATCCTTTGGTGGGGCTACAGGCGAGCCAGGACGCTTCGCCAGGAGGAGGAGGAGGAAGAGGAGGAGGACGAGGAGGAGGAGGAGGAGGAGGGGGAGGGGGAGGGGGAGGAGGAGGAGGAGGAGGAGGAGGAGGAGGAGGAGGAGGAGGAGGAGGAGGAGGAGGAGGAGGAGGAGGAGGGAGGAGGGAGGAGGAGGAGGGGGAGGAGGAGGGGGGAGGAGGCAGGGGGCCTTTCGCAGCCGCGCCGCCGCGCCCGCGCGCGGCCGCGCGCGCCGCGGCGCGAGGGCGGCTCCACGGCGGCGCTGCCTCCGCCTCCTCCTCCTCGTCCTTGTCGTCCTCCTCCTCCTCTCTTTCGCCTCCTCCTCCTCCTCCTCCTCCTCCTCCTCCTCCTCCTCCTCCCCCCCCCCTCCTCCTCCTCCTCCTCCTCCTCCTCGTCCTCTCCTCCTCCTCCTTCTCCTCCTCTCCCTTTCGCCTCCTCCTCCTCCTCCTCCTCCTCGTCCTCCTCCTCCTCCTCCTCCTCTTTCTCCTCCTGCTGGATGTGGCGCTGCCCCCGTTTCTAGAGACCTCGCTTCCCAGCAGCAGGCGGGCGATTGCGGGAACCCCGAGCCAGAACACGTGTGCCTCCCTTGGGGGCCCAGACCCCCTCGAGCAGGGAACAAAATTACGACGGGAGGTCCTTCCCAAGTTTCGGCCTCCGGGGGCCCTCGCCGGGCCTCGGGAGCGTCAGAAAACGACTCAGGATGCAAAGCCGGCCATGGGGAAAGGGTCGGGACCTCTGGGGGTCGACGTAATGAAAAAAATTACGTCGGGGGCCTGGGGACGCATTTGCCTCCGCGGCCTTCTGCCGCCCTTGCGCCGGCTTCCGCTGGCGGAGGCGGCCTCGTTTTACTTCCGCCGACCTGCCGCTGCCCTTCCGCCGCCTTCAGCGGCGGAAGAGATGACGACTCCTTCGATCCTCGCAGGCAAGGCCCTTTTTTGGAACGCCTCAGATGAGCATCGTTGAACCGATCCCTCTCCCCACTGGCGCGGCCTGGGCCCCACTGGTCACTGCACCGGCCTTGCAGACGTGCTGCAACGGACTTTATCCGTGGACTTCTGTCCATGCAAGACCCCGAAACGGCGGGCGAAGAACGAAATGCATTTCACGTGGACTCTTTGCAATCTTCATTCCTGGCCAAAAACAACCCGCGCGAAATTTACTTCGAAATCCGGAACACATTCTCTAGGACAGCCCGGACCCATCCAATTGGTTTCCCCAACGGAATCCGCTCTGCGATGGTGGCGCCATGACACTGGCCGATCTACCCCCCAAGATTGGGAAATCGGCGCTTCTCTTCGGAGTCCGAGGGGCCCATCCGCGACTGGGGTGGTGGGGTGGTAGAGCTGTGAAATCCCATGGCCCAGTGTGGATGGGGAATCGGTGAAACGATACTGAGCAGAACTTCCGACCGCTTCCCGCCAGGGCGATTCCTCGCTCCAGCCCTGAGATAAAGCCGTCGATCTCGCCCTAGCTCGGGCCCTGGGACCATCACGGACCGATCGGGCTAGAAAAATGCTACAGAAAGATCGTCTATGAGGCTCCTGTCGTGATTTTTTTATTGCCGTGATTTCTCCCATCAGCAAAACCCACACGCCAGTGCGCTGTGAACGAAATACGACGGGGGTGGCGGTGTTCGGCTCCTGGGGGCCCTCGCCAGGCCCCAGGACCGTCCGTCAACAAAATCGTGCAGGAGAAACCCAGCAAGTCACTGGAGCCCACACAGATGGATGAAGCGGAGCCCGCGAGCCGTCCGAATTGTCCAGCGGCGCGGACACGCGAGCAGCTCTTCCCAGGGAGAGAAGGAGGGCGAGCCGCGGCACGAGAACGGGAGGGCGAGAAGGCATCCACCTCCCATCCTCCTCCTCCTCCTCCTCCTCCTCCCTCCTCCTCCTCCTCCTCCTCCTCCTCCTCCTCCTCCTCCTCTTCTCCCTCCTGCTCCTGGGTCGAGGCTTGAGTTGCCCCGACCGCTTCCCGCCGGGGAAACCTCTCGCCCTACATGCATGGCCAATCTCTGTGGTGGCCCCGGGCCGCGAAGACGACCGGGCTGGAACAGATCGGTGGCAACCCCTGGGAGCCTCCCATCACATCTTGCCGGGTCTTGCGGGTCGACGCTCGTCGACGCCAAATCGACGCTCGTCGACGCCAAATCGACGCCAAATCGACGCTAAGCCGGCGCTACCTCTCATCGAGTCCCAAGCACTGATCGACGCAGACGACGGAATTCGGAGGGTCTACCAGGCTCCCATGGTTTGCCACCGAAGACCAGAGCCCGAACAAGGACAGAAGACCATCCCGCGAGAACGTGGGGCCCTCCGCTGGCCCAAACACCCCAAACCATCAGACCACTCGAGGGTGCCCTCCCCCAGAGTGCACGGGAACACCCCGCAGGAAAGAAAAACAGGAGGGCATCCTCCCCCCAGACCCCCGACGTAATTATTTTTTCATTACGTCGACCCCCCAGAGGTCCCGACCCTTTCCCCATGACCGGCTTTGCATCCTGAGTCGTTTTTTGACGCCCCCGAGGCCCGGTGAGGGCCCCCGGAGGCCGAAAATTAAGAAGAAACCTTCCGTCATGATTTTTCCATTACTCGACGGGGTCTGGGCCCGAACCGACCTCGATCCGAGACCTCGATCCGACCGAGGAGGCGCATCACACGGCACAACCGTGCACTCCCGAGGGCCGCCGCGGACTTCTCGGGTCGGCGCGCTGGGCGCCGCCCGGGGTGCTTGTAGCGTTATGTCGGGCGTGTCCCCCTACAGGGGGATTTTCGACGAATGATAGGAAATACCCCAAAACATACTCCAGAAAGGCCAAAAAGATGCTCAAAAAATAGTCCCCAGACTATTGTTGGACTATGTTTTGACTTTTTTGGGGGTACTCTTCATTTTTCGCCGAAAGGCCCCCCTGTAGGGGGACAGGCCCGACATAAGCCTATAGCGGAAACGATCCAGAAAATCCGGGTGGAGCTCCGACCACTGACGCCTATTGTCTTTTTCTTCGTGGAGGGCGGGATGGAACCGGAGCCCTCGACCCACTTGAGTGGCTCGAAGGGTAGCGCAGAACATGATTTCCGCGCTACTGCCTTTCGAGCCGGATCGGCCTGCGGCGGTCCCGGGGCCCGGAAAAAGGGCAACACCGCACCGGGGCCCCGCGACGCGACGTCTTGTCTGGCTCGAGCGCGGCGCCCACCGAAGTCCCGACCCCTTCCCCAGACAGGCCTTGCCAGACCCCCAACGCCATTGTTTTTTCATGACGCGGCCCCCAGGGGTCCGGACCCATTCCCCGGGACCGGCTTCTCATCCGGCACCATTCTTTGACAGTCCCGAGGCCCCGTAAGGGCCCCCGGAGGCCGGCAAAACTAGCAAAAACCTTCTGTCGTGATCTCTTCGCAACTCGAGGGGGCCTGGGTTTCACCCCGATGACGGTGACGATTTGACATTTTCCACGCGCTGGGCCCAAACATCCGCCGTCTCGACTCTGTCTCGAGACGCGGACCCCCGACCCTCTCGAGCACCTGCTTCCCCGGGGCCGGCTTCTCCCCTCGCGCGTCGTTTGATAATTTGGCGGTCCCGGCGGCCCAGTGAGAGCCCCGAGGGGCCGAAAGCTATGAGCAAAACCACGGGGCCCAAAAATATACACCACCACCACCACCTCCCTCACCCCCTCCATCTACCAGGAAAGAGGAGAGGAAGAAGAGGGTAGAGGAGGGAGGAAGGTTCGATGTGGTGGTGGTGCATATTCCTGGGGCCCGCAAAAACCTCCGTCTTGATTTTTTCGAGACGCTGGACGTCTGGGGTCCGAGGGGACCCCTGTCCCCGCCCCCCTGCGGGGCGCGCGGCGCGGGATGGCTTCCGCAACCCTCGTGAGGTCATTCGCTGAGCAGGTCATGCCCGGTTTCCCATCGCGAGCTGTTTTTGGCGGTCGCAAGGGCCAGGTAAGAGCCCCGAGGGGCAGAATTCGTCCCCACCGGACCGGTTGGGGTCGTCAGATTTTGAGAGCAGACCGCAGACCTCCCGACGGGTGCACTCTTGGGAAGTTACATCCACTCCGGACCGTTCACGAACTA
>CAUYUJ010022404.1:610273-647773 GCA_963575745.1 Prorocentrum cordatum
TGCTCCAAGAGGCCCCAAGACCGCCCCAAGACGACTCCAAGTGGCCACGGAGCCTCCCAAGGAGGCCTCCCAAGAGGCCAAAATCCTTCAAACACCTAGGGGAAACCAATGAGTTTTGCCTTCTCGCGTTTTCGCTTCCGATGGCCATCCGAGGCCTCAAGATGGCTCCAAGAGGGCCCAAGAGAGCCCCAACAGGGGCCCAAGAGAGCCCCAAGACGACCCCAAGAGCGCCCAAGAAAGAGCGCTCCAAGAGCGCCCCAAGAGGGGTCCAGGAGGCGATTCTGGAGGTTCCCGAGGGGGGGCGCGAATTAAGGAACCCCTCTTCTGTGATCGATCTCCTCCAAGATGGCCCCAAGAGGCACCCAGGAGGCCCCAAGTGGCGCCAAGATGGCTCCAAGATGGCCCCAAGATGGCCCCAAGATGGCCCTCAAGAAGCCCCCAAGAGGCACCCAAGACGGTCCAAGAAGCCCCCGGGACCGCCAAGAGACCCCAAGACGCCCCAAGAGACCTCAAAGAGGCTCCCAAGAGACATCCCAAGAGACTCCGCGAGGCATTCAGAAGGCCTTTGACTCTTCTGATCGCCTTATCCTCCTCCTCCTCCTCCTCCCCCTCATCATCACCATCATCATCATCATCAGCATCATCATCATCATCATCATCATCATCAGCATCATCATCATCATCATCATCATCATCATCATCACCATCACCATCACCATCACCATCACCATCACCATCACCATCACCATCACCATCACCATCATCAAGACCACCACCATCATCGTCATCATCAGCATCATCAATATCAACATCAACATCATCATCCGCCTATTCCTCCTCCTCATTCCTCCCTCCTCCCCCTCATCATCCTCCTCCTCTTCCGCCTCCGACTCCTCCTCCATCCCCCCCCCTTGGGGTACGACGGCCCCCCCAGCAAGCTGTTCCTCTGTATGCTGCCACGCTTCCTTGATCACCTCTACTCGCCTGGGCGTCGTTTCTGGATGGGCTGGTGGGGAGACGCGAAGCGTCAAGAATTTTGGTGGGGAGCGCCCGAGTCAACATGATGTTTGCGAGCGAAAACGCCTGCCAACTGCAAGATGGCTGGTGGTACATCCCGCCATGCCAGGCCCAAAACGGGCCGAACAGTGAGCGGGGGCGGTCATTCCAAGACCTCGATGTTGCAGTAACTGAGCCCCTTGAATCACCGCCATTTCCCCAGCTTCAGAGACTTCATGATCTTCCTGGCACGCCTGGGGTTTGTGTCCTGGAGGAGCTTGATGGCGCCCACGCAGTGCTGCAGATTAGACTTGCTGCACCCCTTACAGCTGGACTCCTGCCATGGGCTGTGGACGCCGAAGGGCACCTGGTCCGGCTCCATCTCGAAGCTCCCGGAAGCGATCGCGAAACGGCGCAGAACTGGGCCAGAAGGCTGCTCCAACTCCTTGCAATTGGAGAAGAAGCCGTCCTCTGGGAGCTGATCGAGCCAGAGCCGAACATCATCTGGATAAGATGCCAACGACTTGATGCATCGGAGCATGCCGAGTCGGTTTCGAAACGAAAGCCCCCCATTCAAGTGCCTCCTGCCAGGGAAATACTTCTTGTCCAAATTGTGAGTGCGGCCTCCCACGTACTCGTATTTGAAATAGTCAGATAACTTCACATTCGAGTTGGAACACAGCACCGTGTCGCTCTGCATAAGCAGGATGCGATTGCAGGTGAAACCTTCCCAAAACTCTGCGCTCATCAACACACGGCTGTACTGATCATGGTGCCCTCGAGGATTGGCGGTTCGATTCGTACCGTCGAAACTGTTGCCGCCAAGGTCTCTGAACGGGAGCTTCCGGAATCGCAGGAGGCCCTGCATGCGCAGCTTGAGCAAAACTGAGCTGTTTTGGACCAATTGCTTGACGTACTCTCCGTTCTCATCCCCCACAGCAATAGTAAGCAGATCAAAGTCGGCGTTATTCGAAAGCGCTGCACTTTCGAGCGCTGTCGCGATGGTTCGAAGCTTTCGTGGCTCCACGATGACGGCCTCGAGGCACGAGGCTGGGTCGACAGCAATGGGCTGGGCCTCCTGTCCCAGGAACGTGTATGACTGTATGCCGGCAGCCAGTTGCAGCAGGCACGATGTCGTCAAGTTGAGAAGCCTGATGAAGACCATTTCTACGGCACGCAGGCTTAAAACGACAGCTACGGTATCAGCTTTCTTGATCTATATACAGACGAAGATTGGAGGCTTGGAAATTGGCACCAACACAGGGGGGTGCCTCCACCAGGGGAAGATGATCCTAGATTTCGGTGTTGGTGGCAACTTTTCGGCCGCCTAGGAAGCCAGACTATTACCACCATCACCGAGATCGGGATCTTCGACCATCGGTGGAGGCACACCGCCGATATTGGTGTTGGTCTCAACCTCTTGGCCTCCGAGAAGAGTAAGAGTGTTACTGCTCTCGCACAGCGGTGCGATCTTGAGAGAGAACTTGGCCACGGACAGCAGAGCCCAGAATCGAATCGATGAGTCGGATCGGCGATCGAAATGGATCGGATCGGCGGCAATCGGCAGCCGAGTCGGGAAAAGTCGAATCGGCGTACACCGGCAGGCTAGTAGGCCTCCAGAGAGGAATCGGAGCCCAAATCGGAACCCAACGTCGAATCGAATCGAAATCGGGAGCCATCGAAAGCGAATCGAATCGCATCGGAGGAATCGAGATGGGCCCTGCTCACGGACCCGGGCGGCAGCGACCCTTTGGTGCGCGGCTGGCCGATCGGTGCATGCGGCGGCCTGCGCGCCGGGGCCCGGCCGCCCTGCGCCCCTCGAGCACCGCGCACCAGAGGAAACCATCAGCGCCCATCAAACGGGGACTCCACGAACATCGGGGACTCACTGACCCGGGTTAATCCAGACCCGGGTCACTCAGGCCTTGCAGAATCCTGCAAAATCCTGCAAGATCCTGCGCCCAAACCCGGGTCAATGCGACAGATCCTGCAGGATCCTGCAGGACCCTGCACCCAAACCCGGGTCAATGCGACCCTGGCCCTGCAGGATCCTGCAAAATCCGACGCTCTGGCTGAACCCCGTTTGCATTGACCCCCATCTCTTGAGCCCCGATAACAGGTACTTTGGCCAGTGACCCAGCGAATCCAACCCTTCCCGATGCGGGCAACGCTGCGTTGCCAGAAAGAGGCCCTGAAGTGGCGGCTTTCGGCAAACTTGCAACAGTACCCGTTAGTAAGTACCCGTTGCGGTGCCGTTGAAACCACAAGTCGCTCCCAAGGCTGAACCTAAACGGTGGTGTTCGTTTCCGTTTTGATGTCGTTCTCCCTCGTCTTGTCTTCGATCC
Source organism: Prorocentrum cordatum (assembly GCA_963575745.1). Taxonomy (NCBI): domain Eukaryota; class Dinophyceae; order Prorocentrales; family Prorocentraceae; genus Prorocentrum; species Prorocentrum cordatum. The sequence goes on from CAUYUJ010022404.1 coordinate 613,615, forward strand.
ACCTCCACCGCAAAGCGAAGTCGAAGCGAAAATGGCCCACGAAATCGCCAAAACACCGTTTCGGTCCAGCCCTGGTCGCTCTGACAGAAGGTCGCTCTCACGTGTAGCCGACACCCGCCCCGCTGGCCCTTCCCTCGGGGAGACCATGGGGGAAGTCATGACGGCGTGCTCTTGGAGGTCGACCTCGGCGTGTGCAGAGGGCACGCCATTCTTTCCCGTGGTCTTTCCTGAAGTCGAGCTCGGCTCCCGAGCAACCCTCTGGGGGAATGGGCGGGCGCCGTCTGTTCCCTGGCCCAGCCCTTCTCCCCTCTGTCTTGGTCGGCGGTGGACAAACCTCCCTTTTGTAAACCTCCCCCTAGTGAAAACGGCCTGGGACCGAAACCGACGGACCTGGACCCGCAAAAAGGACGGCCGCGACGCCCTCTCGCGAACCGAAAACGGCCAATTCCTTAATCGACGTGTCAGAGTAGAAGCTCGATCCACCTCCGACCAAAGGAAACCACAGGTCGCTCTGACAGAAGGTCGCTCTTACGTGTAGCCGACACCCGCCCCGCTGGCCCTTCCCTCGGGGAGACCATGGGGGAAGTCATGACGGCGTGCTCTTGGAGGTCGACCTCGGCGTGTGCAGAGGACACGCCATTCTTTCCCGTGGTCTTTCCTGAAGTCGAGCTCGGCTCCCGAGCAACCCTCTCTGGGAATGGGCGGGCGCCGTCCGTTCCCTGGCCCAGCCCTTCTCCGCTCTGTCTTGGGGGGGGGCAGAATTCCTACGTGTTTGTTTGCTGTTGTCTTTTGTTCCCAACCATCCTGTGGTGGTGGGTCCTCGTTTTGAAGAGATGGTCCCCGCGTTCCTATCCTCCTCCTCCCTCCTCCCCTTCCTCCCTCATCATCATCATCATCGTCATCATCATCATCATCATCATCATCATCATCATCATCATCATCATCATCAGCATCATCATCATCATCACCACCATCATCATCATCATCATCATCATCATCATCATCATCATCACCACCACCTCCTCCTCCTCCTCCTCCTCCTCCTCCTCCTCCTCCTCCTCCGCCTCCCATCCTCCTCATCGTCGTCATCATCATCATCAGCAGCAGCAGCATCAGCATCAGCATCAGCATCAGCATCATCGTCATCATCATCATCATCATCATCAGCAGCATCATCATCATCATCATCATCATCATCATCATCATCATCATCATCATCATCATCATCAACAACATCACCCGTTTCAGCACACCCCTCACACGTTTCGTGGCCCCATGGGGTGCTCCACCGAAGGCCCCAATGGGACCGCCCGCACGCGTCACGCACCACCCAGTACAGCGTTTCGTGGCCCCGCCCGCATGCGCCACGCACCACCCAGTACAGCGTTTCGTGGCACCATAGGGAGCTCCACCGAAGGTCCCAGTGGGACCGCCCGCATGCGTCACGCACCACCCAGTACAGCGCGTCGTGGCCCCATAGGGAGCTCCACCAAAGGCCCCAATGGGACCGCCCGCACGCGTCACGCACCACCCAGTACAGCGTTTCGTGACCCCATAGGGAGCTCCACCGAAGGCCCCAATGGGACCGCCCGCACGCGTCACGCACCACCCAGTACAGCGTTTCGTGGCCCCATAGGGAGCTCCACAGACGGCCCCACTGGGACCGCCCGCATGCGTCACGCACCACCCAGTACAGCGCTTCGTGGCCCCATAGGGTGCTCCTCCGAAGGCCCCAATGGGACCGCCCGCATGCGTCACGCACCACCCAGTACAGCGGTTCGCTTCCCCACAGGGAGCTCCACAGACGGCCCCAGTGGCACCGCCCGCATGCGCCACGCACCACCCAGTACAGCGTTTCGTGGCCCCATAGGGAGCTCCACACCAGTGGGACCGCCCGTATGCGCCACGCACGACCCAGTACAGCGATTCGTTTCCCCACAGGGAGCCCCACAGACGGCCCCACTGGGAACGCCCGCACAACCCAGTACAGCGTTTCGTGGCCCCATAGAGAGCTTCACCGTAGGTCCCAGTGGCACCGCCCGCATGCGTCACGCACAACCCAGTACAGCGTTTCGTGGCCTCATAGAGAGCTTCACCGTAGGTCCCAGTGGGACCGCCCGCATGCGTCACGCACAACCCAGTACAGCGCTTCGTGGCCCCATAGAGAGCTTCACCGTAGGTCCCAGTGGCACCGCCCGCATGCGTCACGCACAACCCAGTACAGCGTTTCGTGGCCCCATAGAGAGCTTCACCGTAGGTCCCAGTGGGACCGCCCGCATGCGTCACGCACAACCCAGTACAGCGCTTCGTGGCCCCATAGAGAGCTTCACCGTAGGTCCCAGTGGGACCGCCCGCATGCGTCCCGCACACCCAGTACAGCGCTTCGTGGCCCTATATGGAGCTCTACCGACGGCCCCAGTGGGACCGCCCGCATGCGTCGCCCCCACCCAGTACAACGATTCGTGGCCCCATAGGGAGCCCCACCGAAGATCCAGTGGGACCACCCTCAGGCGTCTCGCACACCCAGAGCAGCGTTTCGTGGCCTCATAGGGAGCTCCACCGACGGCCCCAGTGCCACCGCCCGCATGCGTCACGCACCACCCAGTACGGCGTTCCGCGGCCCCATAGCCCCACCGATCCGTGGCCCCATAGAGAGCTCCACCGAAGGCCCCACTGGCAAAGTCCATATGCGTTTCCCCCACCCAGCACAACGTTTCGTGGCCCATAGGTAGCTCCACTGGAGGCCGCAGTGGCAAAGTCCGCATGAGTCTCCCCCACCCAGCAAAGTCCGCATGCGTCTCCCCCACCCAGCACAACGTTTCGTGGCCCATAGGGAGCTCCACTGGAGGCTCCAGTGGCAAAGTTCGCATTCGTCTCCCCCACCCATTGCCTCCACCGAAGGCCCCAGAGGCAAGCTTCGCATGCGTCTCCCCCACCCAGTGCAGCGCTTCGTAGCTCCATAAGGAGCTCCACCGAAAACGATACCCATAATTGCGGTATTAACAACTACATCTGGTTGGGTCCTTCGCCAAGCTGATATTATTACGTCCCGAACTTTCCGAGACGCTGGTTGCCTGGGGAGAATCCTGAGGATGGAACGGAGCACAGCGTCGAAGGTCTCGGGGGCCCAGACCTCCGACGTCATGATCTTTTCTTGACGTCGACCCCCAGAGATCTCGACCCGTTCCCCGGGACCGGCTTTCCATCCCGAATCGTTTTTGGACGGCCCCGAAGGCCGGTTACACATGGCCTCCGCACGCCGAAGATTCGGAGAAACCTCCCGCCATGATCTTTCGCTGCCCGAGGGGGTTCGGGTCGAAGGTCCAGGGTCAAGGAGCCCAAAGACACACAAAGCAATGCACACAAACAACGAGACTCCCCAGATTTTCGCAGATTTTCTGGGCTCTTGTCTATTCCCCCCCCCACTTTTCTCATATCTTCAGATTTTTTCCTGGGAAGCGACGATGAATTGTGTCTGTGTGTTTTTTCCCCTCCTGACGAAATGTTCTTAGACCCCAGAAATGTTCTCAGAACAAAACAATGTTCTTAGAACATGAGCCCGATGCGTTAAACAGGATAGACTCCGCCAGAAATGTTCCAAGAACATCTCGTGGAAACCACAACAGGTTCTCAGACCATTGTTTGGCAGGGCTATAGGCGAGCCGAGACGCTTCGCCGCTGCTTGATCCAGGGGTTGGGCCGAGCCGGCTACAGTAGGTTCGTGCGGCGTTGGCGCGCGCAGAGGTTTTTGACACCTCGTCGATCGTTCAACCTTGAATCGATCGCAGCTCCGATCGTTCAAGGTTGAATTCCGTCGGGTCCAATGGCGTCGCCGTGTCCCTCGATGCGTCCGCGTCACAGAATTCAACCTTGAACGTCTTCGCTGTCGTAGCCGGCGCGCCAACGCCGCATGAACCTACCGTACCCTCTTGGCCGCCGGCTCCGACGCGGCGGCCGTGCCCTCGCCGCCAGAGCAGCGCCGGCTCTGCACCTGCCCCGGGCGGCGCACCTCGGCGCGCCGTGGCCGCCGTCTCTTCGCCGCCGCCGTCGCCGTCGTCGCCGTGGCCGCCGTCGTCTCTTCGCCGTCGTCGTCGTCGTCGTCGCCGTGGTCGTCGCCGTCGTCGCCGCCGCCGCTCGTCGTCGTCGTCGGCGTCGTCGTCGGCGTCGGCGTCGTCGGCGTCGTTTTCGCTGCCGCCGCCGCCCTCGTCGTCGACCGAGGGCCGACCGCTTTTTCGGCCTGGTTTGGGTCCCCGGAGGCCTCCAAGATCTCCGAGGATCTCGAGGCACTTCTGGAGGTCGTCGCTGTCGTCCTCGCCGCCATCGTCTTCGCCGTCGACGTCTTCCTCGTCGTCCTCGTCGTCGCCGATCGAGGTTGTTCTACGTTTCTGCCCTCCTTCGATCTCCAGAAGCTTCAGGGGCCATGACCTCAGGGGCCTCTGAAGCGGCGACGCCGCTTTGGTCCCTCGTCGTCGTCGTCCCCATCGTCGATCGAGACGAGGCTCGATAATCTAGGTTCGAAGGTTTCTTCGGCCCCGCCTGGGTCTCCAGAAAGGCTTCTGGAGGTCGTCTCTGTCGTCCTCGCCACTATTGTCGTCGTCGTCGTCTCCGTCGTCGTCGTCGCCGATCGAGGACCGAGGCTCCCAGGGTCTCCAGAAGTCTCAGGTGGCCTGGCCTCAGTGGCCTCCGAGGCCGCCGTCGTCGCCATCTTCGCCATGTTCTCGTCCATGTGTGCCGTTCTTTGACGGCCCCGGAGCCTCAAAACTGCCGCCCCTGGAGGCAGAACAACTGGCAGAACCCCCGCCGCGATGTTTTGGAGAGGCGTCCGTCGGATGCGTGGGGGACCCGTAGATATGGGCGCTGTATTCGTTTTACGCTGGGCGTTTTCGCCCCATTTCGGCCCAAGGACCTTCGCTGACCGATCTGGCTCGACAAATGACGCAGAAAGATGGGGTCTAGGGCTGCGGTCGTGCTTTCTCGCGATGTGTACTTTTCTGCATCGTCGGATCTCAGGAATCCAGACATGCGATGTCTTGCCTTTTTCGATGCGCGCTCCCTGGAAATCTTAACCCATGCCCTGGGACCGGCTTTCCATCGTAATCTTTGACGGGCCCGGGGCCCAGCGAGGGCCCCCAGAAGTCGAAAACGGTCAAAAACCGCCCGTTCTGATGTTTGTCAAGACGTTGCATGTCTGGGGATGCAGGAGGCTTGTCCAAGGCCGCGCTAACAGCGATGTTGGTCAACGGCGATGTTGGGAATATGTTTCTTTTGTGCCACCGAGCTCGCGCAGAACAAATTATCGGAAATCACGAAGCACACTTTCCTACATCTCAAATGTGCGAATTTGTCGAGCGAAAACGACGAAGGGGAGTGCAGGAAAGCACGAACCACAGTGTCCTACAGTTGGTTTGGCCACGAACCAGTCCACCTCTACAATGCCGAAACCTACATTGCCGTTAGCGCGTCTGCGGCTTTTGCTCCCCGGAGTTGGCGCCAGCCCTGGCGGCGCGGCCGCAACGGCGTTGATGCGCTCCCAGCCCGCGGCGGCGCCGGGGCGGGCGACAAGGCTGTTGCGGGGGGAGTCGTAGCCCTGGCGCGGCCGGCCGGTGGGCCGCATGGACGGCAACATCTCGCAGCAGGGGAGAAGGGTTTTGTAAGCCGTACGCACGTACGCCAAGGTATCTGGGCCCTGTCCCATGGGGCTTCGCAGACAAACCACAGGACAACGTATAGTGTATAACTTTCTGGCCAGATTGCAAGGCGACGGGCGTTGACAAAAACAATGTGCTGGGGCCGCAATTTGCCATCAAGTGGTGAGCAAACATAACATTGTACAATGAAACTGTTCCTGGCTCCGAGAGGCGCACCTGTGACGGAATACCTCGTGGAGGCGGCAACGGCTGATCCGGGGCGATCTATGCCTGAAATGGTCCAGGCATGCTTCTCGATGATAGAAATCGATTCAGACCGACTGTGTCTGGAATGCCAGCGGGCTGTGGATAGATACGATAGAATCCACACGCCCGCACCTCCCCAGACCCCCGTGTCTCACGAAGAAGGCGAAATGCTGACTATTTGCCGTCCCTCCTATTCCCCACCACCGTGCCTCGAGGTGCGAGTAGGAGTGTCGTCAGGTCCCTGCGGCTTCCCATCCTCATTCCTCGCATATTGAATATTTAGGGGCCCTGGCCCCGAATTGGTGGAGTTCCTGGGTCGCGCCGCGTGCCGGCGCGTGCTCTCGCATGACTGCAGCGGAGGCACGAAGGCCTCGAAGACGGGCCAAGAGGGCCCCAGGACAGCCCAGGATGGCCAAAAGACTGCCCAAGAGGGCCCCAACAGGGGGAGCATGAACCTGCATGTAGAGCCCTCCGGCCCAAGACCACCACCGACACCGCCCCCCCACCCCCCCAAAGCCGAAGTAGGCCCCAGAAGGCCCAAGACACACCCAACATCGCCCGCCAAGCGGCGTCCGAGGGGCCTCCCAAAAGATTCCCAAAGGCATCCAATAGGCCTCTGACCTACAACCTGGGTGCGGTGGCGGGATGAACCGAAGGCCACTGCATCATCGCCAGGCGTTGTCAACGAAAACTGCCGAAGACGAGCAACACAACCCTCGGGAAGGGATGTGTCGAAATGTCCACGGACCCAACCATCTGCAGTTGTGGGTACCGCAATTGTGAATACCTTCTTCGGTGAAACTCCCTATGGGGCCACGGAGCGCTGCACTGGGTGGGGGGAACGCATGCGGGCGGTAGCACTGGGGCCGTTGGTGGAGGTCCCTATGGGGCCACGAAGCGCTGTACTGGATGGGTGAAAACGCCAAATTGGGTGTGTGGGACGCTCGCGGGCGGTCCGACCGGATCCGTCGGTGGAGCTCTCTATAAGGCCACGAAACACTGTACTACACTCTACGGGATGGGGCGGATAATGCAAAATTGGGTGTGTGTGGGACGCATGCGGGCGGTTCCACTGGGAGCTTCGGTGGAGCTCCCTATGGGGCCAGGAAACGCTGTGTTGGGTGGGTGACAGTGCCAAATTATGTTGTCAGGACGCATGCGGACGGTGGCACTGGGGCCTTCGGTGGAGCTCCCTACGGGGCCACGAAACGCAGTATTGGGTTGGTGAAATAATGCCAGATTGGGTGTGTGGGACGCACGCGGGCGGTCCCACTGGGGGCTTCGGTGGAGCTCCGTATTGGGTGAACATGCGAAATTGGGTTTCTGGGACGTATGCGGGCGGTCCCACTGGGGGCTTCGGTGAGGCTGCCTATGGGGCTACGAAGCGTTGTATTGAGTGGGTGCAAATGCCAACTTGGATTCTCGGGACGCATGCTGGCTGTCCCAATGAGGCCTTCGGTGGAACCCCTTTACGGATCCAGGAAACGTATGGGGCCACGAAGCGCTGCACTGGATGGGTGTAAATGCCAAATTCAGCATTCGGGCCACGTGCGGACGGTGGCATTGGGGCCTTCGGTGGAGCTCCCTTACGGAGCCACAAAACGCAGTATTGGGTGGGTGAAATAGTGCCACATTGGGCGTGTGGGACGCGCGCGGGTGGTCCCACTGGGGGCTTCGGTGGAGCTCCCTGTGGGGCCACAAAACATTTTACGGGGTGGGTGGAAATGCCAATTGGATGTGTGGGGCGCATGCGGGCGGTCCCACTGGGGGTCTCGGTCGCTCCCTACGGGGCTACGAAGCGCTGTATTGGGTGGGTGAAAATGCCAAGTTGGATTTTCGGAGCTGGTGCGGACGGTCCGACTGGGGCCGTCGGTGGGGCTTCGTATGGGGCCAGGAAGCGCTGTACTGGGTGTGCGGGCCGCGGGCGGCCTGTAGCCACGAAGCGCTGCACTGGGTGTGCGGGACGCATGCGGACGGTAGCACTGGGACCTTCGGTGGGGCTCCCTATGGGGCCACGACGCGCATTACTGGGTGGGTGAAACGCAGAGAGGAGGGAGGAGGGGGCCACGAAACGCTGTACTGGGTGTGCGGGACGCATGCGGGCGGTAGCACTGGGTCCTTCGGTGGGGCTCCCTATGGGGCCACGAAGCGCTGTACTGGGTGGGTGAAACAAACGCAGGGAAGCGAGAGGAGGGGGAGGAGGGGGAGGGAGGAGGGAGGAGGAGAGGAGAGGAACGCGGGGCACCGTCTCTTCAAAACGAAGACCCAACACCACAGGATGGTTGGGAAATACCACGTTGGATGCCCATGCAGGGGATTCTGGATCGCAAACGAAGGCATCCTGAATTGAAGCGATCTTGTCCGAAACTCCAGCACCCATTATATCCTGCGAAGGTTTGGGGTCCGCCAGCCCCTCTGTGGCGGCGGCAGGCCGCGAAGACCTCTTCTGGGCTGCTGTCTCGCTGGTGGTTATAGCCGTGCTGCTCTTTCTTCTCTTATCCCGTGCGAAATTGTTCGGACGTCCACGCAGATTTCTTGAATCGGCGGTGGACCCCTCATCCTGTCGCGCGGAACGCGCCAGGGGCGGCCAACGTCGATCCAAGAAATCCGTGCGGACCTCCGAGAGATCATGTTTTGTTTTCGTATCGTGCTTCCTGTTTCTTGTCTTTCCAATCCTGTCTCATCTGTGTTGTCTGCCATGGGGGCTCGTGGCGCCCAATGTGACCTTCTGGTGGGGTTGTTCCTCGGACGGATGGGGCGGAGGAGGAGGAGGAAGAGAAGCTTGACCCTAGTCCATGTGGATGATTTTCGTACATTAATACATAGCAAAAAAAGATGCCCCAGAACTTCGAATGCCAAGTGGAGGAGGAGGAGGAACTGGAGGAGGAAGACGAGTAGGAGGAGGAACTGTAGGAGGAGGGGAACGAGGAGGAGGAACTGGAGGAAGAGGGGTAGGAGGAGGAGGAGGAGGAGGAGGAGGAGGAGGAGGAGGAAGAGACGAGCGTAGAACAAGTAGGAGGAGGAGGAACTGGAGGAGGAGGAGGAGGAGGAGGAGGAGGAAGACGAGGAGGAGGAGGAGGAGGAGGAAGATGAGGAAGGGGAGGCGGCGGAGGAGGCCGGCATCTTTACTAACTCCGCGGCGCCGCGCGCGCCGAGCCTTTTACGGAACATGGCGTACGTGACCAGCCTGTTCGCTCTCACTCCCGCGTCTTAAGCCTGCGAGCTCATCCTCCATTACTTCCTTTTGGTGCTTTGTCCTCCTTCACCACGGCCTCCACGTGGAGGAAGGTTGGACGAATCGTGTCCTTGATGGTGGCCTGTGTGTTCTGCTCCTCGCTGGATTCCTCCTCCGTCTCCGCGTTCGACCATGGGCCCGCCCCGATGAAGATCGTCAGCTTCGCCTGGTTGTCGTCGTAGCACTTGCTGAGGCGAATGTGCTTCACTCTGTTGAGCATGTTTTGCCGTGCTCTGTCGGGACGGCCCTCGTTTTGCCGCCGACGTCCGCGACAAAGAGGGACGACGTAAGTGTCGCGTAGAGATGTCCGTTGGGCGGCCCAGAAGTGTGACCTCCACCTGCCTCCTTGCACTTGTCTGCATACATGTTCCTGCGCACCCGGGGCGCTCTGATAGTGCTGCTCTGGACTGGCCTGATGTAGGTGCTGTAGACTGCCGCCGGGCTCCATGCCACCTGTTGGATGTTGGCCAAAGCCTGCTTGACGAGGACGGTGAGATGCTTCTTCTGCTCGGGGTCGACTTTGGCATGGTCTACCTCTCCCCCGCGCTTAGGCCTGACTCCTCGCGCAGACCCTACCAGGGCTGCTCGTGCTGTTCCTGCGGCCCCTGCCGAAAATGCCGCGGCTCCGATGCCGTCATCTCCGCGCCCTCGTCCTCGGCCCCCTTCGGGCGCCCCTTTTTTGCCATTGCCTCCGTGGCTGGTCTTCCGGGTACTGCTGCTGTGCTCGGTGTCGCCCGCGCTGATGGTCACCTCGTCGGCTGCCTTCTTGTCTGGCACGCAGCGCGTCGTCATGACAGAGGCCCACGTCCTGTGATCTACCGTGTTCTTCAGCTGGTAAGTGCAATGCGCAGACAGAAGCCTTACACAGCGGAGGTAAGCAAGAATGGCCGCAGGTCTGGACATCGATGACAGACTGGATCAGCAATTGAACAAGCGAGGTATATCCGAGACGGGCGCTGCCTGCCGAGCACAACGGTTATGTTTGAGAGAACGCAGCACCGAATCTTCTGTCTGCAGGGGAACAAAAGGTAGCATAAACATAAAAACTCGGAGGACCGCGCAGATTTCTCGGATCGGCGCTGGGACCCCCCGGCGGCGCCTCTGGGGCCGCCCCTGGCGCGCTCCGCGCGCCAGGGAGGGGGGTCCAGCGCCGACCTCCGAGTTTTTATGTTTATGTCACCTTTCGTTCCCCTAGTCTGGGCCCCACCAAGAAAGGCACGCGGCGCCGTGCACTGCCTGGTAGCTGGAACTGCTGCTGCCTCTGGTCGCAGCCCGTGCCCTCCTCCTGTTGCCGCGGCCCGGCGGGTGCACAGCGCTGCACGCGTCGAGGATACTTGAAGGGGCCAGGGGACACACAAACACATGCACACAAATAAAAGGATTCCCAATATTTTCCAATATTTTCTGGGTTTTTGTCTCCCCCCCCCACTTCCCATATTTTCCCATGTTTTCCTGGGAGTGGACGATCAATTGTGTCTGTGTGTTTCCTTTTCCTCCTGATCATTATGGGACAGGCATCCCCTGGCTCACTCTTTAATGCGCCCGGCTCGTCTCCTGCTCGAGGTTCTCCAGGCTCTGGCTCGAGTCCAGGAGGGGGTATAGGAACTGCTGAAGATTTGGCCCTCGATTCTGCCGCGTCGGTGCAGATGGACGTCTCAGAGACCCCCGCGTCACGATGCAATTGCGTGATACTGCTAATCAATGCATAATTGAACTGCTTCGCATCGCCGGTCTCCAGATTCGAGAGGACGTCCTGGTGAGGCTGCTGAGCCCGCGGGTTGCCCGTCTCGGTGATTTAGCAATTCTCGGTGAGCTCGCCCTCCTACTCACGATGGGTGTCGGCCGAACAGCGCGGTGATCCACTGTCATAGTCCGCGCGGTACAGACATGAAGCTTGAACCATGCGAAAGCGTCGTGCTCTCACCCAGATAAACAATGGTGATATCGCGCATTGCTTGAGCGTGCCTGTGTTACTCACGGTCTCGTGCACGTCGTTGTCCTCGATGGCCCGTCCTTGCGTCGACGCGCGCAAGTATTTGGCTATGCGCTTCAACCAAGGGACTCGCCGATGCCAACACTTACCCATACTGCTCCATGCGCGCTTCGGGCTGTGGGTTCTTGGGTAAATCTCGACTGCGTTGCTGCCTCCGTGGTGGGTGAAAGTGACCGCCGAGGTACTTCATGGTGCGCAGCACTCGCCCTTGCACGTCTTGTGGTAGGAGACGCTTACCCCTCCTGGCTCGGAGGTCTTCAACTAGCTCTACTTCCTGCCGGGTCTGACGGCGCCCGTGGAACTGCAAGTGACGTTTACCCCTCCTGGCTAGGAGGTCTTCAACTAGCTCTACTTCCTGCCGGGTCTGACGGCGCCCGTGGAACTGCAAGTGATTGTCGAGGGGATCGCTGCCGTGGTTTGGGGGTGGCCTCCGAGGCCACGCTGTGCTCTGGTTGGGATCGTGGATCGCGAGGATGTCGTCGACGTAGACGTAGACGGACAGGTTGATGGTAGTATGTGTCATAGGGGTGGGGGTTGCGGCGAAGGGCTTGGGCTCGTTCGCGGTCTCGTCGGGCCAGGCGCCCACTGGTTGTCCGTACAAGGGGGTTGAAGCTGCTGGCTCCTGAGCTGCAAGCCTGGGGTGACTCCTGATCCCGTAGCAAAATCTCCTGGGTGGCCGTAGCCGTGGAGTGCGCGCGGCACCACATTCCGAGTGCTCCTGGGCGGAATCCGCCGACCCCTCGAGGTCGCAGCGTGTGAGATGCTTCCTCCTCCCTGAACCCCTCCCCCTGGGAGCCCGGTCTGGCCGGTTTGGAGGGGGGTGGGGGTGGGGCAACGGTGTCATCAGGCCCCACCCTGGAAGACAAAGCCTCGTGGCTATTCTGGGGCCCCTCTGGCGCGGTAGTGTCTGCGATTTTCAAGTGTCTGGTCGTGTCTATTTTCATGTCCGCGCATCATATGATTTACAAATGTTCGATGGGGCTTGTTAGAAGCACGGAGAACATTTTTGACATGTTAGACACGCTTAGACACTTGTAGCCACGATTTTAAACATGATTCGCCACGAATAGCCACACAATAGCCACGCCATGCATTTTAGCCACATGTAACCACTTGTTGTCACGTTTAGCCATGTTTAGTCATGGGTACCAACGAGCGTTTTGCATGCCTAAAATCTAGCCACGTGTAGGCTTAACATAAACACGCAATCGTTTTCTAATCCGAGCATGCGCGAACGACTGCTATCAGTATTAAGTGACAACGGCGATCATCATCTGCAACTGTCCACGACATGTCCTGTGCCTCGCGCCCAAGATGCGTCTTGGCCGATGGACCATGCCTTACGTGTCGCGTATCCCCACAGGCCGATTCAGAAACGTTGTCCATCAGAGCTGGTTGGGCACGGGAGGAAAAGACACATATAGTGAAACAGTGCGGGCAACCATGGTGAACTAAGATAATCTCTGCGAACAGGGGTGGCCTTGGAGGGCCTGCTCGGGCCATCTCTGAGGCCCGCGCGGACGGGAGGGAAGGAGGAGGAAGGGGAGGAGGACAAGGAGGAGGACGAGGACGACGACGACGAGGAAGAGGAAAATGAGGAGGACGACGATGAAGACAAGGACGAGAAAGAGGACGAATACGAGGAGGAGGATAACGATAAGGACGGATAAAATGCGGAGGAAGAGAGGACTCTTGCAGACATCTTACGAGGATGCGGACTGCGACGAGGACGCGCACGAGGAGGATGAGGAACACGAGGGGGGGAAGAGGACGAAGACGAGGAGGAGGGCGAGGAGGACGAGGACGAGAAGGATAATGAGGAGGAGGACGAGGAGGAGGGAAAAGAGGGGGAAGAGGAGAGGAGGACGAGAAGGAAGCGGACGAAAACGAGCAGAAGGGGGAGAAGGAAAAGGAGGAGGAGGAGGAGGAGGAGGAGGAAGAGGAGGATGAAGAGGCCTTGGGGTTTCCTCGCGACTCTCTTGTAGCCCCCTTTTGGCCATGCATCCCCCACGCCTCCCCGTCGAATGCAGGCGCCATGGCTTGCTTCGTCTTTTGAATCAATTTCCTGGGTCGTGCGGGGAGCGGTGGTTGGCGTTTCCCCCGTCTGGGTCGCCCTTCAACGTGATTGGACTCTAGCAACGTTTAACCACGAAGTAGCCACGGCATTACATCAATTTCATCCGCGAGTAACCACGTTTAGACACGGACTTTTTTTTTGGCACGGCACTGTTTTAAACATGTCCGCCCAAACGAGAACCCCCCGCTGCTACTCATGGCTAAAACTTGTAAGTTTAATCACTCTCACACCGCGCTGAAGCGAGAGCAACGTCCCGGCTAAACGCGGCTCAAAGAAATAGCCGCGTCTTCCAGGACACGAGGCCCCAGAGGGCTCTAAGCAGCCCCCACGACGGCCCAAGAGGCCCCCGAGACACCCAAAGGTCGGCCCAAGACGCCCAGAATGGCCCCAAGACGGCCCCAGAAGCTTCCCAGACGGCCCAGGAAGCCTCCAAAAACATCCCCAAGAGGGGCCCCAGAGGCCCAAATCGCCGAATTCCGATGACAAAAAAAAACGCACATCTTTATCATGCGCGACGTTTCGGTCTTCACGGCGTTGAAGACGGCCCCGCAGTCCCCCAAGACCGCCCCAAAACGGCCCAAGAGGCTCCCAAGAGGCGCTCGAAACGGCCCAAGAGGGCGCCAAGACGGCCCAAGAGGCTCCCAAGACGGCCCAAGAGTGCCCCAAAACAGCCCAAATAGGGACCCAAGAGGGGGAGCCTGAACCATAAATCCGAGCCTTGTTCCCCAAAACGGCCCCAGAAGGGGGCCCAGGAGGCGCCCAACAGGGCCCATGAGGCCCCCAAGAGGCCCCCCAAGAGGCCCCAAGAGGCCCCCCAAGCGGCCCAAAGAGGCTCCCCAAAAAGCTCAAAAAGAAAACCCAAGTTCCACTTGAGGCATGTAACCTCTAACCCGCAGACCAGGCACCAAGGATCTCAGGCCGACAACCAAGGCGCGGTGGCGGGATATGCCGAAGGTCGCTATGTATGTAGGTCTGTCTGTCTGTCTGTCTGTATGTATGTATGTATGTATGTATGTATGTATGTATATATATATATATACATATGTGTGTGTGGACTGCTGCGGGCATTTACCTCGATCGAGACGAAGAGGAGCAGGACGAGGAGGAGGAAGAGGAGGAAGACGCACAACAACAAAAAATCGTCGTCGCCGCCGATGTCTCACAGATGTTTGTGGTCCTTCGACCACCTGAGGAAGAATCTCCTCGAATTCAGCCTCCAGGAACCGTTTTCGGTGCCGGGGACCACCGCCGAAAATCTGGGATGAGGATCGCCCTACCTGGCCGGTGCCACCCCTTCGCAAAAGAAGGAACACGGGGTGGATCGAGGCGAGGCATGAGACTCCTAGTTCTTGGGCGCTCTCCGCCCCCTCTGGGCCTTCAGGAAGCCCCTCGTCGACACAGCTGGGTCCACTCTCGAACTTCTGGCCGGACGCAACCCCAGCTGGGTCTCAACGATCCTCGAGCCTATCCAGGAGGTGGAGAAGGAGGCCAGGGAAAGGCCCTGTGAAGGCCCCAAGAAACTCACATAAAACCGCGAAGAACTTCAAACCAATCCCCTACAAGGCCCCCCCTTGAACCCCACACGCTAAGTAGGACAGGCCAGAACCCCAAGATTGCCCAGCGATCGCGCGCGTTCCGCGAATTCTGTCTTTCACTCTTGCTGCCACCCCAAGGGGTCGGCGGCGCGGCGTAAGCCAATAAATCAATACTCGACGTCTAGAAACAACCCAATGCATTCGGCGAAACGCACCCCGATTAGCGAAACCGACCGGGGACTGCACTGGCACACTCTTGCGCCAATGTCGCGTGAACCCATGCAGATACCCTGTTGACTTGTCTGGGTGGGCGTTTCTCAATGCCCAAGGTCAATGATTTGCAATGAAAGATCCCCTAACCTTTTGGGAGGCAGCCTGAGTTAGGAGGGCCAAGAACAATAGGGATAGGGGGTCTTTTCTGCAGGTGTATCGAGCCGAGCCGCCCATATCTGTTCTCCCTGATGCAAAGACGGGGGCCTCAGTGAGGCCACGTGTTCACTAAAACCGAGAATATGATAAAGCAACTTCTATTTAACAAATCTGGGCCAGCTTCTCAACAACTTCCTACAGCAAACCTGGGTCAATTTCTTCTTTATATAAAAGCACACAAGAAACAAACAACAACAAAAACACACACACACAACACGTGCTCGAAAAGCTGCGTCAGCTTTCCTGCAGGCCGGTCAAGGAACGCTGGCCCAGCTCTGCGGGAGGAGGTGTCTGAATCAGATGCTCGACTGTATGTTATTAAGGAGAATCAGAAGAAGACTCAGAAGAAGAGAACGCAGAATACTAATGATCAGCACAAAAGCGTAACTATAGGGATAATAAGAATAGTAATCATAATAATCCTAATATTAATAATAGTAATAATAATAATAATATTAATAATAATAATACTAATCATAATAATACGAATCATAACCATAATAATAGTGATAATAATACTCATAATAATAATACTAATAATAATAATAATAATAATAACAATGATCAGCACAAAAGCGCAAACATAAGCTTTCGACGCTCCGTGCGGCTTTCTGGGATCTGCGCCGGAACCCTTCCCCCCCTCGGCGCGCGCAGCGCGCCGAGGTTGCCGCCGGAGGCCGGACGCGCCGCTGGGGGGGGGGCCCAGCGCGGATTCAAGAAATCCGCGTGGAGCGCCAACATCTGATTTCTATGGCGGTTTTCTCTTCTCCGAATTCGGTCGGCTACACGCAGGAGTGACCCTGGGTAAGAGTGACCTTTGGTGCGCGGCTTTTGGGGGGCCGCGGGGGGGCCAAACACGGGCGCGCAAGGCGCCACTATCGCATCGCGTCCGGCGATCGGGGAACCCCACCGTGCCCGCACCAAAGGTCACTCCGGCGAAAGGTCACTCTTACGTCTAGTCGATTCGGGGGGTCCTGGGCGCCGATCCCGGAACCCGGCGAGGGGAGCCGAGAGCTTCTTCTTCCTCCTCCTCCTCCTCCTCCTCCTCCTCCTCCTCTTCCTCCGCCCTCCTCCTCCTCCTCCTCCTCCTCCTCCTCCTCCTCGGCTGATGATGAAGGTCGGGGACTCTTCTGTCCTCGATGAGTCGACCCCTGCCGACACGAGAGAGGGGGGGGGGGAGGAGGAGGAGGAGGAGGAGGAGGAGGAGGAGGAGGAGGAGGAGGAGAGGAGGAGGAGAGGAGGAGGAGGAGGACGAGGAGGAGGAGGAGGAGGAGGAGGAGGAGGAGGAGGAAAGGCAGAGGAGGAGGAGGATGAGGAGGAGGAGGAGGAGGCAGAGGGGCAGGGAGAAGAGCAGGGCGAGCCCCACGCCCCCAAAGGCATGGGCGCCGCGTCCACGGCCTCCTTTTTTTTGCTTGTGCCCGAAAACGTGCCTTCGGCGACGTGTCCGTGCTTGATGGGCACGCTTCGGCCGCACCGCCAGCAGGGAAAGCAACGGGTCATGATCGGCGGCGCGCGAAGGGGGAAATGAGAAGGAGCAGGCCTGCTCAGAAGGCGGAAAAGGGGCTTCTCGGAAGCCCCCGCGCCTTCTGAGCAGGCTCTGTTTGTTGTGTCCTCGGGGGATGCTGAGAAAACTTCTCAGAAGGCCGGGGGACTGTCGACCCTTCTGAGAAGGCCCTCTCCTTCTCACTTCCCCCCTCGGTCGCCGCCGACCCGAGGGAAGCGGGTCCTGAGGATTGTTTCCTCGTCGTTTTCGAGCTCCTGGGGCCTTCCACGAGCCCCATGACTGTCAGAAAACGACTCAGGATGAATAGCTGGTCCTTGGGGAAGGACCCGGTGTCCAGGACGGGTTTCCCTCCGGACCGGATTCCTGCACGCTGAACTGTAAGGCTGCTTTACCTTACTAGCCCCAACTCCTGCACTTGTTACGACGCGTCACCGCTTGGTAGGAGGGGTGTGCTCCTGCCGTTGCTTGATCCTGGCTCCTGTGTGCTTACCTCTTGGCCACGGGGCATGCTTAGAACGACCGACACTGTCAGCATCTGCACGCCCACCAAGGCTAGCTCTGCCCAAGGCATAGCAGAAGGAAACGCGTGCAACACAATGCCAGCAAGGCCAGGAAGAATCATCTGACCGATGGCGCCACCAAAGAGTATTAGTGAAGAGTCAGCGCCAGTCATTTTAAATCGTGACGAAGCAAGTGTAAGCCCACATCCAAACAAGGGAGCAATGCCTACCCCCATACCGACGGACGAGACTGCCAGGCCCCAAAGCGATAATCCAGCCCTCGTGAGCAAAATCATGCAAGAGATGCTGGCAATGCCAAGTCCTGACAACAACAGTGCTGAATTGGAGAATAAGACAGCGGCCAGTGCAGCGAGGAGGCGACCGAAGGTCAAGCCCGCCCAAAATTCGACGGCCCAGCGGGCCACAAGCGTGTTAGACCCGTCGCGCAGGTACCTCAAATAAAGAGGAACAGTCGTTCGTATGTAGTCCGCGCGCGCCCGCGAGGGCGGCCCTTGGGGTCCGCGGACCTCACCGGGGCCCGAGACTCCCCAAGAACGGGCGAACGCCCGCCAAGAGCGGGCGAGCGCCCTGCTCGAGCCCCAGGCCAAGGCGCGTCAGGCCTCAGGATGGCGCCAAAATGGCCACAGCCCAGTGGACCGCCAAGGCGGTCATCGGAGCCTCCCGAGCTGGCCAGGAGCACTGCACAGGCGAGGCAGGCGTGCTCCAAATTGAAGGGGCCCCAGGACACACGAATAAATACACACAATAAAAAGAATTTCCCATATTTTCTCATATTTTCTGTGTTTTTGTCATCCCCCCCACTTACCATGTTTTCCATCTTTTCTGTGGAATCGACGATTCATTATGTCTGTGTGTTTCTTTCCCGCCTGACACATGTGGGGCCTTCGTTCTCCCAGAAGGTAGTTCTAAGCAGATCTGAGCAGTGCGAAGCGGTGCAGTGCAAGTCGTTGCTTGGCATGACTTCGCACTGCTTGCAATCGCTGCCTGATACTGACCTGCATGGCTCTGCATTGGCTGGCAATGCTTGGCATTGCCTGGTGTTCCTTTGCGCTGCTTGGTGTTGCTCAGCGTTGCTTGCCAGTGCTTGGCATGGGCTTTGCATTGCGCTGCCTGGCGTTCTTTGGGATCGTTGCTTGGCATTGCTTGGCTGCTTGGTATTTCTTGGCATCGCTTGCCATTTTTGGTATTGCGAGGCATTGTGTAGTATTGAGTGGCATTGCTTCGCAATACTTCGTGCTGCTTGGCATTGCTCAGCATCGGCATTGCACGGGCTACCCGGGCAACCCCGAGAGCGACGCCAGAGGCCGCCCGGGGACCCGGGCCACTTCAGGCAAAACCCCGAGGGACCCCGAAGAACCCCGCGGAACCCTGGGCAACGCCATGGTGAGGGGCATAACGATATGAGGAGGACAGGCACAGAGGAAAAGATCGACCTCGCAATGGCGATACCCCGCGGATAGGTCGGCGCGAGGCCCCCCGATAGCAAATCCCATCGTTCTTGGGCGGTGTTTGGGAAATGTCGACCTCGTAATGGCGATACACCGCCGATAGATCGGCGAGAGGCCCCCGATAGCGAATCCACACGTTCCTGGGCGTGGTTGGGGGAACTTAGAGGTACCGATCCGGCCACGCCCAGGGCCTCTCCCAGGGTGCGTCCCGACCAGGATGTTGAGGCGAATCCAGCGGTGGCGACGAGGGCCTCTCAGGAGGCCCGAGGAGAGGGTAGAGACCTTTTCCTCTTCTGAGAGGTGAGGCTGTCAGACCCCATATCGGCGTTGAGCGGGCGATTGGGGGTGGATGCATCCCCCCTATGTCTATCCCCCCTTCCGTTGCCCCTGACAGGGGCCGCCTCTGCCGAAAGGCCCCGCTCTCGCCGGTCTCTTCGTCCGAGCCCCTCAGAACTCATGCTGTTCTTATTCGCGATGGCACGCATGACAGGCCCTACAGTCAAAAACCCTAATAAGGACGCGCGACTTTGCTCAGGGTACCCTTGCGTCCTTGCTCTTCCTTGCTCTTGCGTCCTTGAGGTTTTCGTCGTCCGCCGCCCCACAAATCCCGACTTCGGCTCCCAAGGGTCTTGCGTCCTTACCGCGCGTCCTTATTAGGGTGCTTGACTGTACCCCTCTCCCCGCTCCCCCCCCCCCAGGTCACGCCACGGAGGAAGAGGAGGGAGGAGGGAGGAGGGAGGAGGGAGGAGGGAGGAGGGGGAGGGAGGAGGGAGAGGGAGGAGGGAGGAGGAGGTGGGAGGAGGGAGGAGGGCCGACGCCACGATTCGCGCCGGCGCCGTCTGGGAATGAGGCAGTCTCTCAGGCAGGCCCGGAGGGCGCCGGGCGCGACCCGCGACGTCGGCAGCGCCCCCTCCCCTCTCGTCCCTCCGCGCTGACGCCCTTGGTCGCCAGGGAATTGAAACATGTCGATGTGGCAAATCCGAAAATCGTGGAACTGTTTGGATGGCTTTGGCCTGTCTTCCTCTACAGTAGGGGCGTTGACCTAAGGAACCCTAAATAAGGAACAAGGCCCCCTTTTCCCGTAAGCTAAACTTCGACGTCCCATCGAAGCCCTAAGCAAAACCAAAGGCGAACTGCAAAACAACTAAGGAACACCGAGCCCCTCCCGAACGAAAAGGGTTCCTTCCTCAGCGCCCCGACTGTATGTGCTTCAATCTGCCGCTCGCCTCCCGAGGTGGCCCCACGGGGGCTCCAACAGAACCCTGGGATGTAAAATAGCCCCGGGACTCCCCACGAGTGCGCCGTGAGGGCCCCTGGAGGGCCCAACCGCGGGGCCAGCGGGAGGCAGGCCCGAAGGTGGCCCCAAGAGGCCTCAGGATGATCCTGAGGTCGTCCAGGGATGGTCCAAGACGGCTCCCGATAGCCCTCCACGAGGCCCGAAGAAGCCCCTGGGCGAGCCTCGATAGCCTCCAGAACCCCCCCCCCCCCGACCCGAGTCCCGCAAGCCTGTTGGCATCACACAGAGAGCGTGCTTCTGCGTGATCTGGCCATCGCTCGGACGTCCATTCCCAGTGTCTTTTTTTTCGGTGTCGTGCGTGGTTTTTTTTTTTTTCGCCAAATGATCATGGCTAGGGCTCCCAACTTCGCGCTTCGCGCTGCGCGAAGCGCGAAGCGCGAATAACTTCGCGCTCTCGCGCCGCCCCCCCAAAGGGAGAAAAGGAGGACGAGGAGGAGGGGGGAGAAGGAACGAGGACCGCGAAGCGCGAAGCGCGAATAACTTCGCGCCCTCGTGGGAGCCCTTGGCGATGCCATGATTTTCAAGGGGCCCTCGGCCGTCTGCGGGCTCCAGAGCCTCTCGAGCCGCGGGGTGGCCCCGAGAGAGCCCCCACGGGAGCCCTCAGAGGGTCCCAACACGCCCCTTGCCGTCGCTCGGACGGTCATCTCCCGTGCAGTGTTCGGTGTCGTGCGTGTCTGTTTGCTCGATGGTCCAGGATGGTCCTCGGTGGTTCTCGCCGAGAAAAAATGCACACGTCCGAGCGATGCCAAGTCCCCGGAAGGGCTGCAAGAGAGGCCCATGAGGGCTCAAGAGCGGGCGCCGAGCTGGCGAAGCCTCCCAAAGGGCTCCCCAAGAGTGCGGATCAAAGCGTGTCAGGCCCCATGCTGCTTCCAAGATGGCTCCGACAGGACTCCAACATGCTGCCCAAGAGGCCTCCGAACGGCCCCCAAGAGGCCAACATCCTTCAGACATGTACGGTGTGGCTCTCATGATTTGGGAGATCTTGCCTTTTCGCTTCTGACGGGGTTCTGGGCTTCAGGATTGATCCAAGTCGTCTGAGATAGCTTCAAGGAAGTAGGTCCCGACGACCCCCAATAGCGCCCCAAGAGGGACCAAAGGGCCCGAGAGCGAGGAGGATGGCATCATAACAGTCGCAAGAGGCCCCTAAAACAGTCTCCAGGTTCCAAAACAGCCCACAAGATGCCCAAGCTGGTCCAAAACATCCCACAAGAGGTTCCAAAAGGCCCAAGGAGAACCCCGAGACATCCACGAGAGGCCCCAAGATAATTCCAGGGTGGCCCAAGATGGTCCAAGACAGCCCCCGGTATGGCCCTCAGAGGCCCCAAGAAGCCCAAGAGAAAACCTCAGAAGCCGCCCAGAGACTCCCATGAGCCCCCCCAAGATGCTCCGACAGCGTGCGAAGCGGCTGAGCATATCATACACGTCTCTATGGTGTTCCTGATTACTGCTTTATCGTGCTTTCGGGCTTCGATGGTGAAACTTGCGGGGGCGTGCTCAGTTGAGTCTTGCCCTCAATATACCCAGTGACTGCGTCTCCCTACATGATCTCCTCAATACTGCTTGGGAAATTACAGCCACCAGTAAATTCCCAAACGCCACGATCACACAAGCAGATAGTAACGGTGACGCAATTCTAGCCCGCGGAATGCGCGAAGCGGTTGAATAATGAAGTGGCGAATGCTCCTTGTGCATCCGATCCAGACGGAATCGTGTTCCTGGTAGTCATTGTGAGCCAATCCCCTGGCATCTGCTCTGCTCCAGCATAGCAAAAATAAAAAAAGAGAGCGACGCCAAGCCACACACTTTTCGCTTCTGCTGCTGCTTAGCCGAATGATCTTCGTTGCTTCCAACTAGGTGGCCATTTCTGCACTCTGCTTGCAATTCTGGTGAATGGACAATCAATGGAAACAATCCTAAAACCAAGCTGCATGCACCGACTACGCAATATACCTGTGGCATTGCGACTGCCGTCAGACCAATTCTGCTGGGAATGGCGGGAGCCAGTGTTGCACCGACACCCCAAGAGAACTGAAGAACGTTCATGGCTGCTTCGCCTCCAGAATCGCACCCCCATGCACGAGCAAGGAGAATATTCCCGCCTGAGTCCAGAACACCCGCCGTGATAGATGTGAGCGCCATACATGCACACAAGTACGGTAGACCCCATCTTGTAACCTGAGGAATGACCATTATGTACGGGAACGAACAATGACATCGACATAACAACTCGGAGGTCCGCGCGGATTTCTCGGATCCGCGCTGGACCCCCATGGCGGCGCCTCTGGCGCCGCCCCCGGCGCGCTCCGCGCGCAAGGGAAGGGGGTCAAGCGCCGATCCGAGAAATCCGCGCGGACAATCCGAGTTTCTATGCTTATGTCAGTGTTCGATTCCCCATGATGGACAGGGACATCAATATAGCAGCAGCAGCGAGGAGCTGGTTAGATCGCCGGGCGAACGCAGGTAGGTCGAGGAGCGGACCCACCAGTGCTGTGCCAAGAGCAATGCCCAGCCCTCTTGCAGTGAGCATTGGGGCCAATTTTGCGGGAGAGGACTCCCCAAGAATATCGGTCAGCCCTGCCAGCGTAGGCCCAGGTATGCTCATTGGCATGGCGAGCCCGATAAAGGAGATGCAATAAGCTGCAGTCACGTACATCTGCCAGCGCCGTCTGCCATTCATTGTGCGAGGCAATCTGCTGCTTACAGCGAGGAAGCTCTCCGCCACCGTGCCTCTTGGCACGGCATGGGCGTGCCCTCAGATCCTTTGCCTCATCCTCTACGCCTCAATCCTCACTCCCGAGGCGTCTCCAAGGGGCCCAGACCCCAAACTCCGAAATCTCCTGCGGCTTCCCGAGTGTCCCCTGGGCCCCCCCCGCATCTTGCCGCGCGACCGTTGTCGGGCCCAGGACGGCCCCAAGACATGCCAAGAGGCCCCAAGAGGCCCCCCAGGCAGTCCAAGAGGGCCCCGAATCGCCGAACGAAAAACGATCGCTACAAGACGCTGAAGATGGCCCCCAGACGGTCCAAGAGGCGTCCAAGATGCCCAAAGAAGCCCCCAAGAGGCCTCCCAAGAGGCCGAAATCATTGTTCTATGCCAAAACCATCATTGATGTTCCGTAGGTGTTTGAAGGATCTTGGCGTTCTCGCCTTTTCGGCATCCCGACGCTCCCATACGGCCCTGGAGGCCCCCAAAACTGCCCCAAGATGGCCCAAGCGGCCTCCAAGACGGCCCACAAACTGCCCAAGATGGCTCCAAGACGGCCTAAATGGCGCCCAAACGGCCCAAGAGGGCCCCAAGACGGCCCTCAAATGGGCCCAAGAGAGGGAACACGAACGGAAAATCCGAGCATTCCGCCCCAAGAGGCCCCCAGGAGGCCACAAGAGGCGCCCAGGAAGCCCCAAGAGGCCCTAAAACGGCCCCCAAGAGGCGTCCAAACTGCCTCCAAGAGGCCCCCGAGAGGCCTCCCACGAAATCCCACCGAACATGCAACAAGCTTCGCACTCACAACCCATGCACGGTGGTGGGATGTGCAGAAGGCTACATTATCCGCCGCCCCCTGTTGATTCATCACAGGGGTGCCTGGCGTGCTAAACTTCTTACGGTCTTGGTTTGGGTCTTTTCCAAAAGAACTCTCCCTCCGGCGCGTCCCGCCGGGGTCCTGGGAGGATGCCGAAAGATCTTCCAGAGGTGGTTGCAAAGGGTTTTTCCGTTCCAGACGGCTCCAAGATGGCCCAAGATGGCCTCCAGGATGCCTCCAAGACGGACAAGATGCCCTGCGAGACAGCTAAGATGGTCCCAAGATAACTCCAAGACGGTCCAAGAGGCACCCAAGACGGCCTAAGATAACCGAAAAGGGGCGATAATAAACCCCCTGGGATAATGAAGTTCGCAGTTCGCGCGGGGATAATAAAGGATGTTCCCGGGGAAGGTAAGTGATGATGATGATGATGATGATGATGATGATGATGATGATGATGGTGATGATGGTGATGCTGATGATGATGATGATGATGATGATGATGATGATGATGATGATGGTGACGATGATGAAGAAGGAGGAGGTTAAACCAGGCGCAGGAGGAGGAGGAGGAGCAAGAGGAGGAGGAGCAGGAGGAGGAGGAGGAGGAGGATTGGCCATGTTGGTAGGGGTCAGCACTCGGCGAGTGCTGATCCCTACCCTAGCGTCGTTCTGACGTTTACTTCATGTTTGTAACTAGTGCAACCCATGGCCCTGCCACACGGTCGTAAGGTGGGCAAACTGAACTGGTGCGAATCCCACAGCCCTGCCACACGCTCGTGATTGCGGAAGCTGGTGTGGCGAGACCATCATGGCCATGCTCAGCGTTTTTGATGCTGTTGCTGACCAACATGATATGATAACAACTTCGATCCCCGCAACTTTCCAGGTGATTATCAAGTTCGACCCCCGCGCCTTCCCCACAGATAAATCCCTGTGGGCGGGCATAAAAAATAGAGGGGGGAAAAGCGGGGGGCACCTTTATTATCACCCCTTCGGGGTTAGCCTCAAGATTGCCCAAGACGGCCCAAGAGGCCCTCACGAGACCTCCAAGACGGCCAAAGAGGCCTCCAAGAGGTCCTCCAGGAAGGCCCGAAGAGGCCAAAATCGTTGATTTACGTTGGGTTTTTGAAAGATTTTGGCATTTGCGCCTTTTCGGCTTTCCGACGGCCCAAGACGGCCCAAGAGGCCCCGAAGATCGCCCAAGAGGCTTCCAAGATGGCCCCATGACGGCCCAAGAGGCTCCCACGACGGCCCCAAGAGGGCCCGAAGACGGCCCAAGAGGCCTCCAAGACACCCACGATGGCCTCCAAGACGCCCAAGATGGCCTCCAAGACGGCCCCGAAGCGCCCCAAGAGGGCCCCAAGTCGGCCCAGAAAGGCCCCCAAGACGGCTCCCGACGGCGTCAGACGTGCCAGGAACCCACCAAGATGGCCGAAGTTGGCTCGAAGCTGGCCCAAGACGGCCCAAGAGGCCCCCAAGAGGGCCTCCAGGAAGGCTAGAAGAAGCCAAAAACCTTGATTTTCTTAAGGTTCTCACGTTTGGACATTTGCTTATTTTCGGCCTTCCGACGGCCCGAGATGGCCCAAGATCCCCCGAAGATCACCGAAAGATCGCCCAAGAGGCCTCCAAGATGGCCCCAGAACGGCCCAAGAAGACCCCAAGACGGCCCCAAGAGGCCCCCAAGACGGCACAGGAGGCCTTTAAGACGCCCAAGGTGGCATCCAAGACGGCCCTGGGGTATTCCAAGAGGGCCCCAAATCGGCCCAGAAAGGCCCCCCAAACGGCTTCCGACGGACCAGGAGCCCACCAAGATGGCCGAACATGGCCCTAAGATGGCCCAAGACGGCCCAAGAGGCCTCCAAGAGGGCCTCCAGGAAGACCCGAAACGGCCAAAATCATTGATTTCCATTGGTGTTTGAAGGATTGTGGCATTTGCTTCTTTTCGGCCTTCAGACGGCCCGAGACGGCCCAAGTGCCCCCAAAGATCGCCCAAGAGGCCCAAGACACGGCCCCAAGAGGCACGCAAGACGGCCCGAGAGGTCTCCACGACGCTCAAGATGGCCTCCAAGACGGCTCAAGAGCCCTCCAAGACGTCCTCCAAGAAGGCCCGAAAGGGTCAAAATGGCCTCCAGGTGGCCAAGATGACCTTCAAGATGCCCACGTGTTCCCCGAAGGCTTTCCAAACCGATTCGGGGAACAGGGGTGCCTGGCGTGCTGAACTTCTTACGGTTTTGGTTTTGGTTCTTTTCCAAAAGAACTCTCCCAGTGGGCTCCGGCGCGTCCCGCCGGGGTCCCGGGAGGATTCCGAAAGATCTTCCAGAGGTGGTTGCAAAGGGTTTTTCCGTTCCAGACGGCTCCAAGATGGCCTCCAGGATGCCTCCAAGACGGCCAAGATGCCCTCCGAGACGGCTAACATGGCCCCAAGATGCCTCCAAGACGGTCCAAGAGGCACCCAATCCGGCCTAAGATAGCCTCAAGATGGCCCAAGACGGCCCAAGAGGCCCTCAAGAGGCCTCCAAGACGGCCCAAGAGGCCTCCAAGAGGTCCTCCAGATGGCCCAAGACGGCCCAAGACGGCCCAAGAGGCTTTCCGACGGCCCAAGACGGCCCAAGAGGCCCCGAAGATCGCCCAAGAGGCTTCCAAGATGGCCCCATGACGGCCCAAGAGGCCCCCACGACGGCCCCAAGAGGGCCCGAAGACGGCCCAAGAGGCCTCCAAGACACCCACGATGGCCTCCAAGACGCCCAAGATGGCCTCCAAGACGGCCCCGAAGCGCCCCAAGAGGGCCCCAAGTCGGCCCAGAAAGGCCCCCAAGACGGCTCCCGACGGCGTCAGACGTGCCAGGAACCCACCAAGATGGCCGAAGTTGGCTCGAAGCTGGCCCAAGACGTCCCAAGAGGCCCCCAAGAGGGCCTCCAGGAAGGCTAGAAGAAGCCAAAAGCATTAATTGTCTTAAAGGTGTTTCACGTTTTGACATTTACTTCGTTTCGGCCTTCCGACAGCCCGATACGGCCCAAGAGCCCCCAAAGATCGCCGAAAGATCGCCCAAGAGGTCTCCAAGATGGCCCCAATACGGCCCAAGAGGGCTCCAAGAGGCCCCCAAGACGGCACAGGAGGCCTTTAAGACGCCCAAGATGGCCTCCAAGACGGCCCTGGAGCATTCCAAGAGGGCCCCAAATCGGCCCATAGAGGCCCCCCAAGCGACTTCCGACGGCGTCAGACGGACCAGGAGCCCACCAAAACGGCCGAACATGGCCCTAAGATGGCCCAAGACAGCCCAAGAAGCCTCCAAGAGGGCCTCCAGGAAGGCCCGAAACGGCCAAAATCATTGATTTCCATTGGTGTTTGAAGGATTGTGGCATTTGCTTCTTTTCGGCCTTCAGACGGCCCGAGACGGCCCAAGTGCCCCCAAAGATCGCCCAAGAGGCCCAAGATACGGCCCCAACAGGCCCCCAAAACGGCCCAAGAGGTCTCCACGACGCTCAAGATGGCCTCCAAGACGGCTCAAGAGCCCTCCAAGACGTCCTCCAAGAAGGCCCGAAAGGGTCAAAATGGCCTCCAGGTGGCCAAGATGACCTTCAAGATGCCCACGTGTTCCCCGAAGGCTTTCCAAACCGATTCGGGGAACACGTGGTCCGATAGCTTAGCAGGTCTGGCCTCAACGTTCGGCCACATAGGCGCTTCCAAAAAGGCAGGGGGCGGCGGTGATTCGCAGTAGGCATCTTCGATCCGCCGCCCCCTGTTGATTCATCACAAGGGTGCCTGGTGTGCTAGACGATTTCGGTTTTGGTTTCCGGCTCATTTTCCCAAAGAACTCCCCCTGGGGCTTCGGCCCGTCCCGCCGGCCACCCGGAAAGGAGCTCAATTGCACAATTT
Organism: Prorocentrum cordatum; assembly: GCA_963575745.1. Lineage (NCBI taxonomy): Eukaryota > Dinophyceae > Prorocentrales > Prorocentraceae > Prorocentrum > Prorocentrum cordatum. The sequence continues at coordinate 640,942 of CAUYUJ010022404.1, forward strand.
GTCCTCCAAGACGGCTCAAGATGGCCTCCATGATGGCCACGTTGGTCCATGATGGCCACGTTGGCCTAAGAAAGATGGCCTTCGAGATGGTCCGATATGGCCTCCAAGTCCGCCCAAGATGGCCTCCAAGACGGCCCAAGAGAGTCCAAGATACCTCCAAGTTCGTCCAAGAAGTCTCCAAAACGGCCCAACACGACCCAAGAGGCCTCCGCGAGGTCCTCCAGGAGGGCCCGAAGAGGTAAAAATCAGCTGCGTTTCCCCTAGATGTTTGAAGGAGTTTGACAGTGGCGCCTTTTCGGCTTTTCGTCGGCACGAGACAGGCCAAGACGCCCTCTTAGGTCGGCCCCAGATCGCCCAAGAAGCCTCCAAGATGGCCTCAGGACTGCCCAAGAGGTCCCCACGACGGCCCCAAGAACGCCCCAAGACGGCCCAAGAGGCCTCCAAGACGCCCAAGATGGCATCTAAGACGGCCCTGGAGCACCCCAAGAGGGCCCCAAGTCGGCCCAAAGAGGCCCCCAAGGCGGCTTCCGACGGCGTCAGCCGAGCCAGGAACCCAGCAAGATGGCCGAAGTTCGCTCAAAGCTGGCCCAAGACGACCCAAGAGGCCTCCAAGAGGGCCTCCAGGAAGGTCAGCAGAGGCCAAAATCATTGGTGCTCCATGGTTTTTGAGGGCATTTGGCAGTTGCTTCTTTTCGGCCTTCCGACGGCCCGAGATGGCCCAAGAGCCCCCAAAGATCACCAGAGGCCTCCAAGATGGCCCCAGAACGGCCCAGAAGGCCCCCAAGACGGCCCCAAGAGGCCCCCAAGACGGCCCAGGAGGCCTCTAAGACGCCCAAGATGGCCTCCAAGACGGCCCTGGAGTATTCCAAGATGGCCCAACATCGGCACAGAGAGGCCCCCAAACGGCGTCCGACGGCGCCAGACGGACCAGGCTGCCCAAGAGGCCCAGAGGCCGCCAATACGGCCCAAGAGGCCTCCAAGAGGTCCTCCAGGAAGGCCCGACGAGGCAAACATCATGGATGTTCCTTTGGTTTTTGAAGGGTTGTGGCATTTGCTTTTTTTCGGCCTTCTGACGGCCCGAGATGCCCGAGAGCCCCAAACGATCACCCAAGAGGTCTCCAGTATGGCCCCAGAACAGCCCAAAAGGTCCCCAAGACGGCCCCAAGACGGCCCAAGAGGCCACCAAGACGCCCAAGATGGCCTCCAAGACGGCGCTGGAGCACCCCAAGAGGGCCACAAGACGGCCCAGAGGGGCCCCCCAAGACGGCTCCCGACGGCGTCAGACGGACCAGGAGCCCACCAAGACAGCTAAAGAGACCCCCGAGAAGCCCCCAAGACGGCCAAAGAGCCCACCAAGACGGCCAAGAGATCCAAGAGGCTCCCAGGAAGCTCTCAGGAGGCCCCAAGAGTGTCTCCAGAGGCTCCCAAGATGCCCCCTCCTCCTCCTCCTCCTCCTCATCCTCCTCCTCCTCCTCCTCCACCTCCTCCTCCGCATCCTCTTGATCTTCCCCGCCATCCTCCCCCAAGTGTTCCCCGAAGGGTTTCCACAACGGTTGGGGGAACACATGGCCCGATATCTTGGCAGAGCTCTTGCCACAGCGCTCGGCCACATAAGCGATTCTAGAAGGCGGGGGGCGGCGGTGATTCACCGTAGGCGTCTCCGATATGGTGTGCCAACCTTAAGCCAACATGGCTGCGAAACCCTGCGACTCTAAGGCCAGGGTGGGCTACACACAACAACTCGTGTCGAACAGCTCGGGGGATGTATCGGGTGCTGCGGCGGTTCGAGTGCTCTGCAGATCGCCCCGAGACGGCCCTGGAGCGTGCAGCCCGTGCCCCGAGGCTGCTTGGCCCCCTCCTCCGGCACGCCCTCTTCCAGGGCCTCCCCAGAGGACATACCCTGGGGCCGCCCAACATGACGCGGTCCAGCGAGTGGGTCAGGAGAGACCCCGGCGCGAGAGATCGGACCCCCCAGCCGCCGAGCTCGGCATGGACTTCTTGGGAGATCCGACAGGCGGCCGTGCTGCCGCCCACCGCGCACCGGCTCGTGCGCGCGGCCGGCAGGCCTCTTCCTCCTCCTCCTCCTCCTTGTCCTCCTCCTCCCCCCGCCTCCTCCTCCTCCTCCTTCGTCCTCCTCCTCCCCCTCCTCCTCCTCCTTCGTCCTCCTTCGTCCTCCTCCTCCTCCTTGTCCTCCTCTTCCTCCTCCTACTCCTCCTCCTCCTCCTCCTCCTCCTCCTCCTCCTCCTCCTCCTCCTCCTCCTCCTCCCCCTTCCTCCTCCTCCCCCTCCTCCCCCTCCTCCCCCTTCCTCCCCCGCCGAGCGCAGGAGCCGCCACGAGGCCCAGACGACCCGAAGAGAACCTCGGGGGAGGAAGGAACGCCGCGCCCCCTCGCTCTGGCTCTGGGCCCGCGCGCGGGGGGCTCGAGGATCGAGGCTCGAGGATCCCAGGAGGCTCGAGACTCGAATTCGACGCGTTAGGATGCTTCTGGCCGTTGTTTTGTTGAGGGCACGCGGGAGGGCGCGAGGGCGGGAGGAGGAGGAGGAGGAGGAGGAGGAGGAGGAGGAGAATGCCGAGAAAAAGGAGGAGGACGACGAGGAGGAGGAAGAGGAGGATGACGAGGAGGACGAGGACGGGGAGGACGAGGAAGAGGAGGAGGAGGAGGAAGAAGAGGAGGACCATTATGAACCCAAGAGGAATCAAAGATGTTGGAACAAACCCTCCCTCCAAGCTCCCTCTGCATAGACTCCTTACAACAGTTTACTATTACTGAAGGAACTGCCTCGTTGGAAGACAACTGTTTGAAGTCCCTGAAGCATGCCAAAACATTGTTCTAGGGATTCCAACGCCACGGATCAACCTGACTGTTGCGTCTTGACGATCCTGAATCGTGCGAGAACGCCATTCCTGGGACTTGAACACCGCGAATCAACATACTTTGTGCACCCACATAAACCTGACTCCTTCCAAAACATCATTTCTGATACGTTGATCATGCGACTCCGTGACTCTTGCAAATCTTTGAAACGAATGTGCGGGGCGCTCAGGCGAGAGCCACATTTTGAAAAGGAGCCGCCATCAATCGGTGAAGCTCTTACATTTTTTATCGACTGTGCGCTGCGCCCAGGAGGGAGCCACATTTTGAAAACCACTCGCCCTCACTCCGTGAAACTCTTGCAAATGTTTAAAGAACGAACGTGCGCGGCGCTAAAGCGAGAACCACAGTTTGAAAACTACTCGCCCACAATCCGTGAAACACTTGCAATTGTATGAAACGAACTTGCGCGGCGCTCAGGCGAGAACCACATTTTGAAAACCGCTCGCCCTCAATCCGTGAAATCTGTGCATAAAAAACGAATGTGCGCGGCACTAAAGCGAGAGCCACATTTTGAAAACCACTCGCCCTCAATCCGTTAAGCTCTTACAAATGTTTAAATCGGCGGTGGGCAAACCTCCCTTGAATAAAACACCCTTTAGTGAAAACGGCCTAGGACCGAAACCAACGGACCTGGACCCGCAAAAATGACGGCCGCGACGCCCTCTCGCGAACCGAAAACGGTCAATTCGCTAATCGACGTGTCAGGGTAGAAGGTCTATCAACTTCCGATTGCAACGAGTGTGCGCGGCGCTGAGGCGAGAGCCAGATTTTGAAGACCACCCGCCCTCCATCTGTGAAGCTGTTGTCAGTTTTCAAGCTTCAGAGGCATTCGTGGTGAGGAAGTCTCAGGCGAAACGCCCAGCCCGACCTAAAAACTGGCGTCGGGGTGCGACAGGGACAAATGATTCATAAGGAAAATCAATGGAGGAGGGGGAGGTGGCCGAGGAGGAGGAGGAGGAGGAGGAGGAGGAGGAAGAGGAGGAGGCCGAGGAGGAGGAGGAGGAGGAGGAGGAGGAGGAGGAGGAGGAGGAGGAGGAGGAGGCGGAGGAGCGACGCGGCGCGGCGGCGCCGCCGCAGCGGCGGCGCGCGCGCCCGGCTGCGCCGCCGCAGCCGCGGGCCGGCGCCGCCGCGCGGCCTTCGCCAGGCTGCAGGGCCCCGCCGCCGGCGGGGCCCCGCGCGCGCGGGCCCGCTGGCGGCCCGCGCGGGCGCGCGCCGGCGCCGGCGAGCGGGCCGGCCCCGCGGGGCGCTCCGCGGGGCGAGCGCGCGGCGCGGCGCGGCGGGGAGGCGCCGGCGCCCGCGCGGGGCCCTCGGGGCGCGGGGCCGCGCCGGCGGCGGCGAGGCCCTCGAGGGCGCCGCCTGGCGCGGCGGGGCGGCACGGGTCGGGCGCGGGCGCGCGCGGGGGCGCGCCTCGGGGTCTGGGCGCCCGAGTTTTAACCCCGGATGCCTGCGGTGCGGGGGATAGCGCTGGCTTGGGCCCCCGAGGCGCGAGTCCCGCGGCCACCCCTGGCTGCCCCCCGCCCCGATGACTCGGGGCTCTGACGGGATGTGCGCACCGGGTCGGATCGAACCAGAAGCCTATATCGGCGGCGAGCCAGGGGGGAAGTGAGAAGGGGTGGGCCTTCTCGAAATGCTCGGAAGTTCCACGGCCTCCCACCACGTTTTCTAAGCCTTCCCCGAAGATGTAGAACACCTCTCAGAAGGCGCGATGTCTTCTGAGAAGCCCCGCCGCCTTCTGAGAAGGCCTTCTCCTTCTCACTTCCCCCCGGTGCGCCTCCGAGCGAGGAGGGTTTTGTTTTCCGGTCATATCCGGGCCTCGGGCGGCCGTTCGGGACGACCTGGGCGCCCCTGGAACGCTCTCGGCGAGGCGCAGCCGCTGGAACGCATCCCGAGGGCGGAGGACCGCAGAGAGACCGCGGCGGAACGCCCGAAAACCTCGAAGCTCGAACCTCGAACTTCCTCCCCTCGCGCTCCGCCAACTGTATGGCATCGCTTCGCGTCGAGCCGGAGGGGTCGACGAGCGCCCCGCGAGGGGTCGCGCGTCGGCGGCGCGGTGCGCGCGCCTCGGCGCCGGCCCTGGCGGCAGGCGGCGAGCGGCGCGGCGAAGGCGGGGCGGGCGCCCTGGCGGCGCCGGCGCCGTCGCCGCCGCCGTCGCCGTCGCCGTCGTCGTCGTCGTCGTCGCTGGCGCCATCGTCTTCGTCGTCGTCGTCGTCGTCGTCGTCGTCGTCGTCGTCGTCGTCGTCGTCAGTCGCCGTCGTAGTCGTCGTCGTCCCCCGAAGGTGTAGCGCAGCGCGCCGCGGCCACAAGGGAACCACCGGCGGGCGCCCCGCGCCCGAGGCGCTGCGGCCCCCCCCCGAGGAGGAGGAGGAGCAGGAGGAGGAGGAGGCAGATGATGATGATGATGATGATGATGATGATGATGATGATGATGATGATGCTGATGATGATGATGATGATGATGATGATGATGATGATGATGATGATGATGATGATGACGATGATGATGATGATGCTGCTGCTGCTGCTGCTGCTGATGATGATGATGATGATGATGTTGATGATGATGATGATGATGATGATTGGAGATGATGATGGGAGGATGATGATGATGATGAGATGATGATGAAGATCATGACTGAGAAGAGGGAGGAGGAGGAGGGAGCAGGAGGAGAGAGGAAGAGGAGGAGGCAGGGAGAGGGAGTAGGAGGAGGAGAGGAGAGAGGAGGAGAGGAAGAGGAAGGAGAGGAGGAGGGGAAGGAGGAGGAGAGAGGAGAGGGGAGGAGGAGTAGGGAGGAGGTAGGAGTAGGATAGGAGTCGGAGGAGGAGGGAGGAGGAGAGGTGCTACGCCCCCCTCCTCCCCCCCCACCCCCCCAAAGGCGGTGCGGCGACGGGCCGCGCGGCGAGCCCAGGAGGCCGCACGGCCTTGTGGACCCTGGGGGGCCCCGCCGCCCGAAGTGCCGAACCCCCAGGGGCTCGCCGCGCGGGGAGGGCGTCGGAGCCTCGAGCCGCTCGTCCCGAACCTGCTCCTGCTCCTGCTCCTGTTCCTGCTCCTGCTCCTGCTGCTGCTCCTGCTCCTGCTCCCCCCTCCTCCTCCTCCTCTCCTCTTCCCCTCCTCTCCTCCTCCTCCTCCTCCTCCTCCTCCTCTCCTCCTCCTCCTCCTCCTCCCCTCCCTCCTCCCTCCCCCTCCTCCTCCCTCTCCTCCTCCTCCTCCTCCTCCTCCTCCTCCTCCTCCTCCTCCTCCTCCTCCTCTGGTCGGGGAGGGCGGCTTCGGCCCCCTGGTGCAATTTAACATAGGCAAAAGGCCCAGAAGCAACCATGCCGTCCTGAACGTCTGGGTCGCTCGCCATCGCCGGCGGCCGCCGCCGACGTCGCTCGGCGCGGTCGCCACCATCGCCGTCGTTGCCGGCCGCCACCGTCGCCGTTGCTGTCCCGTCCCTCCGCCTGGAGGGGCTCGCCGGAGGCGAGCGGTACTCGTTTGTCGCGGGCTTGAAGGTGCACTCCTCGCGCCGGTGTCCAGCCGACAATCGACAGTCACCACCACCGCCGCCACCGCTGGGGCCAGGCATAGAAGGAGGCCCGCGCAATCACAGCCTGAGACTTCTTGGGCGACGCGGGAAAGAGTCCTTACGTTTACCCTCGCTCGACGGACGGGGTGGTGATCAATAATCCTCCCTCTAGGCGTCTGTTCACCCTCGTATGGCTTTTGCTCGCTCGGGCGAAAATGTAAATACCTACCTCCTCCTGCTCTTCCTCGTTCCATCCTTTCCCTCCTCCTTATGCAAACCCCCTCACAGTCGTGCTCTTCTGCCTGCTGCTGCTGCTGCTTCTGCTGCCGCTCCTTGTTGTCCTCCTCTCCATGCCCCCTCTTCATCACTCCGCCTTCACCTTCTATTCCTTCTCTTCATGTCTCCTCCTACCGCCTTCATCCCAGACCCCCGACGGCAGAGCTCTCGACCCATG
>CAUYUJ010022404.1:653519-680968 GCA_963575745.1 Prorocentrum cordatum
ACGACGACGACGACGACGACGACGACGACGACGACGACGACGACGACGACGACGACGACGACTACAAGTACTACTACTGCTACCACTACAACGACTACGACTACGAATACTACTACGACGACGACTACGACGACGAATACTACTACTACTACTACTACTACTACTACTACTACTACTACTATTACTACTACTACTACTACTACTACTACTACTACTACTACGACGGCGTCGACGACGACGACTGCTACTAATACGCGCAATAGTACTAGTACACATATACATAATAAGAAGAAGAGTAACACAACTAGTACTAATACTAATAATACTAATAATGCCAGCCAGCATCCAAAGCACCCAAGGTGGCCTCGGGGCGGCCCAAGAGACACGTCGTTCGGAAGGAGTAGGTAACACATGAACTAGGAAGGCGGACAAAGTATATCGGGTTCGGGCCAGCCCAGAGAATAACAAGACACAGCAAGAGCATACCGACTCGTGAAGTATGACGGCGCTTGAAGTATATTGGGATCTGAAAATCCAGAAATATCTACTTTCAACGACCGACGTGTAATGAAAATGTCAGCCAGCGTCCAAAGCACCCGACGTGGCCTCAAGGCGGCCCAAAAAGCGTCCAATAAGCTTCCAATAGGACCACCACGAGGGCCCCAAGAGGTCAGAATCTCCGCACTTCCAATGGAAAGCGATGACTTTAAGCAGATTCCCCTTTTTTGGTTTCAATCGCGCCCAAGCCTGCCTAAGAGACTCCAAAGGTCGCATCACGAGGGCCCAAGCGGTCCCCAAGAGGGGCACAATACAGCCCCGAGGCGGCCCCAGATGCGCCGAAGACGGCCCAAGAAGGCCTCACGAAGGCCCCAAAGAGGGGCGCAACCGAGACATTCAAACTGAAATCTCGAGCCCTCCGCCCCAAGAGGAGACCCGACACCGCCAGCAGGCGCCCACGAAATCAACAAGCAGCTCCAGGAGCCACCACGAGGCCAATAAGAGGCCCCCGAAAGCTCCCGAACTGTCCCCGAGAGGCCTCATAACTGCCTCCACGAAGCTCCCCAGTGGCTTCACAAAAAGACCCATGCTGGCGCTCAAGATGCCGCTGACCAACAAGCTAGGCACTGGACTGCCAACGAAAGCTTCAATCAATGTCAAATGAAAGGCTAAACGCTGACTCCTTACCTCTTCTGGGGGTCGGCGGAGTGGCGTAAGCCTCTTGAGTAATGTTACCAGCGCGGACCCCAAACAGCGACGACTTGCAATCTCAACGGCGCAGTCTGGGTTGTGCAATCAATGTGGTGCAATCAATTTAGTGCAATCCATGTTGTGCAATCTACGTTGCGCAACTCAGCGCGAAACAATTCGGACGAGAACGCTGCCATGATACGTGGGATTGATAGTTCCAGGATTTCCAATAAGTTTCTAGCGGCGCAACTGGTGTGGAACATGCGGAAACACGGAGGATCCTGAAAACATGGAAAATCTTCGGGCGTATTTCTTACACTGACCTCTCGATCCTCAGAACAATGCGAACCATGCAGCGAAACGTCACTTCAGGCGGCGTGAAGCTGTTCCCCCCTTCCTGGTGATGAGGCTGCGGGCTGCGCGCATCCAGACCCCCCGGGTGTCGTAGTCCCAGCGGGCCTCGACAGGGTCCTTGAATACGGTCGGGGCGTGGATCTAAGGCACCCTAAATAAGGAACGAGGCCTCCTTCTTCCCAGAAGTGAGACCTCGATCTCCCACGGCAGATCCTGGGAAAGCCCGGGGCAAACTGCAACACAATCGAGGCACACCGAGCCCCTGCCGAACGAAAAGAGCTCCCCGTGCAGCGCCCCGAGACGGCAGTCCCAGCTGACCTCCGCTCCTGACGCCGCAGCGCCGCAGAGGCAGCCCGCGCGCGCGCTCGGGCGGTCCGGGCAACGGCAGGCGCAAGCCAACGTTAAGTCGGGCGTGTCCCCCTACAGGTGGATTTTCGACAAAAAATAAGAAACACTCCCCAAATGCCCCAAAAAGGTCAAACATTAGCCTGGCGAAGGACCCAACCATACGCAATTGTGGATACAGCAATTGTGAAGACCATCTTCGCCCGCGCTCCCTATGTGGCCACGGCTTCCCGCCGGAGCCCGACATGCTCAGGGACACGTTTGTGGCCGTCTTCGCGGGCACCGACGACCACGAGGACGGCGTCCCCCTGACCGAAGAGCAGAAGCAGGAAAGGGTTCTGAGAGCCATGAGGGAGACTGCCATTGGCGCCTTCGGTGGAGCTCCTATGGGGCCACGATCCTCATGAGGGGTGTGCCGAAATGGCCCGGGGCCGCCATGCGAACCCTGCCACTGGGAGCCTTCGGTGGAGCTCCCTATGGGGCCACGATCCTCGTGAGGTGTGTGCCGAAATGGCCCGAGGCCGCCATGCGAACCCTGCCACTGGGGCCTTCGATGGAGCTCCCTAAATGGGAGCCACGAATACCTCGGTGAGGGGTGTCCGAAATGGCCCGAGTCCGCCATGCGAAACGCTGCCACTGGGGCCTTCGGTGGAAGCCCCCTTATGGGGACGATTCCTCGTGAGCGGTGTTGCCGAATGCCCGGGCCCCAGTGGCCATTCGAAGACGCATCCACAGGGGCCTTCGGTGGAGCTCCCTATGGGGCCAACGAATCGTCGTGAGGGGTGGCCGAATGCCCGGGGCCACCATGCGGACCCGCTCACTGGAGCCTTCGGAGGAAACTAAACCCATAATGGGCCACTATCCTCGTGAGGGGTGTGCCGAAATGGCCCGGGGCCGCCATGCGAACGCTGCCACTGGCGCCTTCGGTGGAGCTCCCTATGGGGCCACGATCCTCGTGAGGGGTGCGCCGAAATGGGGCGGGGCCCACATGCGAACGCAGCCACTGGGCCTTCGGTGGAGCTCCCTATGGGGCCACGATCCTCGTGAGGGGTGCGCCAAAATGGGGCGGGGCCCCATGCGAACGCAGCCACTGGGGCCTTCGGTGGAGCTCCCTATGGGTCACGATCCAAAATGAGGTTGTGCCGAAATGGGGCGGGTCCCACATGCGAACGCTACCACTGGGCCTTCGGTGGAGTCCAATGGGGCCACGATCCTCGTGAGGGGGCGCCGAAATGGGGCGGGGCCACCATGCGAACGCAGCCACTGGAGCCTTCGGTGAAGCTCCCTATGGGGCCACGAAACGATGTACTGGGTGGGTGAAACGCAGGGAGGAGGGGGGAGGAGGAGGAGGAGGAGGAGGAGGAGGAGGAGGAGGAGGAGGAGGAGGAGGAGGAGGAGGAGGAGGAGGAGAGGAGAAGGAACGCGGGGTGACGTCTCTTCAAAACGAGGACCCAACACCACAGGATGGTTGGGCAATCTTAAAATTAGCCTGGCGAAGGACCCAACCATATGCAGTTGTGAATGCCGCAATTGTGCTGGGTGGTGGCGGACGCATGCGGGCGGTGCCACTGGGACCTTCGGTGGAGCTCCCTATGGGGCCACGAAACGCTGTACTGGGTGGGTGAGACGCGGTCAGCAAGGGCTGTGCTGCGTGGTGGCGGACGCATGCAAGCGGTGCCACTGGGACCTTCGGTGGAGCTCCCTATGGGGCCACGAAGCGCTGTACTGGGTGGGTGAAACGCAGGCAGGGAGCAAGGGCTGCGCAGGGTGGTGGCGGACGCATGCGGGCGGTGCCGCTGGGACCTTTGGTGGAGCTCCCTATAGGGCTACGAAGCGCTGTTCTGGGTGGGTGAAGCGCAGGGAACAAGGGCTGTGCTGGGTGGTGGCGGACGCAAGCGGGCAGTGCCACTGGGACCTTTGGTGGAGCCCCCTATGGGGCCACGAAACGTGCGAGGGGTGTGCCAGAATGGGGTGTGGAACCGCATGCGGGCGCAGCCACTGGGGCCTTCGGTGGAGCTCCCTATGGAGCCACGAAACGTGTGAGGGGTGTGCCGAAATGGGGGGTGGAACCGCATGCGAGCGCAGCCACTGGGGCCTTCGGTGGAGCTCTCTATGGGGCCACGAACCGTGTGAGGGGTGTGCCGAAATGGGGGGGGAACCACATGCGAGCGCAGCCACTGGGGCGTTCGGTGGAGCTCCCCATGGAGCCACCCACGAAGCGTGTGAGGGGTGTGCCAGAATGGGGGGTGGAACCGCATGCGAGCGCAGCCACTGGGCGTTCGGTGGAGCTCCCTATGGGGCCACGAAACGTGTGAGGGGTGTGCCAGAATGGAGGTGGAACCGCATGCGGGCGCAACCACTGGGGCCTTCGGTGGAGCTCCCTATGGGCCACGAAACGTGTGAGGGGTGTGCCAGAATGCGGGGTGGAACCGCATGCGGCGCAGCCACTGGGGCCTTCGGTGGAGCTCCCTATGGGGGGCCACGAAACGTGTGATGGGGTGTGCCAGAACGGGGGGTGGAACCGCATGCGGGCGCAGCCACTGGGGCCTTCGGTGGAGCTCCCTATGGGGCCACGAACCGTGTGAGGGGTGTGCCAGAATGCGGGGTGGAACCGCATGCGGGCGCAGCCACTGGGGCCTTCGGTGGAGCTCCCTATGGGGCCACGAAACGTGTGAGGGGTGTGCCAGAAAGGGGGGTGGAACCGCATGCGGGCGCAGCCACTGGGGCCTTCGGTGGAGCTCCCTATGGGGCCACGAAACGTGTGAGGGTTGTGCCATAATGCGGGTGGAACCGCATGCGGGCGCAGCCACTGGGGGGTGGAGGGGCCTTCGGTGCGGGCTATGGGGCCACGGGGCAAACGTGTGAGGGGTGCGGTGGAACCGCATGCGGGCGCTGGGGCCTTCGGTGGAGCTCCCTATGGGGCCACGAAACGTGTGAGGGGTGTGCCAGAATGGGGGGTGGAACCGCATGCGGGCGCAGCCACTGGGGCCTTCGGTGGAGCTCCCTATGGGGCCACGAAACGTGTGAGGGGTGTGCCAGAATGGGGGGTGGAACCGCATGCGGGCGCAGCCACTGGGGCCTTCGGTGGAGCTCCCTATGGGGCCACGAAACGTGTGAGGGGTGTGCCAGAATGGGGGGTGGAACCGCATGCGGGCGCAGCCACTGGGGCCTTCGGTGGAGCTCCCTATGGGGCCACGAAACGTGTGAGGGGTGTGCCAGAATGGGGGGTGGAACCGCATGCGGGCGCAGCCACTGGGGCCTTCGGTGGAGCTCCCTATGGGGCCACGAAACGTGTGAGGGGTGTGCCAGAATGGGTGTGGGAGGAGGAGGAGGGGGGAGGAAGGGGAGGAGGAGGAAGGATGAGGAAGGAGGAACGCGGGGCGACGTCTCTGCAAAACGAGGACCCAACACCACAGGATGGTTGGGAAAAATAGTCCCCGACTATTGTTGGATTATTTTTTGGCTATTTAGGGGGGTATCTTTTATGTTTCGTCGAAGATCCCCCTGTAGGGGGACAGGCCCGACTTACAGTTAACGGACGGCAGCAGCAGCCCGGCAACTGCGAGCAACTCTTTTCCATGCGCCAAGCGGCTCTCGTTCGGCACTAACCCACGGCCCGCCCACAGCAAGGGGCGTGCGTTCCTCCTGACGATGGGAGGAGGGGGAGACAGGCGAGAGCGGCCGCGAGGGAGGCGGGAGCAGCTTGCCCCACCGGGCCCTCCGCGCGGTCGGGGGCGGCCTCGGCGCCCCCATGCCGGGGCGTGGAGCGCCTCGGGGGCGCCGCCGGGGCGCCGAGACTGCCCGGGGCCACTCGGGGGCCCTGCGGGGGCCCGCTGGGGCTGCTCGGGGTGTCTCTCGAGGCTGCGCGCGGCCCGACATCTCGCCGTCCCTGCTGCAACACCGCGAGAAAATCACGACTAGAGCCCCGGACCCGATTTTTCGGCCGCACTCTTGGGGCTGGACCGATCCGTGATGGTCCCGGGGGCCGAAGCCGTGCGAGAACGACCTGTTTGAAAAAATCAGCCCCGACTCTGAGGGGAGCAGGAGCAGGAGGAGGAGGAGTAAGATGATGGTGATGATGATGATGATGATGATGATGATGATGATGAGGAGGAGGTGGAGGAGGAGAAGGAGGAGGGGATGGAAAAGGAAAATGAGGAGGAGAAGGAGAAGAAGAAGGAGACGGAGGAGGAGGACAAAGAGGAAGCCACACCGTGTCCTCCCTTCCATGCCGCTCCTCCTCGTGGGCTTCATCCAGCCGCTGCGCCGCCTCCGCGGCGGTGTCCAGGAGCCGCTGGTGGCGGCGCGCCGCGTCCTGTCTGTGAGCTGCTCCTCCATCCTCCTCCTCCTCCTCCTCCTCCTCCTCCTCCTCCTCCTCCTCCTCCTCCTCCTCCCACCTCCTCCACCTCCTTCTCCATTTTCCTCCTCCTCCTCCTCCTCCTCCTCCTCCTCCTCCTCTTCCTATATCCTCCTCCTCCTTCCTCCCTCTCCCCTTCCTCCTCCTCCCCCTCTTCCTCCTCTTCCTCCTCCTCCTCCCTCCTCCTCCTCTCCTCCTCTCCTCCTCCCCCCCTCCCCCCTCTCCTCTCCTCCTCCTCCCTCCTCTTCCTCCTCCCCTCTCCTCCTCCTCTCCCTCCTCCTCCCTCCTCCTCCCCTCCTTCCTCCCCTCCTCCTCCTCCTCCTCCTCCTCCTCCTCCTCCTCCTCCTCCTCCTCCTCCTCCTCCTCCTGCCTCCTCCCCCTCCTACCTCCTCTCCTCCTCCTCCTCCCCCCCCTCCCCCTCCTCCTCCTCCTCCTCCTCCTCCTCCTCCTCCTCCTCCTTCTCCTCCTCCCCCTCCTCCCCCTCCTCACCTCACGACGTGAGCCTCGACTGGCTCAAACATGTGGACTTTGACCTTGATCCTGCTCTTCCTTCTCTTCCTCCCTGTGTGCGGGGAGTTGTGGGACGGGCGGGCAAGAGCGGGCGGGACTGGGGAGGAGAATGAAGAGACCTCTCGTGGGTCCTGGCAGGCTGCGACCCAGTTGAAGAGGCCGCCCCTGCTGCCGCTTTCTTCTAGAGCTGGCCCCTTGGCCCGTTCGGAACAATTCGGCTCTGGAGGCCGCAGTCGTCGACCCGAATGGACTGGCCGCTGGCTCGATTGATCCGTGCTCTTCGTGCGGAGCCGTGGTGTGCCAGATAGGAGGCCACCGGGGGCAGGTCTGCTCTCGCGTCGGATTGCCTGTTCGCGTGCTCCCCGTTGCAGTGGCGGGCAGTGGGCCGTCATCGCCAAGGCTTCTGTGTCGACAGGCCGCCTGTGATCTCGGAGGCACCGAGGGCCTGGCCGGCACCCAGGATGGGGCCGGAGCAGCAGCCCGCCCTGGCACGGCCGCCTGCCGAGGCCTCGAGGCCGACGGCGCCTGTTGGGTGGGATGGGGGGTGTCTGCTTGGCGAGGGGGTTGGCTTGGTCCCGCTTCCCGCATCCTGGCCATCGCTCGGACGGCCATTTCCTGTGTTTGTTTTTGGTTTCGTGCGTGGTTTTTTTCGCCAAATGATCAAGGATGCTCCTCGATGGCCCTCGCCGACGGAAAAATGCACACGTCCGAGCGATGCCAAGCATCGGGCTACGGCCGAGTCCCTCGGCGCCCGTGCGGTGGAGGGCAGGAGCCGTGCGGCTCGAGCCGAAACCGACGTGAATTCGTCTGAGCCGTGTCCCCGGCATGCGGGGTGTCCTTAGCCCCACGCGGCGACCTCTTCAAGGCCGGTGTGCCGCCTTTGCTTTGATGCTCGTTGGAATGCGATCGCTTCCCCCGGCGGGTGCCAGACTCCTCCTCTTCCTCCCTCCTCCTGGTCCTTTTCATCCTCCCCCTCCTCTTCTTCCTCCTTCTTTTTCCCCCCCACCTCCTGCTCTGCCACCTCCTCCGCTATGTCCTCCACGACCACCTCAACCATCTTCTACCCCGTCCCTGCTTCGTCAACCACAAACTCCTCCACCACCATCACCACCTCCGCCTCCAAAACTCACTCCCCTGGTACTGTGTTGGCTTGAAGCCGCCTATCCCGCACTTGTCTTCCACCCGCAATCAGAACGTACCCGATCCTGTCAACATGATCGACCAACACATCCAGAACAGAGCTAAAAAAAATGAAACGTGGCTGCGTTTTCAAATCACTTGATTGGGCGACACGCGCTTGCTTTGCTGACGGTTTCGGTCGTGACGTACCGTGTAAAGGATTGTGCTGTGCGGTGCCGTGCGGACATGAGATGTGTTCTGCCGCGGTGAATTGCGTTGTGCTCTGCAGCGTTGGGGATTAAGTCGCCGTTGGCATCCGAATCCTGAACGAACTGATCTGGATCTTATGCTCGATCTGCATAAGCGCATTGCTGGCCCAGAGCTGGTTGCGATCGAAACGTGTGGGACGCTCAACCAGCTCGAGCAAAAAATCCGACTCAGTTCCGAAACGGGAAAAGACGACACGGGGTGCAGGGCGCATGGACGCGCGACGGAATGTGCCAGGGGCGCACTAAGGGATGCGCTGGGAACGTGTCAGGGGACGTAGCAAAGGACGCGCCACGGAACGGGCAGGGAAAGCGCCAGGGGACAAGCCTGGGAACGCGACAAAGGACGAGCCAAAGGACGCGCCGAGGGGAGGGGGGCATACGCCGTCCCGCTGCGGGGCGTTAGATCACATGCTTTTACGCTTGTCCCGCCCTGGGGCGTCAAGAACCCATGTTTTCACGCGTGTCCCGCTCTGGGGCGTTAGGGACCCACGTGTTTTCACGCTTGTCCCGCTCTGGGGCGTTAGGAAACTATGTGTCGTCACGCCTGTCCCTCTCTGGGGAGTTAGGGACCAAACTGATTTCACGCGTGTCTCGTTATGGGGCGTTGGGAACCCACGTGTTGTCAAATTCGTTCCGCTCTGGGGCGTTCGGAACCCAAGTGCTTTCCCGCTTGTCCCGCTGCGGGGCGTCAAGGACACACGTGATTTCGCGCTTGCCCCGCCCTGGGGCGTTGGGAACCTGCATGTTTCCACGCTCGTCACGCTCGGGGGCGTTAGGAAACCAAGTGGCGTCACGCTCCCAGGGCCACGATCCCTTGTCAATGACGGCCCCGCCGCACTCCCAGAGCCACCTGGGGCGCCCAGGCCGCTCAGGCGCTGCAGAACAAGCGTTTCGCGCGAGACGCCCCCGAGGAGCCGGCACGCAAGGCCCGCACACAGCAAAGAGTCCTTCTGCAGAGCAAGCGCGGGGCTCGAGGCATCCTCGAGAAGCCTGCAGGCAGGGCGCGCCGTCCTCGGGCGGGCTTGCCAAACGTCACCATCTGGTGATTCATCTTTATAACGTTAGGGTATCCCGACGCCGTTGTCTATCGACGGTTCTTGCTTGCAAAAGAAAGCGGGGGTCTGCGGACCCCGCTATTCATCAAGGATCCGGGGTGGGGGGCGCACTTTTCTCGAGCGGGCACGCGCGAAACACACTTTCGGTCAACACGAGTGGGCTTCGCCAGGCTGTGTATTGCACATCGTTCCGCCGACCCACCCCAGCACGCCACCGCGGACAGTCTACAAACTAAAACAGAAATCCGGGCCCACGCCACTCCTGGACAAAAAGGGTGTTCCCGCTGGAGCGTTGGCCACGTTGCGGGAACGGTGATTTACTTCCGTCGTTAAGATTGGCGCCGCCGCCCCAGCGCGGGCCACACTTCCGGACTTGAGAACTTCCTCGTCGCTGCCTTTTACCGACCCTTTTCCTCCATTCTCCTCTGGCACCCGCTCATTCACCACCTCCTCTCCCTCCTCCAGTGTACAAGCCCCCCTTGTCTGACTGCGCACTGCACCCTGGGGTAAGTGGGGAGATCAAGGTCCTCTAGGACACCCCAGCCGGCGGATAGAACATGATCCAACGCAACGGAAGGGATGGGTGGGTAGAGCAGGATGCCAGACATATGGCGCAAGCGCATCTAATTAGCATCCTTCTTCATGTATTCCTGCTCCCATATGTGCTTCATCATCCCCTCCATTTCCTCCTCCTCCTCCTTCTCCCTATCCTCTGTAAATGTAGAGCACACTATTCCCCCCCACCAAGCACTTGATGCAAGCACAAGATAAGCGAACTTATAATTGTTTATATGAGTACCCAAGGCAAAACGTGAGAAGGTGCGTCCACCCTCCCGCCCAGCTTACCAGCCACAGCGGAAATGGGGGGAAAGGCAATCTAATTCATTATCACCCTAAATCTCACATCCTCGCATCCACAATTTTCACACAAGAGAAAGAAACTGTTGCTGAAGCGTGCGTAGCCAATTCTGAAGCCAACCTCCAAAACATTCACAAACGTGCCAGTCTGCTCGGCCAGCCAAAAGCCGCCCGTACACCCAACAACGCCCGTCAAACTATCAAATCTAATCTTGACCAGCAAATATCAGAACATCTAATCAACATATCCAGCAACAAAAATCAATATACCATATCGAATATTGAAGCAACAAATCATACAATAACTTGGGAGGGTGCAATCTTCTTCTCTTCGATGGGAGGATGCACGCGCATCTCCTCAGCCAACCAGCGCAGACACAAAGCTGGCAGCAATTTGCAATGCAATCTCTTGCGCCACCCAACGAAGTTGGTAGTGAAATCTCAATAAGGTCTCTGCCATCCAACATAAGCACAAATATGGTAGTGAACCATCAATAAAAAACTCCACCATCCAACACCAAAACAAAAATGGTAGTGGCATCTTATCGTAACTGAGCCGGCTTGGTGATGCTGTATGCAATTTATGTCTCGATACCCGAATTCAGGCTGCAGCTCCTGTTCTCGTCGCGCCCAGCTTCAGACAGCGGCCCAAGGAATTGGCGTAGTGCTTGTCCTTGCTATATATGTCTGCGAAGCTGCTGCCCTCGTGTTTCGCCCTCTTGTCACGCATCGATCCCAGCTTCGCCAGCCACTGCCTCAGGAGAGCACTGTCCCCCAGGTAGATCTGTCCATCCTCAATGCTCTCGTCTGAGTACGTCTCCACCTCAGGTTCAGCCTTCAGCCGCAGCGTGGCTGTCTTCAGCTTTGCCTGCTTGGGCGCCCCCGTCCTGAAAATATTGTCGCTGATTGAACTGTCCACCTCCATCGGTGCCATACTGAAATCCTCACTGTCGCTCTGCTTGGTAGAAAACCATGATGACTCCCGCAATGATCGATACCAATGTCACCGCCGTAGGAGACATCGGAAGACAGACTCCATACGATGCAAGTGCACAGAGTCGAAATAGAACCGCAACTTGGTCAGGTATCTGGATAGTCTGCTGCGCACCACTCCTATCCACTGGGTAATTGTCCATCGCATCGTCCATGTAGAATGTCTCGGCGTACTCGGTCCCGCCATAGTTCTCACCCTTGTCAGCATAGAAACACTCGTCCACAGAGTTGTGCGTCTCCACCGGCAAGGTCGATATCTCATCATTCCCATCGGTGTCGTCATACAATCCCTGCTTGACGTACCTAGCCATCTTCGCGTTCAGGTCGTGGACCTCCTTGTTGGCCGCCACCTTCTCTGGTCCAACTAGCCTCTGATCGCGCGTTGGTGGTGCTCTGCCACCAGGTCCAAGAGCCCACAAGTTAGATATCACAACTTTCCTCTCGCATCCTCCTGGAAGCACTCTTCAAACAGTCCGCTAGCATCTGATCGCTCTTGACCCACTTGATGCTGACCTCCTTTAGTGACTGACGTAGTATAGCCGCCTCCAGAGAAAGCCTCCTGTCCGTCATAGACATCTTCTCCTTCGTGATCGTGTCATACAGACTCTTGCAGTCAGTCACCGAGGCGCATTCCACCTGGCAGGTATCATGCGCGATCTCGGCCGCGCCCATCTCTGGGTGTAGGATCCCCGCCAAGATTGGAATTGTCCACGTCACATGGCTCTCGATGCCGCCCATTGCCGTCGTCGCAAGGTTCGCCGCCCACTTGCCAAGACTTGATGCCGTTCCCTTCGGCTTGTTTATCACGCTCGTACGGCCGTGCGTGTTGTCGCGCCTTATGCTGCTCAGCTCGGCGCCAAGCATCATGGCCGCGGTCAGGAACCGCGTCGGCTTCTTGACGGGGCCGCCTAGGTAGCCCGCCAAGTTGCTGCCTTCGGCGCACTGGTGCGTCATCGCGGCCGCGCAAGCTCTGAGCCCAGCCACGGCGTGAGTTTTCGCACTTCGGATGTCAGTAGGTTCCCAAGTAGCACGCGAGCTCCTCGACGCTCGCAGTTGAGCCAGGTCTGCGTGACGAACGCCAGGTGCTTCATGCCAGTTGCTAGCTGCATCATCCTCGTCTTCTGCAGAAACATGAGCGATAAGTTCGTGAACGGATCGCGCGGGAAACCCGCGATAGTCATGCATGGGTCGTCCTCGTCCAACTGCTTCAGCACTTTCCAGCGCGACTTACTGCCCATCGCCCCCAAGCAGACTGTCCTTTGGCATCGCAGTAGGGCGTCGCCGCTGATGAGCTTCCGACGCGGCCGCCATGCCGCCAACATAGAACTCGCATTTGACAGGCCGCTTCTCCTCTGGGTCCGCTTTTAGCATCTCAGCGACCTGCTGGCACTGGTCCAGCTTGTCTTGCAAATCCTTGCCCCGCGTCTCGATCTGCTTCTTCTGTTTCCGTCGTGGGATGCCTCTGTCTATCTCCTGCACCTCCGCGGTCCAGATGTCGATCTCATCCGCCGTTGCTGGTGGCGCCGTCTTGGTCGTTTGTCTCTTCGGCCAGTCCTTGAGTGAGATCGCAAGGCGCCCCTTCTCGGCCTTGTTGAGTGGCGCCCCGTGCTTGTTGATTGCCTTGAAGTCCGCCTTCCGCTCCTTCGCGTGCAGCGCTGCGTCTAGCTCCTCCAGCTGGTGGATGCTGAGCAATATCGGCGTCTTCGGTTTCGGCAGCCTCTGGAACCGTGGATTCACGCCGGCTCCTGCAACTCCAGCTCCCACCTCCTGCTCGCCTTCTGCCATCACCGGGGCGCTGTCATTCACGCCTCGGGAGCGCATGGATGAGCCCCGCCATGCTCGCGGCGGCCCTGCTGTCCCCAGCGTAGCCGTCCAACGCTAGCGACCCTCCACATCCACGTAGGCACGCCGCGTCAAGTACAGCATGTCCATCTGGAATAAATCCTTTCCTTATCGCGTAGGCCTCGGTCTCCTCGATCTCCTCGTAGCCCACCTGCAAGCCAAGCGATGATGCACGATCCTCTGTGGGCCTGTAGTCTGTGCCCGTTCTGCGTTCCGTCCACAACCATGTCGATCGCACTGCATGAGGTAGGCGCTCGCAGGTGTTCCTCACGATGTCTCGTAGTTCCGAGGTGCCGTCCCAGGATGCTTGGCATAGATCGCACGCCAGGTTCTTGGGCCCCTGTGGTACCATCTCCATCGTAATATGCATGAACTGGTGGATCTGGTGTAGCGCTGTGATCCGAAGATCTGGTGGATCCGCGCAGTGGATCCGTGTAATGCTGATGGGTCCGTGTAGTGTAGTGCTGGTGGATCCGTGTAGTGCATGGGCTGGTGGATCTGGTGGACCCGTCCACGCACCTATCCATGCAATCCCTGCAGGCTGCTTACATGCTCTCACAGCTGGCCCATCGAGCTGCGATCTGTGCTGCTCGATCTTTGATCTTCTGGAGGTCTGCGGCTGCGTTGTCTTCTGAATGTTCGGTGCTTGATTTGCTGGGCCCTGTCTGCCCTGATCCAGACCCTGGCGTTTGGTCATCAATGCCCTCGGTTTCTCGTGTGCCTTTATCGTCTCCAAGCGCTGATGCAGCCTAGGTGTTCACGATCTGATCGTCGGCGTCGATCCTCGCCTTCGTCAGACTCGTGATCCCCTCAGTGCGTGGTCCCCATGTTCGCCAGCTGATCATTCGCGATCTGGATAGCAGTCATGTCCATTGAGCTGTCGGCCATCAGTAGCTCCACTGCCGCTGTCATCGCACACCCAGCCCGTCGTTGAAAACCTCCAGGTCGCGCGAGAAAGCCTCGGCCACCACCTCGTCCTCCACGCTGTAGGCTGCTCGACGATCCGCCACCTGATGGCCTTGTCTTTCCGCGCTCCGAGACTCCTTTCCAATGGCCCTTCTCGTGGCGCGCAATGAACCTTGTGCGCGCCTTTGTCTTCTTGAGCATCTCTTCGGCTTCCTTGCCGCCCATCTTGGTGGATCCCTGCTTGTTGACGTCGGCCTTCCAACCTCGATTGGACCTGCTCTGTGCAAGCCTCTCCCGGGCTTGCTTGTAGTTGGGCTTGTGACCTTTCCGCCCAGCCTTCCACCCGACACGCTGTGCCTCAGCTCTCAGCTGCTAGGGCGTCGCGCTCCTCCTGGCTGATCTCCCCGGGGTCGATGTCGTCGACCACCCCCTCGAACTCGTCGACGTCGACTGCCGGCGCGTCGTAATCGCCATCGCTCAGAAGACCGCCCTCGTCGCACACGCCACTCGCATCCGAGAATGGCTTCCTCCTCGTTTTCGTCGTAGTCCGCCGTGTACGCTCCATAACGTCCGTGGCCACGTTCGTCTCTGCACGTCGTGTCCAGCTGGATGAGCATTGCCACCGTCACGTCATCCCATATTTACTCGTTGTTGCACTGCCCGAGAATAGCCTTGTGCTCGGTCATGCTGATATTGGCCAACTTTAGTAGGACACATGTCCGCAGGTCTTCACTCACAGTCGCGTTAGCTGAAGAGACTTGAGCCGCTCATACTCCGTCTCCGGCCTCGAGATGTAGTCTTTTACAGACTCCGACCTGTTGCGAAAACCTTTGAAGAAATACTCCTCGAAAACCTGCTGCTTCTGTAGGGGCGATCCGTTCGCACGCCTGCCGTACTGTTGCCACCACAAGCTTCACTGCAGCAAGTGAGTCTTCACCAGTTTGTCCAACTCTGCTTCCGTTGCAATCTCGGCCCGTTTCCTGGTGAGGTTCCACGGTCGCCCATTCAAGGAACTCTTGAGCCTGATGGCGTAGAGCGTCTGCAGCTTCTCTCAGCTCGCGTGGTAGCCGGTGGTCGCCCGCTCTTCGAACTCCTCGCCGTAGGCTGGGTCGCCGTTGTAGTGTACGACGCCCTCTTTGTCCACGGTAAGGGGTCCGTCGTTGGGTTGTTGCTGCCTGGTCGTCATATTGTCTGTAGTAATGATGTCGCCGTCTCTGTTGGTAGTTTCGCCGTCTCTGAAGATGGCGTCGCCGTCTCTGAAGATGGCGTATCCGTCCAGCTCGTAGTAGATGTCGTTGTCCCTGCTGCTGTCCGGGTCGTGGCAACGATTCTCGGCCAGGCTGCAGGTGAGGATGCTCAGCGTGTTGACCGCTGAAAAGATTGCGCAGTGGTAAAGCACTACGAACGTCTGGAGCGCCAACATATATATATGCACGGCCAGTCACAATATGAATCTCGCAACCGTAGAACCGATCCAGCTCCGGTACCAGTGTAAATATAAATCACAATATCCCTCCCGCCATGCTCTTGATGCAAGCACAAGATCAGAGGAATAAAACTTGTTTTATCTCGGTACTCAGGCCAAAGCGTGACTAGGTGCGTCCACCCTCCCGCCCAGCTTATGAGCCACAACGGCAACGGGCGGAAGGGCAATATAATGTATTACCACCCTGAATCTCACATCCTCGCCTATACAATGTTCACACCTCCCCCTCCTCCTCCTCCTCCTCCTCCTCCTCCTCGTCCTTCTCCTCCCCTTCGTCGTCCTTCCTCCTCCTCCCTTTCCTCCTCCTTCCTTTCCTTTCCTCCTCCTCCTCCTCTTCCTCCTCCTCTTCCTCCTCCTCCTCCTCCTCTTCCTCCTCTCTTCCTCCTACTCCACGTCGCCCTCCTCTCTGCAACTTCTCATCAAGAATTCTTGAAGCGCGAACTCCCCTGACACTATCCAGCGCTGCAGACGAATCTCCCGCGCATGGTTTTTCCATGAGCAGCATTGCGTCACCATACGTACTATTTGGCTTTTCTAGTGGAGCGTGCACGGTCATTCAAACACGGTGTTGCTGCGAATCACCTCATAGAGCTCTCCTCGGCCCCCTCCTGTTACGTGATATCCGGACACGAACAAAACCCCTGGGTCGGTTTGAGAGGTCGCTGCGGCGATCTCGGCGGCCATACATCGGGGCACGGTGTTTTTCAGGGAGTGGCATGCCTCTTCCCAGCCCCACCCCTGCTCTGCGATGTAGAAGTGGCTCATCATTCACAATCTAGCGGCAGAGAGTTGGCACCGTATGTCCGACGTGGACAGCCATGTGACTGGGGGGTCAGTGGTCGACTACTACGCTGCCACCCTCCTGCCATTCCTCCTCCTCCTCTTCCTCCTCCTCCTCCTCCTCCTCCTCCTCCTCCTCCTCCTCCGTCTCCTCCTCCGTCTCCTCCTCCGTCTCCTCCTCGGTCTCCTCCTCCTCCTCCTCCTCCTCCTCCTCCTCCTCCTCCTCCTCCTCCTCCTCCGCGAGGGCCCCCCGAGTGTGGCCCGGGTAGCGACTTCTCGAGGAGCTCCTCCTCCTCCTCCTCCTCCTCCTCCTCTTCCTCCTCCTCCTCCTCCGCACGGTGCAATCAGACACGAGCAGCAACGCCAGCAACCCCTGCCGGATGGGGGCCCCTGATGGGCCCCCCCGCTCGATCGGGCGCCTCCCTTGGGGTCCGACAGCCGGCGCCCATGCCCATAGCCAGTCCTCCTGCCTCAGACCCCCTGTGGCTACTGGGTATTCCTCCTCCTCCTCCTCCTCCTCCTCCTCCTCCTCCTCCTCCTCTCCTCCTCCTCCTCCTCCTCCTCTCCTCCTCCTCCCTCCTCCTCCTCCTCCTCCTCCCCCCCCCCCCCTCCTCATGCTCCACCTGCCCCTCCCCCCTCCTCCTCCTCCTCCTCCTCCTCCTCTTCCTCCTCCTCCTCCTCCTCCTCCTCCTCCTCCTGGGCGTGCGTTGCTCGTTCATCTTGAACTCAGGTGGGGGCATGTCCTCCTACAGGCGGATTTCTGATGAAACGTAAAAAGCAACAACAAACATCATGAAATGTCGAAAACAAACACGACAAATCGTCCCCATGTCATCTTAAAACTATTCTCGAATACTCCACCCCTGCTCGGGGAACGAGGGGTGGGCGGGGCACGAGGGAGGCATGCCCGCCGCCCCCGCCTCGTACAGGCGCTCGAAGCAGTCCGGGAGCTCCTCTGCCAGCGTGTCCTCCTCGGAGGCCTTGCGTCGGTGCCCTCTCCTGCCCCTCCCTCGTCTGAAAGACCTCCTTGATGGGATCCGAGCAGGCCGGGTCGGAGGATCGCGCCGCATCGCCCATGCACAGCCGATGCATCGGCGGCGTTGGCGATGCCTCCGCGACATCGGTGTGGAGAACAGCGGGCTTCTCATCGAGCCGCATCGCCGATGCGTCCCCGATGCATCGGGGATCCGGCGCGATCCTCCGAACGCATCTGCTCCGACCCAACCTGCGAGGCCTAGACTTCCTCTCTGGCCCCCGTCTACTTAGCCTAGCCTCCTCCTCAGCCTCCTCCTCCGCCGCCGCTTCGGGGGGGGCCTCCGCCTCCTCCGGAGCCTCTGGAGAGGACCCCAGGAGCGCGCAAGCGCACCCCCAAGAGACGAGCTTCGGGCTCCGTCGGGGAGACTGACTCACGCCGCCCCATGTGGTGACCGATGGCGCCCAAGGTGGCCCAGAGAAGGCTCCTCCCGAGCTCCCCAAGGGGGAGCCCCCCAAAGTGCCCCAGGCGTCCCCAAGAGGGCCCCAGCCGCCTCCACAAAATGGCCTCGACGCAGTCGTCGTCGCCGGCCTTCTTGTGCTTCTCCTCCCCCGCCTCCTCCCCCGCCTCCTCCTCCTCCTCCTCCTCCTCCTCCTCCTCCTCCTCCTCCTCCTCCTCCTCCTCCTCCTCCTCCTCCGTCTCCTCCTCCGTCTCCTCCTCCTCCTCCTCCTCCTCCTCCTCCTCCTCCTCCTCCTCCGCGAGGGCCCCCCGAGTGTGGCCCGGGCAGCGACTTCTCGAGGAGCTCCCCAACGCCGAGGGAGCGGAGGAGGCCTGCCCTGCACGGGCCTCGGCGCCTGCCCGCGCAGAGCCCGAGCAGCGCTGGCCCGGAGGCCGCCTCTCCCGCCGCCCGCGGTCCCGCCGCCCGCTCCGGAGAGCCCTCGTTTGCCAGGGCAGGACCTCGCCTGCCAGCAACGCTCCCAGACCCCCTCGAGGAGTGACAAAATCACGACGCGAGGTTTCTCGCGACTTTCGGCCTCCGGGGGCCCTCACTGGGCCTCGGGGGCGTCATCAAAACGACTCAGGATGCAGAGCCGGTCACGGGGAAAGGGTCGGGACCTCTGGGGGTCGACGCCATGAAAAAATCAGTACGTGGGGGGTCTGGGCTTCGGAGTGGCCTGCGAGGCCTGCGCTCGGGATTTTTGTTAGGAAGATCAAGCAGCATCCAACAGAAGAGACCAAACAAAAGCTATGAACATAAACTTTTGGCTCTCCGCGCGGATTTCTGGGATCTGCGCTGGACCCCCCCTCCCTGGCGCGCGGACCGCGCCAGGGGCGGCGCCGGAGGCGCCGCTGAGGGGGCCCAGCGCGGATCCAAGAAATCCGCACGGAGCGCCAAAAGTTTATGTTGTAGCGATTGTTCTTCTTCGGATAGCTGAGCACGACCTTCCGGCGCTCCGCGAGGACCGCCAAACGTCTATGCTCATGCCCCAGACCCCCGACGTCATGATTTTTTCATGACGTCGACTTGACCCATTCCCCGGGACCGGTTTTTCATCCTGAGTCGTTTTTTGACGGTCCCGAGGGCCGGTTAGGGCCTCCAAAGGCTGAAACTTAGGAAAAACCTCCCGTCATGATTTTTTCATTACTCGAGGGGGTCTGGGGCCGTTGCTGGTGCTCCGCTTGGGCGGTCCCTGCGCGGTGCGGTGACAGACCGTGCCGTGGCCTCGGCACCCCCAAAGGAGGCCTCGCCGCGCGGTCCGTTCCCGCGCGGCTTCCGGCGTCCTGGCGCCCCCCCGGGTCGCCAGAAGCCTCCTCGGAGAACGGCCCGAGTCCCAGAGCCAGACCTTCCAGAGAGCTATTGTTTAGCACTGGAGACCTAAAAACCTAAAAAACTAAACGAAACAGCCTAAAACCAAGACGTAGAATAGCTCTGGGAAAGGTTTTCAGGTCGGGTGCTATTTTTTAGCCCTCCTGGAAGGTCAGGGGAGTCCCAGACCCAGACCCCCGACGTCCTGAGTTTTCCAGGGCGGCGTCCCCAGAATATGCCCGACCCCTCCCCTATGGGGCTAGCTTTCGAATCGTGGATCGACTACAGAATTGATTTCCCCCGAAATTGATTTCTTCATCGAAGCTACTAACATTATGTAGAATGCTCAGTAGATCTACGGAGCATCCTACGATTTTCTCGCAGATTCAACGGAAAATCAATTCAGGGGTAAATCAATTCTGTAGTCCATCTCCTACTCGAAGTTTGTCATACTGAGTCGTTTTTTGACGGTCCGGGGGCCCGGCGAGGGCCCCCCCGGGGGCCGAAAATGGCGAAAGACCTTCGTCCTGATTTTTGATCGGCGGTGGACAAGCCTCCCTTTAGTAAACCTCCCTTTAGTGAGAACGGCCTGGGACCGAAACCGGCGGACCTGGACCCGCAAAAAGGACGGCCGCGACGCCCTCTCGCGAACCGAAAACGGCCAATTCCTTAATCGACGTGTCAGGGTAGGAGGTCTATCCACCCCCGATTTTTTTTACGACGCGATCATGACTGGGGAGCTGTGCGGCCTCACGGAGCCACCACGCGGTTTGTGGCCCCCGAGGCGCGCAGCGCCGAGGCCCTATGGGCGCCTCTGGGGGGGCAGCCTCCTCCTCCTCCTCCTCCTCCTCCTCCTCCTCCTCCTCCTCCTCCTTCTCCTACCCCTCCTCCTCCTCCTCCTCCTCCTCCTCCTCCTCCTCTCCTCCTCCTCCTCCTCCTCCTCCTCCTCCTCCCTCCTCCTCCTCCTCCTCCTCGCGCCTCCTCTCTCTTCCTCCTCCTCTCCTCCTCCTCCTCCTACCTCTCCTCCTCCTCTCCTCCTCCTCCTCCTCCTCCTTCCTCCTCCTCCTCCTCCTCCTCCTCCTCCTACTCCTCCTCTCCTCCTCCTCCTCCTCCTCCTCCTCCTCCTCCTCCTCCTCCTCCTCCTCCTCCCCTCCTCCTCCTCCTCCCCTCCTCCTCCTCCTCCTCCTCCTCCTCATCCACTCCTCCTCCTCTCCTCCTCCTCCTCCTCCTCCTCCTCCTCATCCCCCCCCACCTCCCTCTCCCCTCCCCCTCCTCCTCCCACCCCCCTCCTCCCCCTCCTCCTCCCACCCCCCCCCGTTCCTCCCCCTCGTTCTCGCCCGCCGCCCGCCGCGAGCGCACCCGCGGCGCGCGAGAGGCGCTCGCCCCGCAGGCGGGGCCGAAGAGCTCCGGAGCGTCGCGCGGGCGACGAGAAGCGACGGGTCTTTGCGCGAGATGGCGCAGAGTCGGAATCGATTGTTGCAGGCCTAGAGATTGACACCAACACCAATTTCGGCGGTGTGCCTCCACCGAGGGAAGGAGATCCCGATCTCGGTGATGGTGGTAATATTCTGGCCTCCAAGGTGCCCGAACTATTACCACCAACACCGAAAATCTAGGATCCCCTTCCCCCTGTGGAGGCAACCCCCTGTCCTGGTGTTGGTGCCAATTTCCAGGCCTCCGAGATTGGAGAGGGCACGCGAGAGGACACAAGACCCTCCCGAGGGCCACATCGCCATCTGGAGGGTATACCCTTGATCTGGCAGGGTCGACCTACTACTCCGGGCCGGCTGCAGCGACCTGACGCCGCGACTCACGCGGGCCGCCGGCGCGGCACGCTGCACTTGGCAGCGAGGGCGCTCAGGCGCGGCCTCGCGCGGGCAACCTCCGCGCGGACGTCGGCGCGGACGACCCCGACGTTTCTCCGTCGCTCGGATGGGAGCGAAGGGCTCCAGAGCCCCACGTGATGTCAAAGCCATGGCGTCGGAGGCATGGGTGCCCAGGCGACGGTCAGGGGGCCCAATGGTGGCCTTGGGGCTGACCTGGCCTGAACTCGTGGAGTAGACCCTGCGGGCCAGCAGCGTGCAGGAAGCCGCAATCCAACGTGGTTGGCTCCTGTATGGGCCAACCCGGGGTATAGACTGCAACCTACAGATCGCCGACGTCGTGAGATTCCTGATTGCATGGTCCGCCGCATGGAGTCGGTGGATCGCGCCGCATCGACGATGCCTCCGCGATGCGTCCACGGTGCATCGGCGACGTCGTCGAGGAGATCGTCGGGCTCCATATCCAGCCACATCGCCGATGCACCGGCGAT
This sequence comes from Prorocentrum cordatum, assembly GCA_963575745.1. Classification (NCBI taxonomy): domain Eukaryota; class Dinophyceae; order Prorocentrales; family Prorocentraceae; genus Prorocentrum; species Prorocentrum cordatum. The sequence continues at coordinate 674,676 of CAUYUJ010022404.1, forward strand.
GCGGCGCGATTCTCCGACCCAATCTAAGATGCCTACATAGACCTATACCCCCGACGTCATCACTATCGACCCCCAAAATTCTCGAATTTCTCATCCTGAATCGTCTTTGAGAGTCCCGAGGCCCAGTAAAGGCCCCAGGAGGCCGAAAATTAGGAAAAACCTCCCGTCATGATTTTGTCATGACCCGAGGGGGTCCGGGGTGGGAGTTCTGCCTCGTCGTGGGGTCAGCCCCTGATTCCGAGCCGTACTTTCTGGCGGCCCTGTGGGGCCAGCACCGCCCTCTCAAAGAGGCCGAGGAAGTGGACGAAGGCGGCCGTTGGCGGCTTCTGCTGCGACCGCCGGGATCTGGGAGGGGGGTGGGGGACCAAGGAAGTGCACAGGCTATCGTTATGGTTGATCTGTCTCGCATCTTGCGACCCCGGACCCCCGACGTAACGAATTTTTCATGGCGTCGACCCCCAGAGGTTCCGACCCTTTCCCCATGACCGGCTCTGCATCCTGAGTTGTTGTCTGACGCTCCCGAGGCCCGGTGAGGGCCCCCGGAGGCCGACATTCGGGGCTGTCGGGGAGACGCGGGGCTCGAATTCGGAGGGCTCGAGCTAGCCTTACGGGGCCAATCGAAACAAATCGGCCTGACCCCGTCGGCGTGTGTGAGAGAGGCCGGCCCGCCGTCGACGCGAGGCCAGCCCAACCAAAACCGAAGCACGCCAGCCTCCTTTGAGTCGTCGTCGTCGTCGTCGTAGAGGTGGATGGGACAAACAAGGGGGAATTGCACAATGTCGCAACCCAGACGCCCAGCAACGAAACAAAAAATAAGGACGGGAGGTTTTCCCTGAATTTCGGCCTCCGGGGGCCCTCACCGGGCCTCGGGAGCGTCATAAAACGATTCAGGATGCAAGGCCAGTCATTGGGAAAGGGTCGGGACCTCTCTGGGGGTCGGCGCACTGAACAAATCCTTACGTCGGGGGTCTGGGAATTCTAAAGGGGCCCCAGGACACACAAATAAATACACACAAACAAAAATATCCCCCAAATCCCACCAGCCCTCTGGGCGTCGGTGGTTTAACGAGTTTCCTCTTCCACCCCTCCCTCTTCCCCTTCGGGGAGGGGTTTACCCCTCCCCCTACCCCCTCCCCACTGACCTGGACAGGGGGTTTCGCGGCGCGTTGGAGCGCCCAAGATGGCCCAAGACGGCTCCAAGAGGGCCTCAGGGAGCCCAAGGTACCCTCCAAGATGGCTCAAGATAGCGCAAGATGCCTCAAGATGGTCCCCATGATGTTCCAAGACGTTCCAAGAACTCTCCAAGACGGTTCCACGTGCCCACAAGAGCATCATTAGGATGCATCCAAGAGGCCCAAATGCTTCAAAACCTAGGGAAATCAATGTCTTTGGTGTTCTCACTTTTTCGCTTGCGATGCACATCCGAGGCGTCAAGATGGCTCCAAGATGGCTCAAGATAGCTCCAAGAAGGGCCCAAGAAAGCCCCATGACGGCGCCAAGAGCGCCGAAGAGCGCTCCAAGAGCGGTCCCAGAGCGGTACAGGAGACGATTTTTGGAGTTCCTGGGGGGGGGCTCTAATTAAGGAACCCTACTTCCTTGACCGATGTCCTCCAAGAGGCCGCAGGATGGCCCCAAGATGGCCCCAAGAGGCCCCCCAAGAGGCCCCCAGGAGGCCCCCAAGAGACCCCCAAGAGGCCCCAAGAGACCCCCCAGAGGCACCCAAGGTGCTCCCAGGAGGCCCCAAGAAGCGCCCAGGAGTCCCCCAAAGGCCCCAAGATGGCCCCAAGAGGCCCCAAGAGGCCCCCAGGAGGCCCCAAAGAGGATCCCGAACGGCCCACAGAGGCCCCCCCGAGGCACCCAAGACGCCGAAAAGCCCCTCAGGACGACCTTCTACTCGCCTGGGCGTCGTTTCTGGACGGGCTGGTGGGGATACGCGAAGCGTCTCGAATTTTCCTATATTTTCTGGGTTTCTGCCTTCCCCCCCACTTCCCATATTTTTCCGTATTTTCCTGGGAGTCGACGATTAATTGTGTCTGTGTGTTTCTTTCCCTCCTGGAATGACGCCGCTCGGAACCCCCTTCCCTTTTGTCTGTCCCCTCCGGCCCGCCGGGGAGGGGGGCGGGGTCCTGGGGGTTAGTCCCTGGGGGGGGGTCCCAGGAGGGGGCGGGTGTCCCGAAGGACGGGACCCCCCCCCCGGCTCAGGGCCCCAGCCCCAGCCCTGGCCCCAGCTTCCTCCCCCTCCTCCTCCTCCTCCTCCTCCTCCTCCTCCTCCTCCTCCTCCTCCTCCTCCTCCTCCTCCTCCTCCTCCTGGTCTCCTTCCTCCTCCTCCTCCCTCCTCCTCCTTCCTCCTCCTCTCTCCTCCTGACCCTCCCCCCCTCCTCCTCCTTCCGATCCTCCGCCTTCCTCCTCCTTCCTCCTCTCCCCTCCCCCTTTTCCTCCTCCTCCTCCTCCTCTTCCTCCTCCTCCTCCTCCTCCTCCTCCTCCTCCTCCTCCTCCTCCTCCTCCTCCTCCTCCTCCTCCCTCTTCCGCCCGCCCCATGTCCGAAGCCTGGCCTGAGGCAGGGTCATCAACTCGTCGCTGTCGTTGCCGTCGTGGTCGTCGTCATCGCCCTTCTGGGTCGGCGGCACCGGCCCTGGGGCCTTCACATTTGGGAGGCCCAAGCTGAACGTTGACGCGAACTCCCGCTACATGCATACATTCCGAACTCAGGATGGACCCGTCAGAAAACCGAGTTCTGCTGATCTGGAGTCCAGCGTGTTCCCCGAGATTGTTCCTCCTCGCATTAGTTGCAGTCCATTCCCTACTCGTCGAGAGTGAGGCCAGGACCCACTTTGAAGCCGCCGGTGGGTCTGCACTGGATGGGGCCCGAGAAAATCGGTCAAGAGGGGGGCGAGGCAAATCCGCTCCAAATCGGTCTTCGGGCCCCACCCGAGTGTCCAGACGCACCCGCTTCTCGAGCCGCGCCCAGCCGTGGCGGCGAGACGCCCCCGGAAGGTCCGGCCAGGACGAGATGACGAGAGCTCGGCTGGCTGGAGCCGGTGCTCGCGTAGGGGATCGACTACACAATCGATGTGCCCCGCACTTACAAGGACTCTTCCGTGTTGGATGCTCCTCCTGGGGACCTTCCTGGAACCACCCGTTCCACTCGTGCGTCCAAGCGGCGTCGACGCTGCGCCGAAGCTGCGTCGAAGCTGCGTCGAACCTGAGTCGAATCTGAGTCGAATCTGAGTCGAGCTTGAGTCGAACTTGAGTCGAACTTGAGTCGAACCTGAGTCGAATAGATCCGGCAGCTGGGCCCCAGGGAGGTCCCCAGGACGAGCATCGAGCTCCATGTGCTCTACCCTCCCAGGTCCGACGGGAAATCAATTCGGGGGCAAAAATCTGCTCTGAGAGAGGAGGAAGGAGGAAAGGGAGGAGGAGGAGGAGGAGGAGGAGGAGGAGGAGGAGGAGGAGGAAAGGGAGGAGGAGGGAGGAGGAGGAGGAGGAGGAGGAGGTCGATCCCCTTTTCGGGGTGCTGGACCACAGGCCCCCAGCCGACGTCAAGGGCCAACGTTAGGTCGGGCATGTCCCCCTCGAGGCGGATCTTGGACGGAGAAAGAAATAGCACCCCAAAAGTAGTCCCAAACGGTTAAAAAAATGACCAACGAATCGCCCCAAGACCATTGTTTTGGAGTATATTGTGAGTGCTCCTCCAGCAGAGGGACAGGCCCGACTTGAGGCCAACGCCCGCCCTCGGGCGGGACTTAATGGGGGGGTCATAAACGGGGGGATCAGAAAAGGTCCCCTTTCGTGCCCCTGTCGGGCCCCTCCAGAGCCCCAGGGGGCTCGTTTAGGTACCGTTTGGGTACCCTTTCGAACCACCCTCGCCCCCCCCCCGAATGTATGACCCCCCCATGACGCGGCGACCAACGCCCACGCCGGCCTCGTGCTCCGGGTGGCCGTCGGCGGCCGCGCCCGCCGCGGCGGGGCTCGCGCCGAGCGGCGGCGGCGGCCGCACGAGCGCGACGGGCTGCAGCACCACCGGGGCGGGCCGCAGGAGCCACGGGCGCGCCCCGGGCCCGAGCATGTGGCGCCTGGCCGGCGGGCGCGGCGCGGCACGCACCGCGGGCCCCCGCGAGGAAGGGAAACAGAAAGCAGGACGGGAGGTCTGCCTCCTGACTTTCGCCGGGCCTCGGGGGCGTCAGGAAATGACAAAATCACGACGCGAGGTTCTTCGCGATTTTCGGCCTCCGGGGGCCCTCACTGGGCCTCGGGGGCGTCAGGAAACGGCGCAGGAGGCAAGGCCGGTCCTGGGGAGAGGGTCGGGACCTCTGGGGGTCGACGTAATGAAAAGATCATTGCGTCGGGGGTCTGGGGATGTGGCGTGATTCGAGCGCGTGGCCACGGCGGCGTGGGTCAGGGAGAGGAGCACAATCAAAACTGATCGGTCGCCGCGCCGTGTGTTCTCGACGCGCCCCACTTGGACGCCGCCGGCACCGCGGCATACGCCCACGGCAAGCCTTGCGTCCCGCGCCCCAAGGAGACGAAGCCAACACCGCGGCACACCCCACGGCGAACCCACCGCGACCGAGGTGCAGTTTGCCCCAGTGGCCGCGGCACCCTCCCCTCGGCGTAAAGGCCACGCGTCGGAACAGACGGCGCGGCGACATAGAAGATGCGCGATTGGGACGCAAGCCCTGTGGACGCCCGTGTTGAAGCTTTTTCGAGCGCGGCGGGCCATCGAACGTACGTAGTCAAGGATGGACCAGAGAGGCACAGTTGCAAGGGTCCCCTTGGAGGGCTACCCACCCTTGCAGTCGGTTTCGACTGTAGTATGGCGAGGGCATTGGACAATGGGCCCTTGGGTAAGGAGTCGGGGGTCTGGGAGCCAATGGGGCGCCACTCGAGGCTTGGCTGGGGATGTCGCCGCCGCCCTCCTCAGAGAAGGAATCATCCAGGGTCTGAAGCCTCCTGGGTACAACCCTTAACCAACGCCGCCACCGGAGTAATAATAATAATAAGAAGAAGACGGAGACAAACATAATAATAGTAGCAATAGTATAAGAATACGAATAAGAAGAACACTACTCAGACAAGCAACGCATTACACTTATAAGACGAGTGATCATCAGAAGTCGAGTAAGGTGAATGATAGGCAGAAGCAGGAGGCAGCCGAACGCTGGGTCAACACTCTTCCCGCGAGGGCCACCCACCTCGACGGTGCGGACAGCGACCTCAAGGCGTGAGAATCTCACCCCTGGCCCTGACACCCAGGAGCCAAACCCCCGACGTGATGATTTTTTTCATGGCGTTAATCCCCAGCATTCTCGACCCTGTCCTGGGGACCTGTTTTGCGCCCCGAGCCGGTTTCTGGTGGTCCCAAGGCCCGGTGAGGGTCCCCAGGGGCAGAGAATAGCCACACACCTCCCGCCGTGAGTTTTTTTCACAACGCGAGGGGGTCTGGGGAGCGTGTAGGGGGAACGAACAGTGACATAAACATACAAACGCGGAGGTCCGCGCGAATTTCTCGGATCGGCGTTCGACCCCCCTCACTGGCGCGCGGAGAGCGCCAGGGGCGGCGCCTGAGGCGCCGCCAGGGGGCCCCAGCGCCGATCCGAGAAATCCGCGCGGCCTCCGAGTTCTTATGTTTACAGTCGGGGCGTTGACCTAAGGAACCCTAAATAAAGAACGAGTCCCCTCTTTCCCATAAGTTAGACTTCGGTTCCCCATGGAAAACCCCAAGGACACCCAAGGCAAACTGTAACGCAATCAAGGAACACGGAGCCGCTCCCCAACGTTAAGGGTTCTTCTTCGGGGGCGGCCAAGAGGGGGGCGTCCAAGTGGGGGGGGTGCAAATCATGGCCGGCGGCATGTGCGCGGCCCGGGGGGGGGGGCCAGGGACGTAATGAAATAAGAAGAGGCGCCATGAAATCTGGGGAAATATCATGGCCCCCGCCATAAAATCCTCCCCTCTAGTCATGACCCCCCTCTTTTCCGCCCCCGAACTGTATGTCATTGTTCGTTCCCCCAGCGCGGGCTGGAAAAACTGCAACACAATCAAGGAACACCGAGCCCCTCCCAAACGTTAAGGGTTCCTTCTGCAACGCCCCGACTGTATGTCACTGTTCGTTCCCCCAGCGTGGGCCGGAAAAGGTCGGGCTCAGAGCCCCCATGCGCCAAAGGCCCGCGAGGACGGCCGAGGCGTGGCCGCGAGAGAGCGCGGCCGTCCAGGCCGCGAGGCCCCCTTCGCCGAAGCCCCAGGGCGCCCCGCAGAGAGACCCCCAGGGCGAAGAGCACTGCCCAGTGAAGGGGGG
>CAUYUJ010022405.1:0-35000 GCA_963575745.1 Prorocentrum cordatum
AGAGAGAGAGAGAGAGAGAGGGAAGAGAGAGAGAGAGGAAGCGAGAGAGAGGGAGAGGAGAGAGAGAGAGAGAGAGAGAGAGAGAGAGAGAGAGAGAGAGAGAGCGGACCAGGGTCCGTCCGCGAGGCGCACTGCGGTGCGACAACTCGCCAAGCACTATTAGCGGCGGTGCAGCCTTTAGATACGAGGGCGGGCAACAAAAAACCCCTCCCCCGGCGCAGTGCGACAGACGCTACAGACGGCGGACAGACGGTGAAGATCTCACCTGTCAGACCGCGTGAAGAAAGAGGCCCCACCAAGAAAGGCGACGTGCTGACACGTGGCTAGGCGGCTTGGCAGACCGCCAGTTGGGCGCTTGGCCGCAAAGCGGCGCGCAGTGACGGGGCACCCCCCGCCCCCACGCCCTGACGCCGTGGACGCGGAGCCACGCGTACACACGGGCAGGCAGAGAGGAGGAGATTAGCGCGGGGCACCAGGTGGAGCGCCGCGGAAAGATGACAGCATAGCTTGGATGGTGAGTGACGGCACGGCACCATCGGGCGAGGGCGTAAGCAGCTCGGCGAAGGCTCGCCCGGCGCTGTGGAGGCGCTGGAGTAGAGGGCCTTGACGGGCTTGAGCGGCGGCGAGGTCCGCGGCGAGAGCAGCACACCTCTGCTGGAGAGCGGCCATAGCCTGGGACAGCTCGGTTTCGCGGTCGGTGAGGGGTAACTGCTCAGTGCCAGCGGCCGCGGGCCTCGTGACAGGGGCGAGGTCCTCGGTACGCCTGGCCAGGTGGTGGACTAGCGTAGTACGGCACCCCGTATGCTGACGTCCGTCACCCTTGAAAGGTGACTGGAGGGGAGCACGCGGCCCCAGGGCTGGAGCCGCTAGGGCCACGCCCCGAGAGGTCGGGAGAGCCGCATCCTCTCGCTCAGCAACGATGGAAGCGTGGACGGGGTGCGAGGGCCTGCCTGGTTCAGTGCCCTGTCGTGCCGCTGGTGGGGGGGCGGAGTGGTTTGCGCGGTGGGACCAATTGATGCCGTGCGAGGGCTCTGAGGTCCCGCGTAGAGGGTGGCGTCTCGATCGGCATGGTCGGCATATGGCGGGGGTCACCCAGGTCGTCGTCGGCGTCTTGGCGGTGACCGTGTCGCTCTCGGAGACGGAGTCGCGGTAGGCGTCGAGAGGTTGCCCGACGGGGCAGGGTTGTCGCTGCTGGGCCGTCGTCCAAGACGTCCAATCCCCCACCGAAGCGAACGGGTCGTCCTCCTGTTCGTCAGCGTCTTGGAGGTGAGCGGCGTCATCATGTGGGTGCGGTGCCGCTCTCGGTGGCGGAGTCGAGGGCGTCGTGCGGATGCCCGACGGGGCAAGGTTGGCGCTGGCTGGCCCGTCGCCTAGGAAGTCAAGTCCCCCGCCGAAGCCGAACGGGTCGTCCTCCTGTTCGTCGAATATCGCCCGTTGGGCCTCGGCCCAGAGCTCGTCCGGGTTCTGTGGGATGTCTGGTCCAGCCGCGGGTGGTGCCTGGTCCGACAGCAGGGGGTTCGGTTCCATTTTGCTGAGTTCCGCAGCTGTAAACCCAGCCCTGCGGTGTGGGAGCGGGAGAGTGCGGTGTCTGCGCTCGTAGATGGCGACAGCGACCCCATGAAGCACGGTCGCTTGGCGATGTCGTGTTTTGGCAGCTTCGACAATGTCGTCTGGAAGGTTGTGAGTGCGTGCCGCCGTTGTGGCGAGGGCGTCAGCCTGACGATTGAACTCCTCCGCAATGGGCCCGATGAGCCCGAGGTCGATGCCCATGTCTCCCAGGTGGCTGGCGATTTTCTCGACGCGGAACATTTTGGGCTTGGCCATAACACATCGGTGGATCTTTTCCCAGAGCTCCACGTGCGTGCCCTGCGGTGCTGGGTGTCCGTCGATGATGCTTTGGAACCCATCGACCACCGCCTGGTTGTCCACGAAAACGTGCACGGGCCGTTCAGCACATGCCGTAAGGTGGACAATGGCGAGAGTTTCCGCAAGCTGGGCGTTCTGCGTTAGGCCGTGAACGCGTGCACTGTAGTTCATGCGGTGGTCGATGCCGTAGTAGACGCCGTAGCCCGCTCGTGCTAGCAATGGGATGGCTTGGTTGGTGCATGCACCGTCCGTGGCAGCGTAGACCCATGTCCAACCAGTGTCGTGGTCAAGGTAGGTGGTGTAGGAGTCCTGGGCTGAAGCCGCAGGATCTCCCTCAGGGGGGGGGGCCGCGGTATGGGCTGAGGTAGCGGGTCCCTCGCGAGGTCGGCCTGCAGGTCGAGGAGGGCTGGGTCTTCATCGAAGAGCCCGCAGTGTCTTGTGTGCGGCGGGAGACGGGCCCACTGCTCGTCACTGATGAGGGTGGTGAGAGGGAGTCTTTCTCGGGCCCAGCACTTGCAGTCGCGGACAGTGTGCTCCTGAGTTTCCTCTTCCTCGTCGCAGTATCGGCAGATGGGGCTGGGGTCAGCTGACGTGTTTGATCGGGATCGTCGCTGTTGGGTGTGGTCCCCGCCCGACAGGTAGTTCAGGAGGAGCGCCAGCTGCCAGGCAGTGCATTTGGCTGCTCCTTTAGTTCGGGCGAGCCACGTGCTGGCGAAGAGGTCGAGGCCCTGTCTGACAGAGGCAAGGTATCCAAGGTCGTGACGCCGTGGCTTGATCCTCCGCAGAAAGGCTCTGCGTTGTGAGGCCCGCAGCATGTGAAGGAAGGCGTTTTGGGGTAAGTTCAGCCAGCTGATCTGGCAGCCCCAGTCGTCGTACATGATGCCACATGTGGGCCAGGTCCAACGGAGCTGCTGGAGCGACTGGACGAGTCGTCCGACAGGTCCTCCACCAAACAGGGTCTGGACGTGGCGTTGGAGATCTCTGGCGAGACCGCAGAGTGTAACGTCGCGGTTAACCTGTCGCCGCAGGCACAGGAAAGCTTCACGCTGCGTGATGGCGTCAATCTCCAGGGCGTGTCCTGGGACGCACACGGCCATGAGAGTCCAGAACTCGACCCACTTGTTCCCCTTGGGGCGGATGGCCGCCTTGAGGGCGTGGTTGTAGGCAGTTTTGGCTGGGCCTGATGGTGCTTGAATGTCGGTGCCCGTGGTGCAGACGCTGGCAGCAAGGGAACGGGCGTGCCGCGCCTTGATAAGCATCGGCGATGGGAGCTTGCCAATGCGCGGCAGGCGACTAGTCGCCCTCCGTACACGGGCGTCAGCGGTGGCCGTGAGGTTAAGCGCGGCTGGAGCCGGCGCTGCCTCGGCGTTGATGTAACTCCCGACGAGCTTGAAGGAGTCGACCACGCGTAAGGGCCGTTCCGCCAGAGTGAGCTGGGTAACGGCGGCGTGAAGCTCGTCGGTGAGCGCCCACCCCGCCACTTTGCCAGGGTGAATGCGTTGACCTGAGAATCGATCAAACTTGGCGGTTTCGTCAAGAGATTTCTGCAGCTCAGACGCGGTGTGGGTAGTGGAGTTGCTGTCGTCAACAAAGGTAGTGCTGAGTGATCGAGGAACGTATCGATGCTGTCTCTTTGTCCACACACACATGAGCAGCTTGATGTCGTCCAGGGACCATGAGCTTCCCTGGAGGTGACCGTTGGTCCTGGCCAAGTCCTTAGAGTACGCTCCGTTCATGCGGATGTAGCGTTTGTGGCGACTGTAGAAGTTTCGGCGGACAGTAACGATGTCTTGGGGGCACCCCGCGTGAAGCGCAAGGTTAAGGCAGATGTCCGTGATGAGGTAGTCGAAGCACTTCTGTCGGTCAAGGGCAGCCCCAGCTAAGGGCAGGAGTAAAGCCCTGGCGTGCTCGATGCGCAGGGCGAGAGAGGTGCTGACGTCCCCAATGGTAGCTTTGGGGACAGCGCCAAAGCTCGTGGCGTGGGTCCATCCTTTCCGCCAGTCCGTGAGGCTACGGTAAGCTGGCGCTTCCCACGCGTACATCCAAACGGAAAGCACCGAGAGAAGTCGTTGGTCCGTCGGGAGTTCCCCTCGGCCTTTTCGGAGGCACGGGTTTGGCACGTGAAGGAGGGGTTCTGGGATGGTGCCAGTGCGTTGCATAGCACGTAAGACGCTGGCGAAGAGGCGAAGGATGTCGTCGGGTAACTCCTTAGCCTCCTTAGTTGTCCAGCCGTCAAGTCCCCCCGCACGGCGCGGTGAACGGGTGCGAATGAAGTGGATGAGTTGGTCGTCGGTGAGGTGGAAAGGGGCAGCTGGTGATGGCGTAGGCAGCTCTTGTCGGTACTCGTCGTAGAAGTCAGCCCACGTCGGCATGGCTTCGGCGTCATGCCCTGCACGAGCGCGGTACCTGCCCAAAATGGGCTCCCAGGTGTCGACCATGAGCTTAAGCATGTCTTTGGTATTAGCAACAATGGCGTTGGCAGGGAGGGTGTCGGGGACATGGGCAGGTGGTGGGTCACGAGTGTGACCTTCGTCGTTGTCCGTGTCGAGCGAACTACCGTCGCTGGGGCTGAAGCCGCCAGCTTCGGTGTCGGCGTCACTATCGTCCGTGCTAGCTTTGTCAGGTTTGAAGGCGTTGGTGTCGCAGTGGAGTTGTGTATCGTCGGGAGTGGTAGGCGTGCGGAGATACGCCGTGGGCGAGCAGTCGGCAGCCCGTGCGTATATGGCCGCCTTTCGCCCGCTTGGCTCGCGGACGCCCTCAGCCCATATCTTGATGCGTTCAGCTTTGGCACGGTTTGCACGTCGCGCCAGCTCTGAGTCAAGGTTTTGAATCAGACGGTCAAGGTGCTCTCCGTGAGGTGCTGGCTCGTCGGGGGTCCAGGCCTCGGGAAAGGCCAGGAGGGCCGTGGGGCGCAGCTTGTGGCAGAGGAGGCGGGCCGCGGTCCACGTGCAGTCGATGCGCTGTGCCAGGTACGGCGGGATGGCACGGCAGTCTATATGATGGTGCTGTCCGATGAAGCGAAGCTCGCAACGTTGCCGATGGAGCTTGCGAAGGCGGTTCATGTGTATCGTGGAAGCTCCGTAGGTGGGAAAGGCGCGGGGGACAGCGGGTCGCTCCTCGAACGTGGGTGTGAGCCCGTGCATGGTGGGGGGCTTCTTTTTTGGGTGGTCTGGCGGTGGAGGTGGCAGGTCGCGCAGACGGGTGAGATGGTATTCATGGCTGGCCTCGTTTGCCAGGGCGAACATGCGTTCCACATCGTCGCGTGTGTCGGCCTGCTCCATGCGGTCCTGGTATCGCCCTGCGATGAGGGTCCCTAATGCCTGCAGTTCGTGGCCCTCATGTGCTCCATCGTTTGGGGGGTAAGGCGTGGGGGCAAGAAGGCGTCGGGCCGTATGGTCGAGGCGACTGAGGTCGAGCGTGACCTGTAGGCCAACATGGGACTTCGCTGGCAAGTCGCGGAGATAGCAGAAGTCGGTGACAAGGGATCGCGCCGCTTGGTTGGCGATGATGTAATCGATGCGCGAAGTGCGGGGGCACTTGGTGACGCGGTCCCAGTCAGGGATATTGCCATATGTGTGCATGGTGTGGTCTGGTGTGCCTTCAGCGACGTTAAACCATCCGTGCTGCATCATGTGCAGCAGGTGTGGATTGTCGTCGATGTTCGTGTTGGCGTCCATGCAGATGAAATACGGGGCTGAGCCTACCCTCGCGGCGGCGCAGTCAGCGAGCCGAAACAGGTCGGTGCTGTCTCCTCCAGCGACCCCGTAGAGACTCGCTATGTAGATCCCAGCGGGCCCGTGGTTGTTTCGTCGCCGCCTGCGGCGGTGCTGGGTGCAGAGCGGGAGGAAGGCCTCGTGCCATCTTTTCTTGGCCTTGAGGGTGGCGATACAGGACGCAGTGTCGTCGACGGTGGAGTCGACGATGGCATCCTTAGAGAGGATGGCGACCCCTCCCGAGGCGCCAGTGTTGCCCACGACGGTGTGGTCAGTGCCGCCGTGGGCACCTCTGCGCTGGGCTCGCGCCAGATCCAGGTCAGGTCCCAGACTGGCGTGGTATCCCCCGTGGTGTGGATTGGCGGCGTTGGTAGCGATGGCTTGTCTGGTCGGCTTGGCATGTCGGGTCTCCTGCAGTGCTATGACTGCGGCGTTGTGGTCGACACCAAGAGCGGTGATGGTTGGCCAGTTCGCTGAGAGACTGGTGGTGTTTAGGCTGACGAGGTGGATGGAGCGACCTGGCCCGTCTCCATCGGTGGAGCTGGGGTTGGCACGCCCCGCACGGTGGAGGGCAGCCTGGCCCTCACCCAGGTAGGAGGTTTGGCCACAGTAGGAGCTCATGGCGTTCCTACAGATTGGCTTGACCGGGGCTGAAGCCGCCGTCAGGCCAGGAGTATCGGCGAGGCATGGTCGGCACTGCGCCAGGGGGGGTTCATAAACATCAGCAAAACTGCCTCGAAAAATCCTCCTCGCTCCAGTACCGTAGGGGACGAGGGGAGGAGAGGTGAGACGGCAGCAGAGGGAGAGGGAGGCGACTCCTCGATCCGTCCTGCCGAACACAAAAGCAAAAGCAAACCAGCGGCGGCAGCTCGGCGCGGCAGCGGCGCAACGCACGCGCATATACTGCGCGCGCGACACCGCTGGTCCTTCCTGCGGCGGCGCGCCCGCCCCGTCAGTACCGTGATGAGCAGCATCAGGTGGAACAGCTCGCGGTCGGTGGCCTGGCGCTGAGCCTCGTCCATGCCCGCTGCCGTGAGGCTCGCGTTGCGGACAGGGCTGACTCCACGCGGGGCCGCCGCTGCCGCGGCAGCGGCTGAGGTGGCGGGGGCGCCGCCGCGACTCTGCGGTGAGAGCGGTGAGCCGCCGCCGAAACCCGCCGCAAGGTCCTTGACGCGGTACTTGTTCTTGAACGGGTCGAAGGTCGGCGCCTCGTCGATGGGGGCGACCACGCGGGTGGGCAGCGGCAGCTCCTGGTCCGTGGACGGCGTCGGCTCGAGGTCGACCTGGCCAGGTTCGATGACGCTGGCACCGAAGCGTGGCACCACTTCGGGGGCTCGGCCATCAGCCTGGTCTCGCGAGGCGGCGAGCTCGTGGAGCTCCCAGGGGCCTTGCGCGAGCTGTGGCGGCTGCAGGACCTGCTGCGCGGGACGCGCCCGCCCGTGTGGCGGTCGCGTGGCGAGGTCGCCTGGGCGTTAGCGCGCTCAGAATCCGCCCTGCTCGGGGAGCGGATCGGCGCCGCGCAGGGTGTTGGGCTGGGCTGGCGGGAGCCGCCTGTGCCGCCCTCCGCCGTGGCTGTAGCCTGTTCAGGGTCGACAGCGTCAGGGCGGGGGCTGACGTGATGGGCGCTTCCCTCGCTGTGCCGCGGGGAGGCGCTGTGATGCGCCTGGGTGTACGTGAGGACGAGCGGGACGAGCGGCTGCCTCTCCCGCTCAGGTGGGGCAGGTTTTGCCTGGGCAGGGCGCAGCGCTGCGGCCACGTTTGGCGGGGGCGTGTGCTGGCGCGGTTGCCAAGCACGCACGTTCGCATCACGCCATCCTTCAGGGCGCCCTGTCCTGCCACGGTTTGTTGCAGCCCCCTGGGCTGAAGCCGCAGGGGTTACCACTGCGGGCTGGTTGCTGGGGGTGCTGTCATGGCGGCCTGGGTAATGGCCCCAGGCACGCGTGGACCCTGGCACGGGCGAAGTGGCCCATGGGGGGGCCTGCGCGAGTGCACGCGGGTAGCCGATGACCGCTGGGTGCACCCTGGCGTGAGGGGCATGGCCGTAGCTGGAGGCGGCTGCTCCAGCCGCCGCGGGCCTGGCGCCAATGGGGCCACGGTGATAGGCGGCGACCCCGCCGTGCACCGTGCTACCGCCTGTCGGGACGCGCGCGGGGGAGCGGTAGCGTGGCGTGCTCGGCTGACCTGCGTCGCGTTGGTCGCGCTGCTGAATGCGCTGCTGGTGCTGTTGGTAGCGCTGCTGGTCGGCTCTCGAGAGCGGGCGGGTGTCGGGGAGGATGGTGGGCACGTCGGGCCGCCGCCAGCCCCGATAGACGTGCTCGTAGGCGTGGTCTGGGTAGGTCTCCCCGACGGGTGAGTATCGCCGCACATGCTCCATGTAGTCGATGTTCTGTGGCTCGGGGAGCACCGTGATGTTTACAGCTCGCTGGTGCGCTGGTCCATAGAGACAGAAACTACCACGGTTGCTGCGGTCGTGGTTCAGCTCGGCTTCGGTCGTGGCACGGCTCACCATGGCGTCGCAGAGTCGCATGTCATAGTCGAGAGCTTGAGGCCCAGGGCCACCCTCGGCGTCCCAGTACAGTACCACATCTCGCCAGCGGGTGCGGGTAGTGTGGATGCGCTCGGCGATAGACTCGCAGACGGTCCTGACTGTGACACGATCCCTGTACATGTTGGTGATGGCTAGGGAGCAGGGTCGGCGGACCGTCTTGTTGAAGGTGAAGTCCTCCTTGAGGGCCTGGTGGGGGCCGAAGAGCACGTAGCCTTCCCTCCAGAGAGGTTGGTCGGGGGACTGTTCTTCGGGCATCCCCGTTCCTGTGAACCCAGGTGGCCGCCTCGTGCCGTCAGGCAGTCCCTGCCTGGGGACGCGCCGCGGCCTCGGAGGAAGATGCCATTGACCCTGGTAACCTGCTTGGCCTGGTTGTGGAGGCTCCCCCCCGGGGCCTGAAGGCACTCGGGGGGGTTCCTTGAGGTCGTGGTGGGCTGGCGCGTTGCCATATTGGCGGGCAAGGATGTGCGGAGGCATCCCTGTGGCACGGACGTCGAACAGGCTGTGTGGACTGGGCGGATGGGGGCATCTGCTGGACAGGCAGCAAGTGTCGGAGTCCCTGTTGTCGGTGCTGTATGCACACGTCCAGCTGTTGCAAGAGTAGTCCGTGGACCAGTCCATAAGTGCACGTAGTCCGCTGAGGGCGCAGTCTGGGCACGTTGGTTGGCCCGAGGTGCCGAGCTGCGTGTTGCGGCGGGCCGCACAGTACTGACAGCATTGGAATCGGCACTGTAGGCAAGACCAGCGTCCTGGTAGGGGCGGGAGCGCTTGCTCGTTTGTGCCTGGGTCGTCTGGGTGAGGTCGGGGGCGATCCCACAAGGGCCAGACGTCGGCAAACCAGGACTGGCCTGTAGTGCGGACGACCTCGGCGGGGAGGCGAGCGTCGTCGGCATGGCGCTCGATCCACTGGGGCCCCATGTCCGCTGGTACCATGACCGTGCGCCAAGTGTCGTCCGCTTTGACGTGGACTTGGGTCGGTGCCCAGAGCTTGGTAGTGGTGTCGCCGTGGTCGTGGTGGAGGATGACCCAGCCGTCGCGACCCGCCACCGCAGGGTCAATAACGCGATGGCCCATGACGGTCGTCCCCCACGGTAAGTAGGCGCCGTCGTGGTGATCGCCAGGGTCAAGCCAGACCTCGATGCCAGGGGCATTGACACGGGCTCGCACATCGCGGACGTGGTAGGCGAGGACGTGGTAGGCGGTCGGCTCCTCTTCCGTCTCGATGTGCTCCCACGTCTCGATGTCGCTGTTGTCCGAGGTGGAGTTTCCGCCACTCTGCCGTGACGAACGGGAGGCGGATCGCCGTGGGCGGGCGTGGCCTCGGGCGAGGGCGGCGGCCGCGCTGATGAGGGAAGGCGTACGGCGGTCGTCGGCTCCTGATGTCGTCGATGAGCGGTCTGGACTGTGTGCCAGGGCGGCACCTGACTGGTAAGTGCGCGGTGGGCCAGACGCGGCCCCAGGGCTGGAGCCGCTGGGGCGCGACTCGCGTGCGTCGGGATGCCCCCGCACGGGGACGGCTTGCAAGCCAGTGTACACCAGGTCGATGAGTGGTTTCGGGTCCAGCTGAAGCTTGCGAAGCGAGACGCGTGGACGGGGCTGGTTGGGGTCGGCCCTGGTGGCTGCTTCAGTGTCGTAGTGCTGTTTGGCCCATATTCGCGCTGCCTCTGGCGAGTATAGTGCCTGCGGCGGTGGCCACGCTGCCGCGATGTCCAGCCTGCGCCTGGTGCTAGCTTCCTGGTCGTGAGCTTCAGCCGCCTCACGGAGATCTGGATGATCGTAGCCAGCGATGTGGAGGGCGTGCGCGCAGTCGCCCATGCCATAGGCATGCGGTAGGGCACGGCACCTGGAGGCAGCTTCTGTGGGGGCGCACCAGTCCATGCGGATGAGGAGGCTCAGGACCCGAGGGTAGATACGACGCGCTCCGTGGGCCTCCCCTTTCACGAAGTTGTGCCTGTTCTCACCGCGCGGTGGTTGGGTGGCCTCGCACATCCAGAGCACGATGGGTCCCCACGCGAGGGTGTCGTCTTCGAGGCTGTAGGGCGGGTGGGGCGGCATTGCGTACCACGCGGCCAGCGAAGGGTGCACGCTCACGTACGTGCGGCCAACGTTGGTGCCAGTTCGACCCTTCGCTTCACGGCGGGGGCCTGGCAAGAGGTGCCCTCCGCTGGCAGCGAGACGGGCCGCAAGGTCGCCGCGGGTCCCATGCCAGAAGACAGTGGGCGCGTCGGTGGTGGGTTGGCGGAGGTCCCACGTGAGGTAGGGGAAAATCGTCTCGCCTGAGTTCCCGCCCGAGTCTTCCAGCACCCAAGTGAGGCGGTTCGGGGGCCTCTGCATGATGTCAGTCCACGGCCCCAGCGCTTGGAGTGTTAGATCATGGGTGAATCGAGGATGGTCGTGGAGTCGCAGAGCGTCTTTGATGTCCTCTGTAGACACGCCACTGTTACCAAGCGCAAAGCCGTTTTGGTACAGGGCGTTGAGGATGCTCGTCGGCGGCACGGGGACCGCTGGGTCGCGCTGGATAGTGTTGCGTAAGTTGCGCGTCGGTGGCTTGAGGGCTGCGTAGGGCATACCAGGGCCTGAAGGCGCCTGGGGCCTGGCGGGTGATGCATAGCGTGCTCGCCGTCGTGGTGGTTGGGTGTCCGTGTCGGAAGAGGAACCACGAGCATCCGCATGTCGGAAGATGGACCACGGGCTAACGTGGGTGCGCTCACGTGTTTCCCTTGCCTCGGTGTCGCTGCCGTGGGCTGTGGCGTCTTCGTTAGTCGGTAGGTTACCGTAGGCCGCGCCGCTCTTGGAGCCGTCTCGCGGGGACGGGCTGGTCGATCGTGGTGTGACAGACGAGGCTCGCGATACGGCGGCAGTGACTTCGACGATGGCGGCGGTGGTGGCGGTGGTGACATCGGCGACTGCGGCGGCAACTGTTGCGGCGTAGTGTTCCTGTAGCAGCGGATGTCGGAGTGAGTGCACGTGCTGGTCCTCGTGTTCGTCGGCAAGCGTGCGCGGCATTGTGTATGTGGCCTCATCACGCGGCCTCCTGCTCGGTTGGCAACAGCGGAGGCACCACTGGGCCGTGGATGAGTCCAGGGCACGCGCACAGATGCGGGCTCCAACGTGTCCGACGGCTCCTTGAGCGAGGAGTTTGGCGCCGACGAGTAGATGGCCGCACACCATTCCGCCAGTGGCAATAGCCCCGAGTTTGCCGCTGGCCCATTTCAGGACACCCCCGAGGCCGACCCCGGCTGCGCTGGCTCCGCCCGAGACGATATCTCTGAGTTTGGCGCTGGTCCACTTGAGAGTACCCCACAGTGCGGACGTGACGTTGTATGCCGTTGTGCGTCGGGGTGTAGTGGGCACAGATGGGCCTGGTGCCGCCGCTTCACGTCGTCGTCGTTGTCGGTAGCTGGGGTCTCGGCTCGGTGTCGGCAAGTACCCATCGATCTGGTCCTTGTACGGCATTGCTATCACAATGGCGTACGTGGCCACAAAGAGGCAAATGAGGCAGCCGCAGTGTCGTGATGCCGCTGCGCTGTGCTGGGCCTCGTAGGAACCGCTGGCATCTGGGTTCGCGTCGTCGATGGGGTCGTTGTCGATGTCGGCCTGCCAGTGGTCGATGGCGCTGGGATTGGAGTCAGTCACGTTAACACGGCAGACAAGGGTGCGGGGCGTGGTGCTGCCACCTGCGGTCTGGGGATGTCCAGGTCCAGCCAGTGCTGCAGCGGGGCTGAAGCCGCCACTGCGCGGGCTGGTATGAGCTGGCGATGCAGTGGCATGGCTTGTCGCGTCGGCGGCAGTGGCGCCTTCAGCGTCGTTGAGCTGTGCGCAGGGGTCGGCCTGGGCCGAGTTGTTGGGCGGACTGCTGTGCGACGGGGTGTGCCCTAAGTGGGGTTCGCTGTCACGGTCACGCTGGGCCGTGTCACCTGGTGGTGTCGTGCCGTCACGATCCTGGGTTTCCATGTCGTCCTGGCTATCGTCCAACGCGTGGAACGAATCCAGGGATATGTTGCTGATATCGTCCGACGCGTGGAACGAGTCCATGGGTATGTTGCTGATATCGCTGGCCGCGATGTGCTGGAGCAGCCATGATACGGGGTCGTCTGCGGCCTGATCACCCGTGGCGTGCTGGGCGAGGCCAGCTGGCGGTGGTGGGTTTAGCGGTTCCGTCGGTGCCGCGGCGAGCTCCGCCTCGACAAGCGGCTGCATGTCTGTCGGGTGGTGCAGGATCGCATCCGCGAGGTACGCCAGGGCGTCTTGGTCGGGTGGAGGGAGGCCTCTTGGTAGTAAGGCATGGGCCCGTGAGAGGTATGGCGGCAAAGGTGCCGTGAAAGCCTCAGGGCCGACAAGCTGGGCACGGGCACCCTGGTATTCCAGAAGGAGGCCAAAGTAGCGGGTGGAATACTCGCGGCTGCCCTGGATACGAGTGAGGTTGCGGTTGGTGCGCTGTCTGTCGGGGCCCGCTCTATGCCAGATGTCCTCGCACATGTCGATCGCGGTGCGCTGGCGCAGGGCGTCGTTTTTCTCCTCGGAGTCCTCCTGGAAAAAGTGGTCGTACTGTGGCAGATGGAGCGTCGCCAGGATGTACGGGACGCAGTCCTCGAGCCATGCCCAGAACACGTCCTGGTGGTCCTCACCTGGTGCCCACGCCGCAGCGCACGGTATGAGCCGGGCTCGGATCATCATCAGGTGCCAGAAAGCGGGGTCCTCCTCGGGTTCGCCCCTAGCGCACAGGGGGGTAGTGAAACCCGTGGGGCTATAGCGGGGCACGACAGCGGGGCTGAAGCCGCCACTGCGTGCCTGGCCTTTGTCAGCGTCCCCGTCAAGGATATGCTGCACAACGGTCGAGGCCACGCTGGGGGTGGACTGCGAAGCATGTGTCGTAGTTGACGAGGGCGTGGATGCGCTTGCGATGGCGCCCAGCGATCCGTTGCCGCACGGACCCGCGGCGGCGGTGCTGTTCACGATCGGGTCCAAAATGGTGCAGTGATCGTGCTTGTTGATGCTGTCATCGTTAAGGTAGAAGAAAGTCCCACGTTCAGCGTGTCGCAGGAAAACCTCTCCTCCATGCTGGGGCGCACCGCCTGAAGACGGGTGTGCTCCATTGAGCGAGGGGAGGGCCAGGCTGCAGGCAAGGCGCCACATGATGGCGAGGCCTGGCGGGCGGCGCGAGCGATGAGCCAAAAGCTGCATGTCAGCACGCATCCTCAATACCCCTGCATGCTCATGTACATTGCAACAATCACGCCCCCTGCAAGATGACGGGTGTCCCTACACCAGATAGCTTGCGCGTGCTGCTGCCAAAACAGACATGAGGTGACAAGAAAGAGATACGACGCGAAGAGGGAAGGGATGCCTCTGAAGGCGCTTCCTCGGAGGGCTGAGGCAGGCTCTCTGAGGCACCTTCAATAGGGTTCCTGGGTGGCCCGACCCTTGTCTTTGCCTTTGTCAGCCCCTGGGGGCCCCGTCCCTGGGGTGAACTGGCCTGGCTGGTCGATCCACCCACAGACAGCCACGGGATCAGCAACTGATGCAGCTTCCTCCTTCTTAGTTTCCAGAGTGGCCACTTGTGACAGGTGGATGGTGCCCCCCGTGAGGTGCCCGAGGAGGGCCTGGATGTCGCCACGCAGTGCAGCGGCGTCGGCGGTTGCCGTCTGTTGCTGGGTGACGACGGTGGCAAGCCCCCGTTCCAACCCTGAGACGTGCTCCGTGAGTGTGGCCTGGGAGGAGAGAACGCCCGCAAGCTGGACCTGCATGTTATCCACCGTGTTGGCTAGCAGCTCGTGCTGTTGTTCCATGTGTTGGATGCGGGTCGTGGCGGCATCTGGCAGTTTAGAGGCCGATGCGAAGCGTTCGCCGAAGGTGTTGAGTTCGTGGGAGGCCACGCTGTATTCATCACCTGATGAGAGGATCTCGACGTCGTCAGCGTCGCCTGGTACTTCGGCGGCTGTGGCAGCGTCCCCTTCGGTGTGGCCCCCACCTTCAGCCGCCACCGTGCCAAGCCGAGAGTCATGACCACCTGATCCTGGGACGGCCGTCTGTTCAGCGGCTCCGTCCGTGCCGTGCGGGGGTGCAGAGGAGCTGCGGCCTGGGGCGCAGTGTGACCTTGCGTGCGGCGTGGCGTCACGTTTCCCGCTGGAGGATCGGTGGCGCTTGGCTGAAGGCTCCTCCTTGGGGATCAGGAGCGGTGCGACGCCCTTGCCTTTGGGCGTGGCAGTCATGAGGTCGTGGAGGTAGGGGCTCTGGGCCGCTTTGGTGAGGAGTGTGCCGGTGGCGGGGCTAAAGCCGCCACCACGGGCTGGCGGCGTCACAGGCTCTGTGATGGTGGTAGGCGTGACGATGGTAACGTTGTCCCGCTTCGGCACCACCTCAGCCAGCGGGGCCTCGGTGATGCTCCACGGGATGGGGCACCCTGCGACCTGTACCGTATATGTGAGTGGGGGACGATGGGCGCGCACTAAGGCAAACTGAGCCGCGGTGGCTGGGTCCCAGGCGGTGTGGTAGACCTCACAGTCCCATTTAACGGACGGGCCCGTGAGAGTCTTGGCGAGCTGGGTCAGCGTGGCGTGGCGTGCCGCAATGCCAGTGATGCGGTAGCGCGTCTTGGCGAGGGTGGCCTCGCAGCCGCGGATGCTGACGGCAGCAGCCTTGGCGGCGTCTGACCCCCGTGAAACACGGATCCCCAATAAGCCTGACTTGCCGTGCCTGACGACTCCCAGGGCCTTGAAATCCACCGACTTCTGGAACGCATCTGCCATCGTGATGGGCTGGTCCTCAGGGAACCACACGGTCTGATACTTGTCTGCGGTGGGCTCGTCTGCACCTACGTTGCTGAGGTCGTAGGTGGCACCGAGTTGCCCTGATCCCGCCAAGACCTTGTCGACCGCTTGAAGACTGACGCCGAAGGTGGCAGCCAGGGACCTCTTTCCGACGCCCGATCCAAACCTGCCTAGGCTTTTGCAGGGTTCGAGGATGGTGACGGCTTTAAAGTTGCCGTGGAAGAGGGCCTTGAAGGTGTCCTGGAGCTGACTATCGAGCTCCTGGCGGCGAGCGTCTTTCTTGGACTCCCTGTGCTTTTGGTTTTGGCGCGCCTTGTCCTGTGGAGCGGAGTCCCCTCGGAAAGGACCCTTGGCGCGTGGACCACCGTTCACGGGGGCACCTCCCGAGAACTGGTCCTCGAAGGCCTGATGCATGGAGGGGACTGCGGCGATGGCCTCGGTTTCATGTATGGTCGCCCGAATCCAGCATACGTGGTCGGCAGGGTCGATGGTGGCGACGGCTACTTTTTCCGTGCAGGCGACTTCCTTGGTGCCCAGCTGGTACACGGTCACGGGGACGTGCGTGTGGACCACTTTGGGCGCCTTGGGGTGACGCTTCAGCACGGGGACGGCGAGCTCGGTACCGACGTAGTTGTCGTTTTTTGGGCCCATGACAGCAATCGCGAGCTGACCCGTGGTTCGCTTACCCTGCTCGAGGTGGTGTTGCAGCAGCCGTTCACCGCTCTCGTAGTCGTGGAGGCTGATACTGGGCTTGTACGTCTTGCCGTCGTCAGGAGATGTGGGTTCGGCGAGGACAGGGACCTTCCAAAAGGCCGGGTCCAAGGCGATGAATTGGGTGTCCGCAGCCTGAAGACGTGCGGACCCAGCTGGTGGGTGTGATGTGTCACCGCCAATGCGCTTAGGCTTGCTGCGCTGGTGATGATCAAGCGTGTAGCTGATCTGGTTGGCGGCGCACATGCGGATCAAGGCGCTGCCAAGCTTCTTCGTGTTGGTCTTGTGCATGTCGTACGTTGCCTGGAGCTCGTCCGCGTTCAGTTCGGCAAGCCCGTTGTATGCGGCCGTGGGGCGGTCAGACCCCGCTTGCTTGAACGCTGCGATGCAGTCCTGCTTGCGTTGGAGGAGAGACCCTTCAGCAGCAGGACGTGAACTCGGGGGCTGCTTGGAAGAGCGACGGCGCTCCGGCTTCTTGGGGGCCATTGCTGCGGGCGCTCTGGTGGGGAGAGGTGACGCGAATCAGTAGGGTCCTGCTGGGACCCCTCCGGTCTCGCGAGGCCTGGGAGTCTGACTCCGAGGCGGGGCGCTTCGCGTCGCGGCTGCGGTCTGAGTGCTGGGCACTCTCGAGCCGAGACTATAGAGAGAGAGAGAGAGAGAGAGAGAGAGAGCGAGAGAGAGCGAGAGAGAGAGAGATGAGAGAGAGAGAGAGGGGGATTCGGGCTCCCGCGGTGCATGCATCTCAACTTTCCACGCCTGACCCCTCCAAGCATGGGCCGTTTTTATTCCGTGGCCCGAAAGCCCCTTAGAGCCACGGGAAGAAGAATGAAACAGCACTCATCCAACATCTTCCTGTAGTCATGTGGGTGATCCGGTTTTCAACGGGGGGGTGTGGGCGTGCTCCGAAGGACCGAGACCGAGAAGCAGGAAGATATCGACTCTTGGTTCACTGCAGAGGATCTACTTGAAAAATACCATAACAAACAATCGCGCGTCGATCAAGTGATCGCTGTGTGCATGAAGGACTGAAGGATGCAGCTAATCCACCCCTCCTCCACACTCCTTCATGTATCCTCTGTCCTCTCTCCCTCCTCCCTCCAAGCCTTCTCGTTCAATTCCTTCTCCCAGCGCTCTGGACAAAGCGAACGGGGCCCGGGCCCGCCCTGATTTTCCAGGCGACGAGAGCATGATTCAATACAAGGCCCATGACTCAAGCAAGGCGAGTACTGCTACCAACGTTTCATAAAACAAAAAAAAAACGATACACTGGGAGTCTCTCATCAGCGGGGACACTGCGCTGGAGATGGCCAAGGACATCGAACGACTATTCTACATCGAGGGTGGGCCGAACATCGCGCGCGCGGCGCCCGAGGGGAAGGGGGCGGCCGCGCTGGGTAACAAGGTCGAGGTCTTCAATCCGAAGGGGTGCTGTGATGCGTGGCGGGCTAAGGCGTCCGACTGGGCGACCCTCTACAGGGATTGCCGCGGCAAGCTCAAGGAGAAGGACTGCAGAGACAAACAATGACGAAACGTAGGCAAGCAAGCAAGCAAGCAAGCAAGCAATCGACCTAGCAAGCACGTAAGCAGATAAGGCTGCGCGGACAGGCAGGCAAGCAAGATGGCAAGGGATGGGCAAAGACGAACGAACGTGATACGCATGTGCAACAAACACAAACAATATACGTAACACGGGGGCAACCTGTTTCTCCACGATCCTGCGGTGTTGGGTCCTCGTTTTGAAGAGACAGGTCACCCGCGTCATCATCAGCAGCAGCAGCATCGTCATCATCGTCATCAGTATCATCATCCTCATCATCATCCTCATCATCGTCATCACCACCACCATCGTCATCATACTCATCAACATCGTCATCACCATACTCATCACCATCACCGTTATCAACGTCGCCATCGTCATAATCACCACCACCATTATCAACATCCTCACCATCATCGTTATCAACATCATACTGCGCGCAGCCCGCAAACCCCCACGCCGACAAGCCCTGACAAGCTGGACAGATCTCCTGCCCGGGGGCTGCGCGCAGGAGATCAGTCCATTGTTTCTGCGGGTGCAGTGCTTGTCCTTAAGCTTGGGTGAATGGGGCGGGGGGCGTTGACCCCCCGGGAAAGAAGAAGAATAAGAAAAACAAATCATCATCCTCATCATCCTAATCAGACTCCGTCATCATCATCATCATCAGCATCATTCTCATCATCATCATCATCATCGCCGCCATCGTCATCCGTAGCCATTTTGGCTCAAGCCATTTTGGCTCAAGTTGGAACCATTGCTCCGTGGCTCCAGCTTGGGAGCAGCCGAGGAGCAGCTCGAGGGTCTCGGCAGACAGGCTGCCAGCCTCTCGCCCACCCACCCACTGAGTGCATGCCCTCTCTGCCCCTCCTCAGATCTGACCGCCATGGCGGTCGATATGGTTGCGATCCAAGCTATGTTTCAGGCCATGTTTGACACCCAGTTTGCCAAGATCGAGAAATCGATCGATGACAAGGTCGCGGGTCTTGCTGCCACTGTTGGAGTACAAGGCCAGATGATGAAAGAGATCACCGACCGTCTCGAGAAGTCCGAGAATCGTCTCAATGCCATGGAACAGACGGCTCAGGCGAATGCCCGTTTGCCCCCTCTTGTTAACAGTCAAGGAGGTAAGCGCCGTGCAGTTGACAGCTCGATCGGTGACGGGTCCACCACAGGAGGGGGTGCAGGAGGAGGATCGTCTCTGGAGGATGCCCACCGTCTGCTCATCCTTGGGTTCCAGGATCGGTTGATGGCCACTTCTCTCGAGAGGGTTGCCGAGGACATCATCTCGAAGTGTGCGACAGATCAGGCAGCCAGTCTCATTCGGATGCGTGCTTATGACCTCCAGAAGAAAGTTACTCTGGACTTCCCTACCCCCGCCATGGCTTCGGACTTCCAGATGAATTTCAGGAAGCTGAGTGAGAGTTTCAGTATGGTTAACCCACGGCATCAGCAGGATGTTTGGCCCCTTCGCGTTCGTCGTAACCTGTCTCCTCAGCATCGGCTTCTCTTCTTCAAGATGGGGAAGGTGCGGGGTGCGGTCCAGGAAGAGCTTTCCAAGGTTGGGTTGCAGGCCAGCTCTAATGGAATCGGCGGGGATGTCTTCGGCCTTCGCTCGCGTGAAGATCCAGTTCCTCTCTTCCGCCTCGCCTGCTGCCCCCAGAACTCGGATGTGATCCACATTCGCCCGGATGAAGCAGGTCTTAGTGCTCTTGGACTGAACATTCCTGAGATCCGTGCGAAATTCGAGGCTGCGTTCGCTACTGAGCTCACGCGTCCCTTTTGAAGTTGTATCTGACAGGTTAGGTCGCCCTGGGGGCCAATTTTTCAGTTCCCCCCAGGGACCTCCAGGAACTTTTTGGCGGGGGCCCGTCGCGCCCGTGAAGGCAGGATTGAGTTTAATCTTTCCTCCAGTTTTGATGCCAGTAGCTCGAGCAGTTCCGGCTCCGACTCGAGCTCCTCTTCGCCCAGTGGGGGTCTGCCCGCTGAATCGTTGCTCCCCTTTTCCCCGCCTCCCTCTTGCTCTCTGTCTTTGCTCGCGTGGAACTCTAGGGGACTCTTCGCTTCCATTCACCACTCCTCTCTGAGGGCCTCTCGTCGGTGCAAGCAGCTTCTGGGATTGTCTCGGCGTTCCAGTATTTTGTGTGTGCAAGAGACCCATGGCACAGCTGGTGATGCAGCAGCACTCCAGGCAGATCTGCAAGGTTGGTCGATTGGATTCTCAGGACATACCTCTGACATTGCTGGTGGTGTGATAACGCTGATCTCTCCTGCTCTCTGCGCTCTCTTCACGGACATTCGACATTTCAGTATTGGTGAAGGCCGTATCCTGGTCTCTAAATGCAACGGTCGACGGGGTGCTCTCTGGGTCCTTAATGTGCACCTGCCTACTTCGGGGGAGCCTATGTGGGCATTTCGGAGGTCTCTGAGGCTTATTCGGAACGGTCTGGGGACTCCTGACGCTCTGGTTATGATTGGTGGGGACTTCAATTTCGCCCTCGAGGGGGGTGGCCGCCAGTGCGGGGATGGATCGGGGTGGAGGCCTGGAGATCGATATAGGCACGATATGTTCCACTCTTTCTTCCCTCGTTGGACTGAGGCCCACCGGCCAGATCCTGCCCGTCGTGAGATTGTCAGTGGGGCAATCTGCTACGTGAGCCGACTTGACCGTCTGTATCTTGCCTCTCCTACTGCTGTTCTCTCTGATTTCTCCATCGCGTGCTCGGTTATTGGCAAAGCCACGACTACGCATAATGTCTCTGACCACATTCCTGTACTGGCGACGTTTCG
This sequence comes from Prorocentrum cordatum, assembly GCA_963575745.1. Taxonomy (NCBI): domain Eukaryota; class Dinophyceae; order Prorocentrales; family Prorocentraceae; genus Prorocentrum; species Prorocentrum cordatum. The sequence goes on from CAUYUJ010022405.1 coordinate 19,930, forward strand.
GACATACCAGCCTTCTGAGAATCCCTCTGTCCCTCCGTGGATTGGGAAGCATCCGCGGCTTCATGTTGAGCTTGAAGCCCTCCTGTGTGAGATGGATCGGACTGCACATATTAATGATCAGGTTGCCGTGGTCAAGAGGTGTATGTTTGAGGCATGCAAGCGGACCCGTCACTTCCTCTCCCATCAAGTCGCTCGGACTGCAGATGGGAAGATTCACTTTTCATTGGCTGCGTTGAGGGGTCTTCGTGCACGGCATGCGCAGCGAGTCTCCTCTGCCATCTCTTGCTGCTCTCACCTGTCCCGCTTCTTTGTCATCGACCCTCTCACCTGTCGGAATCCTCCTGCGCTTTGTGATCACATCCAGTCGCTCCAGAGCCTTCGGTTGACTGAGTTAGAGCAGGAAGCTGACAAAGAAACTGATTTGGAGATTAAGGCTCGGTTGCGTTCCAGGCTACAAAGGCGTCGTGAGCTCTGGAGGCCTCTTCAGAAACGGATTTCTCTTGGGGCTATCCTGGACTCTGGTGGTACCCCGTGCAGCACCATTGAGGAGGCGGGGGAGGAGCTGGCTCGGCACTGGGAAACGGTCTTTGGTGAGTTCGATTGCGACACTTCTCTCTGGCCTGAAATTGAAGCGCACATCTCTCCTGTCCGCCCCCTTCCTGGCGCTCAGTGGCGGCTCGACTTTGAGGACTTTGAGAAATTGGTAAGGGGGCGACGCGATTCGATGCCAGGGCCTGATGGGATTGTTTATTCTTGCTGGAAGTCCTCTATGCCGATTGCCATCCTGTACGATCTCTACTGCCATCTCTTTGACCATCGTGCTTGCGACATGTCGCCTTCCATGCGTGAAATGATTCTTGTCTTCCTAGCCAAGAGGAGAATCCGACGGATCTTACTGCTTGCCCCTCTCGGTCTCCGGATGCATGTCGACCTCTTGCCATGGCCAACACTGACTGTAAGATAATGTCTGTTGCGTTCTCTTTCCAACTGGAGGAAGAGGCGCGCGAGTGTGTACACAAGGTTCAGGCTTGCATTCGAGGGAGGTCTATGACAGACCAGATTCTTGAGGCGGGGTGTTGGGGGGTTCTGCAGTGTATGACAGGGAGGGACCTGGCTTGCATGTTCCTGACCGGCTTTGCTGCTGCGTTTCCGAGCATTGCGATTTCCTGGCTCCTTCGGGTGTTGGCCCTGATGGATGTTCCTCCTGGAGTTTTTTTTTTTTTTTTTTCGAGTCGCTGTACTCCGATAACCTGAGGACCGTCTGCTTTGGTGGGAAGCGTCACAGAGCGATTCGCCTGTTGCGGGGTGTTCGCCAAGGGGGCCCGCCTAGCATGCTGCTCTTCGCTCTCGCTCTCGACCCGTGCAGTCGCTGGCTCTGTTGTCGTCTCCCTCGGCAAATCTTGGCATATGCTGACGATTTGTGGTTCGGGCTTCGGGATGTGAACGCTGATCTACGGATCCTTCTCCCGCGACTCCAGCGTCTGCATCCTGGGATTGGGCTTGCTCTGAACATGAAGAAGTGTGTACTGATCCATTGTGGTCTGAGCCTTTCTCCGCGTTCGTCTCGACTGAATCGCAGGTTACTCGCTAGTCTTGGGAATGGGGCTGATGCCATTGGGTTGGTTCGGCATGCTCGATATCTTGGGATCCAGATTGGTCCAGAAGGGTGGAAGCACGCGTGGGGCACCGCTCTGCAGAAATTTCATCAGCGTTGTATTGAGATTCGGAGACTTGGGATTGGGCTCGCTATGGCTATTAGAACGTACGTGATATTTGCCGCCTCGGTTCTCAGGTTTGCGATGCAGTTCTATCCTCCGTCGTCGGCGGTTCTGAAGTGTGAAGGGAACACGCAACAGAAATTCATGGCGGGTCCTCGGTTTGCCTTCACCAGACTGATGTGTACCAGGATGTGTGACCTCGGCTTATCGTTGGAGTTCCCTGATCTGGCCCAGATCGGTATTGCTACTCAGGTTCGTCTTGCCCACAACAGTGCTGTATTCCCGCGAATCCGTGGTCAGATTCTTGGTCTTCCCAGGAGGGCGATTTCCACCCTGCTCGGATGCGGCATCCTTGGTGGCAGCACGCGTTCTGTCGGTCTCTTGTTGGCATGTGGAGTGGGCGCATCCACCTGTGCGCTGGCTTTCTTCAGGCCTCGGGGTTTCAAAAGAAGCTCACGCGAATCCTTCGTGTCCGTGCTCCTCCGATCTCTCCCATCCGCTGCCTTCACGCCCGGGTGGTCCGATGGGTCCCTGGGGTCTCCGTCGCCCAGGTCTTTGCTGCCGTTCAGGTTGTCCGCAAGGTTCGCAAGGCCAGTTCTCTCTATCTGGGGCTCGCGGTCTTACGTGTCCTGGCGAGGGGTGTCTGTACCAATGCTAGATTTCATCATGGGCCTATCGGATGCTGCTGGAACTGTGGTGCCCCTGAGGCCAGCGACTCTATGAAGCACTATGCGGTATGTCCTGAATTTCGGCGGCTGAGTTTAGCTCTCGCCCCTTGCCTCCATCCATTTTGTTGCGAAGAGTCCTGGTTCCGATGTTTAACCTGTATTGCCCCTCCCCCGTTCTTTGAGCAGCGATTAATCTGTGCGAGCCTCTTGGATGGATTCCTCTTTGTCCAAGCTAGCTTCCGTGAGGGGTCCAGGCTGTCGCCGACGGATCTCTTCAAAGGCCGCATCCTCTTGCACACTCGGCGACACCCCAAGGTTGCTCGTGCCTGGTCTGCCTCTTCCTAGTAGGGGTCTTATATACCTTTGCCCCCCTGGGGCTGGTGGCTCACTGTCCCTTCTGGGACCTGCGGAGTCGTATGCTGGACATGTACTATTCTGTCGTCTTGTTGCTCTGTTCTCCTCGTGCCCCGCTGGGGGCAGCGGGCCTGGCCTCGCTCTCTGATGATGCCCGAACGGGGTTCCCTGAAAGCCGCTCTCTCTGCTCCTCTTGGGGTCCTTTGCGCGGCCCGTGTTTCCCCGAACAGTGCTTCTTGCGGCGTCCATTGGCTGTGGCAAGTGACAAGCCTTGCTTCAGCTGTATTGGCCGCCGACCATTCCTCTTTAATTTTGCGGCCGCCAGGTTTCCGATGAAGTACCGCAAGGCTCCGCCTGCTCTCTGGAGAGAGATTTTGGTAGGGCAGGGTCTGTTTTCCTCGATCGTCGCATGGCCACGGGCTTAGCTTCTGATCGACCCTCCCTCTCTCTCAGGGTATGCACTCAGTGGGATTTTAGCAGTTGTGCTGCAGGCAGTTTTTAGTTATTGATTTAGCTCCCATCTTGAGAGATGGATATGGACTGGACTAACTGCATCGGTTGTCATCTCTCATTGCCGTCGGTCCTTGAGGGGAAAAATCATCGCCGCCATCGTCATCACCATCATCATAACCATCACCATCACAATCATCATCAGCAGCATCGTCACCAGCATCGCCATCATCATCAACAACATGGCTATAATCATCATCACCACCCTCGACCTCATCATCATTGCCGTCATTATCCACATGTTCGCCACGATGTCGGCCCACCCCTTACCTTGTTCGTGGCCCCCTTGAGAGCTCCACCGAAGACCATGTGGCAAGGTTCGCATGGCGTCCCGCCCTATTTCGGCACACCCCTCACACGCTTCGTGGCTCCATGAGAGCTCCACCGAAGGCCTCAGTGGCAAGGTTCTCATGGCGGCCCCGCCCTATTTCGGCACACCCCTCACGCGTTCCGTGGCCCCATAGGGACCTCCACCGAAGGCCCCAGTGGCAGGGCCCGCGTGCGCCCGACGCCCTGCACACCCCTCGCACTGCAGTTCGTGGCCCCGTAGGGGGCTCCACCGAAAGCCCAGGCAGCAGGGCTCGCATGGCGGCCCGCCTTATTTCGGCACGCCCTTCAAACGCTTCGTGGCCCCATAAGGAGCTCCACCAAAGGCCCGAGCGGCAGGGTTCGCATGGCGGCCCCGCCCCACTTCGGCACACCCCTCATGCGTTTCGCGGCCCCAGCGGAGCTCCACCGAAGGCCCTAGTGGCAGGGTTCTCATGGTGGCCCCGCCCCGTCGAGGCGCGCCCCTGTGGCTCCATGCCATGCTATTTTTTGGTTTGCGTTGGCCACCTCCTTCCATATAGGAGTGGGCGGTCCAGCTCTTGCCGCTCTTGCAGTCCGCTGCGAAGACGTTTGACGGGGTGGCGGGGAGGGAACGCGCGGCCTACATCCCGTCAGCTATCTTCTCCCACTCCACCCTTCATTGCCTCTCCTTTCCCTCGATCCCCTTCTTTCCCTCGCCCCCCTCCGCCCTTCCTTTTCACCTCCAGTCAATGCGGCCGACGGGTTGTGCCGCGCCTCCGCCCCCCCCACCCCGAAGGTGCACGGCGGCTTTGTTTCCATCTCCCCCAAGTTGCCGGGGGAACCCGAGGAGGGGAAGAAGGGGGGGGAGTGCCTTGACATGCTTCAGGGGGCCATCGAAAACTAGAAGCGTGCCGTGGCCCAATGCTCCGACGCCTTGGACGGCGCACAGAACATGCTCCCGGGGAAGAAACTGAAAACGCCGATTGAGCCCGCCGTGCCCGATTTTGCCAAATTTAGCCCTGCTCCCGCGCCTAAAGCAAAGGCGAAAGGCAAGCCCAAGGCCAAGCTTTCTGACCAGTGAACCCGTGAGCATATTTTTTGTAGGAGGCTCGCTGCGCGACGGTATTGCGACAGCATGGGTATATGATATTCCACCTCGAGGTACAAGTCTAATCGGATCCGCCATGCCCGTCAATCCCCTCTTGCTTCTACCCATTCCTTCTGCCGGTTGCCCTCTCCTCCGCACTCTCCCCATTCCCCCGGGGATTTTCGAACGCTGCTCAGTCGCGCTTGCTTCCCACTCGTGCTGTCCCCCGAGAGGCCTGCAGTGCGGCAAGGGCCCGCTTGCTCGCTCCCTCTCGCTCTCCTTGTCGCTGGCGTGCTGTCTCGATGCTTAGGCGCGCAGCGCTTGTGAATGAGGCGCGAGCCCGCAATGCTGCCGGCGCGCCCCATGCAGCTGCCCCTCCGGCGGCCAAGCGGCCCAACTTAGGACGCGCGGGTGCCCGCTTGGAATTTGCGAGGGAGCGTGGGGCGAAAGCGGCAAACGAGGGGAAACGCATGTTCACAATGACGCGGCCCCTGGGGATGGTGCCGTTTCTGCCCCCTGGCAAATCCCAAGTGGGCACCCTCGAAGGATCTGATGCTGCCCGTTCTCGAGTGTCTGAACAATTGTTTGATGGTGTTTGTCGAGGAGATCTGCCAGTGACTGAGGCCCAGAGGCTGGCTTCGAATGTGGTGGCAGACTATGGGCCAGGGCAAGCGCTCGTGGATGGTTGGGCTGCGCTGGGGTCACATGGTCGCCGAAAGGGCAACTGCCGCCGAGATTTGCGAAAGTGGGCTAAGACATTCACTGTTGATCTCGATTTTGGTTTTGCCAAGACCCCTGTTCGCAATTTAAAAGACCGCGGGACAGTGGAGGTCGACCGCGCCATATTGTATCCCCATGGGGTTTTCGCAGCGGCCTGGGAGGCAGGGGAGGGCGCCTTCAATCAATTCTTCTGCCCTGGAGGGCACGCCGAATTAGGGCATTTTTGGCGCCAGCAACGGAACCTCGACTGGGTGAAAGATCACCCTGGTTTCAGCGATTTGCACCATGAGAAGAAATGGTGTGTGCCCTTAGGGGTGCGCGCCGATGAAGGTCAACATATCAAACGTGATAATATATTCGCTGTATCTTGGGGGGGGGGGGTCTTTTGCGTCCGGCGCCCGCTGAAATGAGCAGGGTCCTTTTTACGATTATCCCGGGCGAGATTCTGATTCCAGGGGCTACTGATGAGCGGATATGCGCAGTCTTGACGTGGTCATTCCAGTGGCTGTTGAGAGGGGAATGGCCACCAACGGATCACGACGGACAGGCGTGGCCACACGGCTCCAGGCGCTACTTGAATGGCCTGGCAACAAAGCCCCTCGCAGGAGAGGGTTCGGCATGGAAACGCGAGGGTCCTCCATCCTCGGATGCCTCCGCCTCCTCCTCCACCTCCCTCTCCTCCTCTTCCGGGCACCTCCTCCTCCTCCCCCCTCCTCCTCCTCCTCTTCCTCCTCCTCCTCCTCCTCCTCCTCCTCCTCCTCCTCCTCCTCCTCCTCCTCCTCCTCCTCCTCCTCCTCCTCCTCCTCCTCCTCCTCCTCCCCTCCTCCTGCCTCCTCCTCCTCCTCCTCCTCCCCCCTGCTCTTTTCCCTCCTTCAACGGCGAGGGGGGGTGCGGGCCGTGGGGACTTTTGGATCCGAGCCGAACTCTCGACGCAGGAAGCTTTGGAGCCGCTTTGCAGAATACTGAGGCGACTGGGAATGGTCTGCCGATACGTTTGGCTGGAGTTTTTTTTTTTTTTTTTTTTTTTTTTTTTTTTTTTTTTTTTTTTTTTTGTTTTTTTTTTTTTGTTCTCTCTCTTCCTCCTGCTGATCCGTCCTCCACTTCCACGTCCTCCTCCTGCTGATCCATCCTCCAACTCCGCTCCTGCTGATCCGTCTACTTCTCCCTCCTCTACCCCCGCCCCCCCTCCATATCCTTCGCTTCTCGTCGACCCACCTCGTCCTCATCCGCTCTCCTGCCTCGCCCTCTCCTCCCGAAGTCTGCCCCCTCCTGTTGTTGCTGCTCTATGTCCCCATCCATCTTCTGCGCCGCTGGCGCGCCGTGCTGCTGGCACCCGCTTCGCTTTGTGTTTTAAGCCGCCTCCAGGGGTAAAGACACCGCCTCCAGGGGGCGCAGGCGCAGCAGTTGCTGCCACCGAGATTTCGCCAGCAAGACCAATAAGCTGATGATATTCACAGATTGGTCACATACTGCGTTTTGGCGGGGCACTGCAATCACTAACCGAGCTCACTTAGCACAGCCTGGCCCCAAGAGCGTGCTCACTACTATGCCCGGTTGGCAACTGTGCCGCACACGTATCGACGATATGCACTGCGCAAAGCTCGGGGTGGGACATCATGTAATAGGTAGCGCACTTGTGTACTTGGTAAGTCAGCGTGCGTATCGATATCTCGGCCCTGCAGTGTCAGAAACCCTACCTCCAAATGCTGGCGCCCAAGACATGTTGGACGATCTCGGCCTTCGCTTCAAAGAGTGGTTGAAGGATCACTCGCTAAATTGCTCCATCAAGAGGTTCACTCTTGAACGCCTTCATCGTGATGCGAATTCGTCGTATCCTTCTTTCAACTGCAAGGCCGCGCAGGCTGCCCCCTTGGTTGCGTGGTTGGCTGACATCGTGCTTCAGTGGACTGAATGCTGCCCGCCAGCCGAGAAGGAGACGGCCCTCATCACTGCAAACATGCTTTGGGGGTTATCTCGTTATTTCTGGGGGTGTAAAATCGGTGGCAGGTTTTTTACCCCCGCCGAGCGCAGTGATATTCATGAGGCAGGACATGCATTTCTTTATATGTACTCTGAGTTGCGGCGGCTGTCCCACGAGAAAGGCTCGTTTTTGTGGCAGATTATTCCCAAGTTCCATCAATGCCACCATTTGGTGTTAGATTCGTTTGCCGACGGGTGCAACCCCAGGTTCTTCCACTGCTTTGGGGACGAGGATCAAGTTGGACGCATGCTGAAAATCGCCAGAGCCAGCCACGCATCGACAGTCGTGTTCAACACTGTAACACTTTTCTGGATTGGCCTGGTGAGGAGGCTGTCTTCTTTGTGATAGAACTCGGCCCTGTGCCGAACATAGCGCTAGTGGAAAACGTGGGAGAGGAGGAGGGGCGGGGGGAGGAGACGCCGATTTCAGGCCGACCGCTGCGCTGGACTGCCTCAGACCTGGACCCCGGGACGCCGGGGGCGAGATGGGGAGGGGCAAGGATAAGAAACGTTCGGCTGCAGGGGCAGGCGTCATTCGGCGATGCCTCCACCTGCTCCTCATCCTCCCTCCATCCCCCCTCTGCTCTTGCTCGTGTTCTTGCTCCTGCCCCTCTTGCCCACCTGCCCCCTCTCCTCCTCGTCCTCGAGCCTGCGGCGGATTGGACATCCAAGGGTGAACCTTGCAGGGGGAGGAAATCTGCCCTGTTGCTGAAATCATCGACCCATTGGCGACGTGATCCCATCATGGCAGGGCGAGCCCCGACCCCTCCCTGCAGGGTTCGCCTTTAGATATCCAATCTGCCTTGTTCCTCTCTGGCACAATAGAAGCCTAGGGGGTAATTCCCGCGGAGATCTCGAGGACCTCGCCCTGCCTGCATGGTTGGGCGAGGCCCTCGAACTCTGGGCGAGGCCCTCGAGATCTCCACGGGAAGTGCTCTCTGGACTTCTATTGAGCCTAGCTTCTCTATGCTTCTCTCTAGGGCATCTGTCGCGCTGTAAATCCACGGGCGCGCCCCGCGGGGGAGGGTGGGGGGCCCTGCCCTGCAGTCGGGTGGGTGATCGGAGAAATAATCCGATGAACATGCATGGCAGGGCAGGTTCCCCCCCGCCCGCCCCGCTGGGCGTGCCCTCGGACATGCTGCGCGCCAGGCCACCTGGAAGTCAAGGGGTACTCAAACACCAATTCGCCCGCTCGCTCTCCTCCTCCTCCTCCTCCTGCCCCTTCTTTGAGTTGCCCCTCGACGTCCAGTTGGCAGCTCTCGCGTCGGAAATCCAGGGCCGACCCTAAAAGACAGGGGGGCAGAGGGAAGGGGGAGAGGGGCGCGGAAGAGGGGGGGATAGGGGGAAGAGGAAAGGACCCCGGGGAGGTGCACCCGAGGAGGGAGCGGAGAGGAGGTGAAAGGGGAAGAACGGGGGCCCTGGATTTCCGATGCGCGCCGCCCCTCGCGTGCTCGCGTGCCCCGCCCCGCCGCCGCCTCGCCGCCCCGCCCGCGCGTGCTTGCTTGCGAAGGGAGAGGGTGAGAAGACGAGGAGGAGTAGGAGGAGGAGGAAGAGGAGGAGGAGGAGGAGGAAGAGGAGGAGGTGGAGGAGGAAGAGGAGAAGGGGGAGGATGAGGATAAGGATGAGGATGGTGATGATGAGGATGATGATGATGGTGATGATGATGGTGATGATGATGATGACGATGATGATGATGATGCTGATGCTGATGCTGATGCTGATAATGATGATGATGATGGGGAGGAGGAGAAGGAGAAGGAGGGGGAGGAGGAGGAGGAGAAGGAGGAGGAGGAGGAGGGGGAGGAGGAGGAGGAGGGGGAGAAAGAGGAGGAGGAGGAGAAAAAGGAGGAGGAAAACGATGGGGGAGGAGGGGGGGGAAGAGGACCACGAAGACGAGGAGACGAACAAAACACCATCCTCACCGTCCGCCTCCTCCCCCCCCACCGGGCCAGGCAGCGCCGCGAGCAGTCGCGGCGGGCCGTGATTCTTCTGATCCTCATCCTTTCTTCCCCCCCCTTCCCGCCCCGTTCCTTTCCTGCCCCCCCCGCCCCCTGCCCTCTTTCCCTCCGCCCTCCCTCCCCCGCGGGCGCCCCTGTGGGCCATTGGGCTCGGTGTCGGCCTTGCTTCGCCGGCGTCCGCGTGGTCGTTGTGTCTCTGCCTTGCTGCCTGCTGCCTTGGCTTGCTTTGCTGTGCCTGCTGCCTGCTGCCTTGGCTTGCTTGATGTGGTTGCTATGCTTTGCCATGCATGGTTATGCCTTCGACTTCGTTTCTGCGCTGTTGTTGCTATGCTGTGCCATGCAATGCTATGCATTTGCCCTTGTTGTTGCGTTGTTTTTGTTGTGTTTCCATGCATTGCTATGCCTTGGTTGCCTTGATGCGTCTGGGTTGCCTTTGATGTGCTCGTCTCCGTGTCTCGACCGTTTCGCCGCAGTTCAAAATGCACATGCATGGGCACGCGCGCACGCGTAGCATGTTTTATAATATATATGTATATATATATACACATGTATAGAATGTGTACGCGTGCCGCACACACGCATATAACGCATTATTATGATAACTCGTAATCGTTGTGATTTTTCTTCAACGCTGACATTTAAAGACGGAACATGCGAAAACAAGCGCCTGAACAAACAAATCAGCGCCGATTGTCCCAGCCAACAACAACTCCATCCGGGCCCGATGCTTAGCTCTAAGCATCCCCGGGTCCAGCAACGTCACTGACGCTTAGCGCAAGGCGTCCCCGGGCGGCCGAGATGCTCTGGGCAGGAGGCGCCGTGGTCGTTGGCATCTCCTGCCGCGGCGCCTGGGGCGGCGCTGCCCATCCAGGGCGAGGCGCGGGCCGCCATCGAGCCCTGGCACCGCCCGTGGGCGACGGGGCCAGGCCTGGAGGCCATCGAGTGGCAGGAGTCGGACTTCGACGGCGTGGCGGTGGCGCTCCCGTCCGTGGGCGAGGTGCTGCGCGTGTCGCGCACTTCCTCGGGCCTCGCGGGCCTTGGCTGCGACGTGGTGCACCCGAGGCATGTCGCGCTGCTGAGCGACCAGGCCATCCCCGCCCTCATCAGCCTTCGGGAGTGCATGGTCGGCGTGGGCCGCGTTCCCAAGGCGATCGCCCTGATGCGCGGGGCCCTCCTGCCCGAGCCCGAGGGTGGTCGGCGCCCGATCGGCATCTACCCTGGCACGGCGCGGCCGCTGGCCCGGTGGCTGCGGCGCGCGGAGGGCGGCAAGTGGGCCGATGGCCACCGCCGCGACTACGTGTATGGAGTGGGCGGTTAGGGCAAGAGCTGTGAGGCCTGTGTGCGGTGGCAGTCGGCCCAGGCCGAGTGCGCCACAGCCCGCGCCTGGGCGGCCGTCTCCATCCTGCTGGACCTGTCCAAGGCCTACGAGTTCATCCGCTGGCACCTCCTCGTGGCCGAGGCCCGCCTGATGGAGTTCAACATGCTGCTGCTGCGCCTCATGATCGGCTTCTACAGCATGCCGCGCGCCCTGGCCTTAGGGCATGGTCCTGGGCGAATTCGCCCCGTGGAGTGGGGTGGTGGCCGGCTGCTCTTTCGCCGACCTGATGATGCGGATCTTCGTGGTCCCGATCGTGGGTCGAGTGGCTGGTGCGCCGCGCCTCGCCCGGGGCAACGTGGTGGGCGATGTCCAGCGCCAGTCGTCTGGCCGCGAGGCGATGGTGGTCAGCGCGCCGGCCAAAGCCTACGCGGCCGTTCGAGATGCGATGCTGGCGGGCCACCTGGTGCTCGACGAGTCGAAGGGCCAGGTGGTCTCGGACAGCCGCGCCGCCGCGGTCGCGCTGGGCCGCCGCTGCCCGGCGCTGCGTGGACGCGTGGCCCGCTCGACCCGCATTTTAGGTTGCGAGGTTTCGTGTGGCAAGCGGATCAGCGCTGAACGAAGGTGCGGGCACTCCGCCGGGCGCGCGGGAGATGCAAGCAAGTAGTTAGCATGGGAATGGTGCCGGTGGGGGCTTGGGGCGATTCGGTGACGGGGCGGGCGTGGGGCGGCGTCGTGCGCTGGCGTAGAGCGGCACGAGCAGCCCTTTTTGTGCGTGCGTCTCGTCGGTCACTCATGCTAGACCTCGCGCTCGTCAAGGATGTAATTGCACCGTCGGGCCCATCTTCGTGTTGGCCCAGGATGTCTGGTCCAGCTGGTTCCTACTCGATTGGCTCGGCTTTCTGTTCAATGCTGCTGATGAGCGCCTCGCCCGAGCCAGGGGCCATGTGGGCAGGACTTGGTCGTTGGTCCAAGGCCCGGTCTCAGCAGCCCTCGTCTCCTGCCAGCGAATCGGGTGGCCCCTTGGGCCTGGCATCTGCAGTTTGAAGACTGCTCGCGGCGAGGTCTCGGGATTAAGTGAAGTGCGCCCTCGGACAATCCAGAAAATCGCCTAGCAGGGTGTCGAGGATTGGCTCCTCCGCGCTGCGCGCGTAGAGTGTCCCCACCTCGCATCGCTCTCCCATCCCCCTTTCCTCGCCCCCATGTGTCGCCTCTGCTCAACCCAGCCGTCGGCCGCCAAAGATTCGGCGGCCTTGCGCCAGGCGACGGCAAGAAGCCTCGCAGCGACTGGATCTTGGGATCGAGCTCGCAAATTCAAGGCGGGGCTCGTCTCTGGCCCTTGGTGCGAATTGTGTGGCCTCGAGGGGGGGGGGGGGGGCGATGGGGCACTTGTGTTGGGGGTCGTGTCCGGGCGCGTGGAGGGCTATCGGCGAGGTTAAATGCTGCCGCACTCGTTTCGCTCTGGTGCACCCGACCGCGACGACTGGGCATTGGTGCCGCGGTATCCTGCCCGAGCCCGTCGAGTGGTGTCTGCCTCCCACCCTGGAGCTTCAGGTGAGCTGGGAGGTTAGCCCCCGGGCGGCCACCTGGAGGGTGAGGATCTCGGCGACGGGTACTGCGGGTCCACTCTTGCGTGCGAGGCCCGTATGAGGAGAGCTGGGTGGTCCGTGGTCCAAACTTCGGGGGGCGGTTTAGATGTCACGGCCGCGCTGTGTAGGCCCCTCCCTGGACTCCTGCAGGATTCTGATGTGGCCGAGCTGTTTGGGCTCCTAATGTACCTCCTCCGTCTTTCGCTACCTATCCGACTGTGATTGGGTGGTCTCGAACTTTCAGAAGGGCCGCGAGGCCACGACGGGCAGCATGTGCATGTGCGCCGACCTGTGGGGGCGGGCGTGGGGCCGCGTGGAGGACCTTAGGGGGGAAGTTGAAGTGATCAAAGTCAAGGGTCACGCGCTTGTGCGCGACGACCACCTGTCAGCAGACGCCAGGTACTGGCGACTCGGTAGCAAGTTTGTTGGTCAGTTCGCTAGGCTCGGGGCGTCCAGGCATCCCCAGGACCTGCAGGCGAACGATCAAGTGTTGAAGTCGGCCAGCCTGTCCACGTATGTGTGCAAGTACATATGTAGAACCCTGCCAGCTGTCGGCCTTCCTGCCAGTGCAGTGTCGGCTCGGGATGTCGAGACCCGTGCACGACGTCGGCCGCCCCCGCGGCTCACGCGGGAAAGCACGACGTAGTCCAGTTTGCGGGCAAGCTGCGATGCGTAAAGTGTCTGCGCGTGGCCAAGGTGGCAAGACGCTCAGGCAGGCCCCGTGCCGGCCTGCCGCAGGCCACCGCCTTTGGTGCGTTGGCCCGTTCACCTTCTGCAGCTCGTGTGGAGCACACTCGCGCGATAATACCCAGCTCCTAACGGTGGATTGCAGGGAACACAGCGAGCGCGGCTCGTCGACCCGTGTCCGCTTGGACCACCTCTGGAGCGGAAGCCACCCACGAACTGGGGCGAAGTTGCCTTTCGGTTCGGGGCCGAAGGCCCCGACTCCGTTTGGAGACTTCGCCGTGGACGTCAAATTCGGGGGGCCGGAGGTCCTCCCCGATTGGTGAGGTGGTCGTCCTGCATGCCGAGTGGCCATTTTGACCGAGAGGCACCGCCTGCTTGGAGCACGCTGCGTGGCGGCGGTGCCCGCGGGTATTGTTTTCGTTCTGCGAAGCCCCCAGCTGCCGCTGATGCCCCGCGCTGGCGCTGCACCTGTGTTCTACACCCCAGTAAAGCTCCTCCTCCACTGTGGACTACGTTCTGTGTTGCTTGGGGCTTCGTCGGGAGGACGGAGGCTGGGTTGCTGCCCTTGGGGCGCCCCAGCGCGAGGATGAGATTTCTCTGCCGTCGGATGCAGAATCCGTGGATGCAAGCTCTGATGAGGGTGCGTTTTGCGGCATTTTTTTCCCTAGGTAGGCGTGCCTAAGGGGTTCTTACTTGGTCAAAGGTTGGTGCCTCATATTCTTACGTTGCCCGTTCCTCGGGGATTCCTCGGGTTCCTCGGGTTCCCCGGGTTCCTCGGGTTCCCTGGGTTCCCCGGGTTCCCCGGGTTCCTCGGGTTCCCCAGGTTCCCTGGGTTCCCCGGGTTCCCCGGGTTCCTCGGGTGCCTCGGGTTCTCGGGTTCCCCGGGTTCCTCGGGTTTCCTGGGTTCCCAGGGTTCTCCGCCGCCGGTGCCTCGTATTCTTATTGTGCCCTCCAAGCAATGCCAGGCAATGCCAAGCAAAATGTCAAGCAATGCCGAGCAATGCCAAGCAATGCCAAGCAATGCCAAGTAATGCCAAGCACTGCCAAGCAATGCAAAGCAATGCCAAGCAGTGCCAAGCAATGTCAAGCAATGCCAAACAGTGCCAAGTGATGCCAGGCAATGCCAAGCAATGCCAAGCAATGCCAAGCAATGCCAAGCAATGCCAAGCAATGCCAAGCTATGCCAAGCTATGCCAAGTACTGCGCCCCTGCAATAGGAACCTTTCCCCTAATTCGGGTCGCGCCGGGTTCATTTTCTTTTTTGCTGGTCGTGGACGGCCCGCCAAAGCGCATTCGTAGTCCCTCCTCCTCCTCCTCCTCCTCCTCCTCCTCCTCCTCCTCCTCCTCCTCCCAGAAGGGCCTGGCTGGAGTCGGCGTGGATGTACAGCTGTCGGGCCGGACGGAGGACCCAGACCCCCGACGCCGTATTCTCTTCATGACGTCGACCCCCAGAGGTCTCGATCCACTCCCCAGGACCGCGCTCTCATCCTGCGGTGTTTTTTTTCACGGTCCCGAGGCCCGGTAAGGGCCCCCCAGCGGCTGAAAATTCGGCGGCGAGCGAGGGGGGGAAGTGAGAAGGAGAAGGCCTTCTCAGAAGGCGGCGGGACTTCTCCGAAGCCCTCGCGCCTTCTGATAAGTTTTCTGTGTCTTCGGGGAAGGCTTGCAAAACTTCTCAGAAGGCTGGGGGACTTCCGAGCTTTCTGAGAAGGCACTCTCCCTCTCACTTCCCCCCCTCGCTCGCCGCCGAGAACATGGCAAAACGCCTCCCGTCGCGATGTCTTCTGTCTGAATGGGGGTCTGGGGAGTCGGGTCCTACGTGGGCTGCGTGCGGCCAGCTTCGGCCGGCGCTCTCCTCGGTGCAGGGGCGCCGCCAGAGGCGGAGCTGGAGGCGCCGCCGGGGGGGCCCAGCGCCGATCCCGGAAATCCGCGGGGAGCGCCACAAGTTTATGCTCATGCAGTTTCAGATTCTTCCATATCTGTTCTTCCTTTTGGGAGACGCCTACTTGAGCGGATTCGCCATTCCTCCCCCTCCTCCCCCTCCTCCTCCTCCTTCTCCTCCTCCTCCTCCTCCTCCTCTTCCTCCTCCTCCTAGGAGCGCGAAGGAGGTCGAGGCGAAGGAGGCCGAGTCGCTCACGAGCCCGATCAGCGACTCCACCGGGGTCGGAGACAACAGCTGTCGAGACGACAACGAGGCGCC
>CAUYUJ010022405.1:40000-44135 GCA_963575745.1 Prorocentrum cordatum
CGATGCTATGCTATGCAGTGCTATGCTGCGCTATGCTGCGCTATGCTGCGCTAGGCTATGCTATGCTATGCTAGGGTATGCTAGATTGCGCTATGTTATGCTATGCTATGCTATGCTATGCTATGCTGCGCTATGCTATGCTGTGCTGTGCTATGCTGCGCTGTGCTATGCTATGCTATGCTATGCTGCGATATGCTATGCTATGCTAGGCTATGCTGCGCTACGCTATGCTATGCTAGGCTAGGCTATGCTATGCTATGCTGCGCTATGCTATGCTATGCTATGCTATGCTATGCTGCGCCATGCTATGCTATGCTATGCTATGCTATGCTATGCTATGCTGCGCTATGCTATGCTGCGCTATGCTATGCTATGCTATGCTGCGCTATGCTATGCTGTGCTGTGCTGTGCTGCGCTATGCTATGCTATGCTATGCTATGCTGCGCTGTGCTATGCTATGCTGGGCTATGCTATTATATGCTGTGCTGCGCTATGCTGTGCTACGCTATGCTATGCTATGGTGTGCTCTGCTATGCTAAAGCTCAGCGAAACTAAGATGAAGGTCAGCTAAGCTAAGATAAACCTGAGCTGAGATGAAGCTAAGCTAAGCTAAGATGAAATAAGCTAAGATCAGATGATATGGTATGATATGAGCAACGCTAACCTAAGGGAATGTCACTGGGGGAACCGCGGGGCGGATCCTGGGGGAACCGCCTGGGGCGTTTTCCACTGCCCGGCCCTTTAAGCCAACACGGTAAGAACCCTTCTAGGCAGAGCCTAGGTAGGGAAAAAGACATTCTGGAATATTCAAAATAATCCCCCCCAGAGTATTTCTTACTTTTTTTTGAAGATTCCTCCTGTAGAGGGACATGCCTGACTTAAGCGTTGACCGTCTGCAGAGTCACCCAGATTTCCCGCCAGAGGCGACCCAAGAGCTCGCCCCGCTCGTCCTCCTCGAGGTCGGCGCCACAGCTACGCACGAAGGCCGCTGCTTCCTCGGAGGGCCGTCCCCAAGCCTCGTGCCAAAGACCACTGGGGATGAGCTCGAGCCCCTGCTGCGGGGGGTACCTCGTTCTCTTGTCGTCGACCTCCTGGGCTGCCGCCGGGCCCATCCTGTGGGAGCGGGCCCATCATGAGGGAGGAGGAGGAGGAGGAGGAGGAGGAGGAGGAGGAGGAGGAGGAGGAAGAGGAGGAGGAGGAGGAGGAGGAGGAGGGGGAAGCTACTAAAGGAGGAGGAGAAGAGGAGGAGGAGGAGGAGCAGTAAGCATGATAAGAATAATAATAATAATATCAATCATAAGGGTAAATAATAATATTAATAACAAGAATAATAACAACATTATTATTCATAATAATAAGAATACGGATGCTAATACTAAGAAGAATAGTAAGAATAACAATACTACTAATCATACTAGTGATAAGAATAATACTTAAAAACAAAGAAGAAGTGTAATACTACTAATAATAGTATTCATAACAATGATAATGATCATAATAATGATAAGCAGAAGAAAAGGAGGAGGAGGAGGAGGAGGAGGAGGAGGAGGAGGAGGAGGAGGAGGAGGAGGGGGAAACTACAATCGGCCACGATGGTGAAGGATGACCTGGGACGGACGTGGTCGATGCTGCGTATTCATCCCTGTTTGCTACAGGACATCGTGCGGGCAGGCATACAGCTATGGCAGATGCGACGGATACAGGAGCACCACGCCGACCAACCAGGAGTGGACCTATGGGCACGCGGACTCAGGGCGTGCATCGGATCAAAAACAGCGGCATTGCAAAATCCTAAGATGGCAGGCGCATTGCGAGCACTTTGGTCAGGGTCATTGTGGACTAAAGTTAAGATGTACGAAGTTGGCAAAGTGGAAAATGATATGTGTCGCGGATGTGGGGAGGTACCAGAGTACATAGGGCATGTTTGTTATAAGTGCCCTGCAACCAATCAGTTGTTGTGCGAGAGCGAGGAGGAGCATCCGATGCCCGATGAGCTGTTCAACTATAGGGATGCGATGCTGCATTCAGGTACCATACGGACACCGATGGTGACGGACGACTGCTACGACCTCAGCGTGGGCATGCCATTGCTCCCGGGGCAGTATGAGACGCACGTCAAGGAACCCAAGGCGTTCTTCTGGGGCGACTGGGACAGCGACCCCACAACATGGCCGACATGGGTCTTCACGGACGGCTCGGCGATACCGTCAAGCATACCTGAGTTGCGCAGATGTGGTTGGGTTGTGATACAGATGACACCGTATGGATATCCAGCGAGAGCGGTATACGGAGGTCTACCTGGGCCACAGCAGACCATCGGGGCTGCAGGAAGGTATTGCGTGCTCCAGGCGCAGCGAGACTACCCGAAGGCGACGCAGCTGGTCACGGATTTATCAGGACTGGTCGAGGAGGGTACTCGTTGGTCAGAGAGGGGCTCACAGTCACAGGCACGACGCGCGAGCTGGTGGAGGCGCATTCGTGAACACTGGCGCGAGTCAGGCCGTACTCCTGTACGATTCCACTGGTGTCCTTCTCATCAAGATCATTTGAAGGTTGCGTGTGGTCCTGGCTCACAGCTCAAGCTGGACTGGGTGCTGGGCAACGCGTGGGCGGACCACTTTGCGAAGGAAGGCGCACGGTCGGTTGGCTATGCTGAAGGCTATGTGAACATGTTCAAGATGGCCATGGAGCATGCGAAGCTTGGTGCACGGTTTCTCAGCTACACGTTATTTCTGGTGTTACAGCTCAAGATTTGGGGAGACCGCGAAGTCAACGAACCCAAAGTAAGGACGCAGAAGGATGAGGTGCAGGTGCTGGAGCATACCTTTTGGGTTTCAGCAGATGAAGGTGAGTTTCGTTATCGTGCATACGGGGTCCGAGCTAGAACGCAGACTCATTCGGATAATCTTCGATGGGGGTGCGCGGGCTTTGCCAGCCCACGCGGTTGCAGGCAATACAAGCGGAGGTATTCTTCGGCTCCGCACGTGGAGAGGCCTTCGTACCATGGCGCCGGGAGGCGGACACCGACGCGCTGGCGGCTGCCACCACAGTGCTGGGCGACGAAGGTGATCTTACCCACCAACCATGCGATGCCACTGGGGCACCGCTGCTCCAAGCACAGGCCCACTTCACGGCACTGGGGCATGTGCTGCAGTGGAGTGGGCAAGCTACGGTCTGTACGCGGTGCGCACGGGCAGCCAGTGATGTGACGAAGAATGTGCTGAAGCTGCGCGACAAGTGTCCAGGGGCTGCCCAATGCCGCGAGGCAAGGCGCAGCCAGATCAAGCGTATCCTGAGGTTCGCCAAGGGCGTCTCGATGGAGTTCCATGGAAGGCTGCACGAAGTTCTATCGGTTCCGCAGGGAGCTTCGGACGCAGCGTTGGGTCCGTGACTGATCAAATCTTTCATATCAGAAAGGGATCCAACTATTATAAGTTGTGGTGGCCGTGATGCGCGGTCAACCAGACAGGAGGTGCACGGGCGTGTTTGGCCTATTTCGTGTACCTCCTGAGATCTCTCGTGGGCCTGGAGTGCCCAGCAGTTCATGGGGGGCGCCAGGTACGACGTCAACGTGCTCGGGTACTGAGCAGGCCGCGGTGTGCGGCCTTGGAGGAGCGGCGTCCGCCCGTGCAAGCGGGCGGCCGCCCAGTGGCGAACGAGCGAAAGAAATGATGATGATGATGATGATGAGGAGGGGGAGGAAAGAGGGGGAGGATTGGAGGAGGAGGAGGAGGGAGGAGGGGAGGAAGGAGGAGGAGAAGTGGAGGAAGGAGGAAGGAGGAGGAGGGAAGGAGGAGGAAGTGGAGGAGGAGTAATAGGAGGCGGATGCGGAGGCGGAGGCGGGGGCGGCGGCGGCGGCGGCGGCGGAGGCGGAGGCGGAGGCGGAGGCGGAGGAGGAGGAGGAGGAGGAGGAGGAGGAGGGGGATGAGGAGGAGGATGTGGAGGCGGAGGCGGAGGAGGAGGAGGAAGAGGAGGAGGAGGAGGAGGAATAATCATAATAATACTAATAATCGGAACACTAACAATAATCACAATACTAAGGATAAGAATGATATGAAGAGCAATACTACGAATAATCATAATATGATTAATAATGATAATACGAATAATAAGAATACGAATGCTAATAATTAAA
>CAUYUJ010022405.1:44235-54235 GCA_963575745.1 Prorocentrum cordatum
GGGGGGGATGAGGAAGAGGATGAGGAGGAGGATGAGGAGGAGGAGGCGGATGAGGAGGAGGAGGAGGAGGAGGAGGAGGACGAGGAGGAGGCGGAGGAGGAGGGGGAGGAGGAGCAGGAGGAGAAGGAAGAGGAGGAGGACGCGGAGGAGGATGATGAGAAGGGGAAGTATGAAGCTGAGGAGGAACATGAGGATGATGATGAGGATGGGGCGGAGGAGGCTGATGAGGAGGAGGAGGAGGAGATGGGGAGGCGGAGGCGGAAGAGGAGGATGCTGCTGATGATGATGCTGCTGCTGATGATGATAATGATGATGCTGCGGATGACACAGATGATGAATATGATGATGACGATGTTGATGCTGATGCTGATGCTGATGCTGATGCTGATGCTGCTGCTGATGATGCTCATGATGTTGACGTTGTTGTTGATGACGATGCTGATGCTGCTGCTGATGCCGATGCTGCTGACGATGATGATGCTGCTGCTGATGCTGATGATGATGAATATGATGCTGATGATGCTGCTGCTGATGATGATGATGGTCATGCTGTTGATGATGCTGATGATGATGCTGATGATGCTGCTGCTGCTGATGATGATGCTGTTGCCACGGCTGCTGTTGTTGATGATGATGATGCTGGTGATGTGGCTGCTGATGATGCTGATGATGATGCTGCTGACGCTGCTGTTGATGCAGATGATGCTGATGATGATGATGATGATGGTGATGATAATGATGCTGATGGTGACGGTGATGCTGATGCTGATGCTGATGATGCTGATGATGTTGCCGATGCTGCTTCTGCCGATGATGATGATGATGATGATGATGATGATGATGATGATGATGATGATGATGATGATGATTGATGGTGATGATGTTGATGATGATGCTGATGGTGATGCTGATGATGATGATGCTGATGATGATGGTGTTGCTGATGATGGTGATGCTGCTGATGATGATGATGAAGCTGACGATGATGATGCTGATGTTGATAACGATGCTGATGATGTGGTCGATGCTGATGATGACGATGCTGATGATGATGACGATGATGATGATGATGATGATGATGCTGCTGATGATGATGATGCTGATTGCTGATGATGATGATGCTGAAGCTGCTGCTGATGATGATGATAATGCTCATGATGATGATGGTGCTAATGCTGATGCTGATGCTGATGATGATGCTGCTGCTGCTAATGATGATGATAATGATGCTAATGCTGATGCTGAAGCTGATGATGATGCTGATGATGATGCTGATGCTGATGATGATGATGCTGATGATGATGATGATGATGATGATGATGATCATGATGCTGATAATGATGCTGATACTGCTGCTGCTGATGCTGCTGACGATGATGATGGTGATGACGAGGACGATGACGATGACGATGACTATGATGATGATGATGATGATGATGGTGATGATGATGATGATGATGATGATGATGATGGTTATGATGCTGCTGCTGATGATGATCATGACGCTGATGATGCTGATGATGATGATGCTGCTGCTGACGCTGATGATGATGCGGATGATGATGACGATGCTGATGATAATGATGATCATGCTGATGGTGATGCTGATATCGATGGTCATGCTGATGTTGATGTTGTTGCTCATGCTGATGCTGCTGATGTTGGAGCTGATGCTGAATCTGATGATGATGATGATGATGATGATGATGATGATATGATGATGATGGTGATGATGATGATGACGCTGTTACTAATGAGGATGCTGCTGCTGATGATGATGATGCTGATGCTGCTGCTGATGATGATGATAATGCTCATGATGCTGATGATGATGATGCTGATGATGATGATGATGATGATGATTATGATGACGCTGACGACGATGCTGCTGATGATGATCATGCTGATGACGATGCTGCTGACAATGCTGATGCTGTTGATTATGATGATGCTGCTACTGATGAATATGATGATGATGCTGTTGATGATGATGATGATGATGCTGATGCTGATGCTGATGATGATAATGATGCTGATGCTGATGCTGATGATGCTGCTGCTGATGATGATGATGGTGATGACGATGACGATGACGACGATGATGATGATGATGATGATGATGATGATGATGATGATGATGGCTGATGATGATGATGATGATGATGATGATGATGATGATGATGATGATGATAATGGTGGTGGTGGCGATGGTGGTGGTGGTGAAGGTGGGTGGTGGTGATGATGATGCTGATGATGATGATGCTGATGATGATGATGATGACGATGATGATGATGACGATGATGACGATGATGATGATGATGCTGATGCTGATGATGATGATGATGATGATGATGCTGATACTGATGATGATGATGCTGATTATGATGATGATGATGATGTTGATGATGTTGATGATGATGAGGATGATGAGGATGATGATGATGATGATGATGATGATGATGATGATGATGATGATGATGATGATGATGATGATGATGATGATGATGATGAGGATGATGAGGATGGTGAGGATAAGGATGAGGATGAGGAGGAGGATGATGAGGAGGAGGAGCAGGAAGAGGAGAGGAAGAGTTGAGGAGGAGAGAGTACGTAGGCGGAGGAGGAGGAGGAGGAGGAGGAGGAGGAGGAGGAGGAGGAGGAGGAGGAGGAGGAGGATACTGATGAGGAGGAAACGGAAGGGGCGGAGGCGGAGGCGGAGGCGGGCGCGGAGGAGGCGGATGAGGAGAAGGACGAGGAGGCGGAGGAGGAGGAGGAGGAGGAGGCGGAGGAGGAGGAGGATGAGGAGGAGGTTGAGGCGGAGGAGGAGGCGGAGGAGAAGGAGGAGGTGGAGGAGGAGGAGGAGGAGGAGGAGGATGATGATGATGATGATGAGGAGGAGGAGCAGGAAGACGAGGAGGCGGAGGAGGAGGAGGAGGAGGAGGAGAAACCAGATAATGCATTGCGTCGGCCGGGGGTGTTTGAAAAGTGGGTTGACCCGAATAGCCCGAAAAGCCCGAAAAGCCCGAAAAGCCTGGAAAACCAGAGAAGCCCGAAAAGCTTGAGTTGCGAGGATGTCTCGAGCGACAGCGCCCGACTTGCGAAGATGTCTCGAGTGGCGAGCTTTTCGGGTTTCTCGGGCTTTTCGGGTCTACCGTGCGCCCATTTGGGTTATTCGGGCTACTCGGGTTACGCTGGCCAGAGTTGCGAGTATGTCTCGAGCCGCAGCGCCAGAGTTGCGACGATGTCTCGAGCGGCGAGCTTTTCGGGCTTTTCGGGTTTTTCGGGCTACTCGGGCTTTTCGGGCTTCGCTGGCCAGAGTTGCGAGGATGTCTCCAGCGGCGGCGCCAGAGTTGCGAGGATGTCTCTAGCGGCGGGCTTTTCGGGCTTTTCGGGCTTTTCGGGCTAATCCGGTTGACCCGAAAAGTCCGAAAAGCCCGAAAAGCCCGAAAAGCCAGAGAAAAGCCCGAAAAGCCCGAAAAGCCCGAGTTGCGAGGATGTCTCGAGCGGCGGGCTTTTCGGCCTTTTTCAGGCTTTTCGGGTCAACCGGGGCCCCCATTCGGGCTATTCGGGCTACTCGGGCTGCGCTGGCCAGAGTTGCGAGGATGTCTCCAGCGGCGGCGTTAGAGTTGCGAGGATGTTTCCAGCGGCGGGCTTTTCGGTCTGTTCGGGCTTTTCGGGTCAACCGTGCGCTCATTCGCCATTCGGGCTCCTCTGGGACCTTGGACGGTCTGGCCGCCCGATCCGACTCGCCCCTTAGGGTTACGCGTGCGTGTTTTTTTTCTAGCCCGCGTCATACTTGAATGTTCCGCCCGCTCTACCCGCTCGCCCGACCCGAACCGCCCGTTGGGGTTATGTGAGCGTGTTTTTGCGAGCACGTGCCATTCTTTAATGTCCCGCCCGCCCGATCCGCCCGCCCGACCCGAACCGCCCGTTGGGGTTACACGTGCATGTTACCTTGAGCAGTGGTCCCAGGGATGTTCTCGTCCGGCCCCTCCTCCTCCTCCTTCTCCTCCTCCACTTCCTCCTCCTGCTCCCTCTCCTCCCCTCTCCTTCTCCTCCTCCTCCTCCTCCTCGTTCTCCTCCTCCTCCTCCTCCTTCTCCTCTTCCTCCTCCTCCTCCTCCTCCTCCTCCTCCCGAACAGCGTCGTATGTTAGGGTCCGCCCGTCCGACCCGACGCGCCCGTTAGAGTTACGCGTGTTTTTTTGTTGTTGTTGAATATGCGTCATACTTCAATGTCCCGCCCGCCCGACCCGACTCGCCCGACCCGACCCGCCCATGAGTTACACGAGCTAGTTTTTTTTTGTGTGTGTGTGTGTGTGTGTGCGTGTGTGTGTGTGTGTGTTTGTTTGTGTGTGTGTGTGTGTTTGTTTTTAGTTAGTTAGCATGCATCATACTTTAATGTTCCGCCCGCCCGCCCCGTCCCGCCCGTTCGGGTCCGCTCGCGCGACTCGACCCGCCCGTTACGGTTACGCGTGCGTTTTCTTTCGAACATGCGTCATACTTCAATGTTCCGCCCGCTCGACCCGACCCGCCCGTTAAGGTCCGCCCGCCCGATCCGATCCGCCTGTTAGGGTAACGCGTGCGTGTTACTTCGAGCACGCGTCATACTTTAATGTCCGGCCTGGCCGACCCTCTCGCCCCTTAGGGTCCGCATCCGATCCGACGAGCCCGTTAGGATTACACGTGCGTGTTGTTCGAGCATGCATCATACTTTCATGTCCCGCCCGCACGACCCGACCCGCCCGCTAGGGTACGCTCGCCCGACCCGACATGCCCGTTAGGGTTACGCGTGCGTGCTTTTTGCACATGCGGCATACTTTAATGTCCCGCCCGCCCGACCCGACCCGACCCTCCCGTTAGGGTTCGCTCGCCCGATCCGATCCGCATGTCCCGCCCGCCCGACCCGACATGCCCGTTAGTCTCCGCCAGCCCGATCCGATCCGCCCGTTAGGTTTCCGCGTGCGTGTTACTTTGAGATCGCGCCCGAGTTGTGAGGATGTCTCGGGCGCCAGCACTCGAGCGGGTGTCTCGAGCGGCGGCGCACGAGTTGCAAGCATGTTTCAAGCGGCAAGCGCTCTCGAGCTATTCGACCTATTCGGGCTTTTCGCGCTTCTCGGGCTTTTCGGGACCCCCAGGCTTCTTGCGCTTTTCGGGCTTCTCTGGTGACCCAGGCGCCCATTCCGGGCTACTCGGGCTACGCTGGCCAGAGTTGCGAGGATGTCTCGAGCGGCGGCGCCAGAGTTGCGACGATGCCTCGAGCGGCGAGCTTTTCGGGCTTTTCTGGCTTTTCGGGCTTTTCGGGTCAACCCTGCTTTTTTTCGGGCTTTCCAGGATTTTCGGGCTTTTCGGGTCAACCCAGTTACAGTCACCCCTCGCCGACGCAGTGTAACGAGAAACGGGATGAGGAGGAAAGGGAGGAGGAGGAGGAGGAGGAGGAGGAGGAGGAGGAGGAGGAGGAGGAGGAGGAGGAAGAGGATGAGGAGGATAATGAGGAGGAGGAGGAGGAGGCGGAGGCGGAGGAGGAGAGGAGGGAGAGGAGGAGGAAGAGGAGGAGGAGGAGAAGGAGAAGGATGAAGATGAGGATGAAGATGAGGATGAGGAGGAGGATGAGGAGAAGGATGAGGAGGAGGATGAGGAGGATGAGGAGGAGGAAGAGGTAGAGGAGGAGGAGGAGGTGGAGGCGGAGGCGGAGGAGGAGGATGGGGAGGACGAGGAGGAAGAGGATGAGGATGAGGCGGAGGCGGAGGAGGAGGAGGAGAAGGATAAGGATGATGATGATGCTGATGATGATGCTGATGCTGATGCTGATGCTGATGCTGATGCTGCTGATGATGATGCTGATGATGGTGATGACGTTGATGACGATGATGATGATGATGATGATGATGATGATGATGATGCTGATGATGATGAGGAGGAGGTGGATGATGATGATGACGATGATGATGATGATGATGATGATGATGTTGCTGATGATGAGGATGATGATGATGATGATGATGATGATGATGATGATGATGATGATGATGATGATGAGGGGGAGGAGGAGGAGGAGGAGGAGGAGGAGGAGGAGGAGGAGGAGGCGGAGGTGGAGAAGGAGGAGGAGGAGGAGGAGGAGGAGGAAGAGGAGGAGGGGGGGAGGCGGAGGCGGAGGTGGAGGCGGATGAGGTAGAGGAGGAGGAGGAGGCGGAGGAGGAGGAGGAGGGGGAGGAGTGGAAGGAGGAAGAGGAGGAGGAGGACGAGACACACCAGCATTATAACGAATCTGTGCATAACGAGGGGAATCAGGAAGCGGAGGATGATGAGGAGAGGGATGCGCAGGCGGAGGAGAGGGAAGAGGAGGAGGCGTAGGCGTGTGGATAGGGAGGGTCGTACACAACACGGTGGGGACGACGATGACGACCACACACGGACGATGATACTAATACTGCTGATGATTCTGATGATGGTGATGATGATGACGACGAGGATGCTGTTGATGCTAATGAAGATCATGCTGATGATTATGTTGACGCTGATGCTGATGCTGATGCTGACGCTGCTGCTGCTGATGATGATTCTGATGATGATGTCGCTGATTATGGTGATTGTGATATTGATGTTGGTGGTGATGGTGATACTGCTGCTGATGCTGTTGATGCTGATGCTGATGCTGATGATGATGATGCTGATACTGATACTGCTGCTGACGATGATGCTGATGATGAAGCTGATGATGATGATGGTGCTGATGGTGGTGCGGATGCTGATGATGCTGATGATGATGATGATGCTGATGCTGCTGATGATGCTGCTGATGCTTATGAGGATGTTGATGCTTACGCTGATGCTGATGTTGATGCTGCTGCCGCTGATGATGATGGATATGATGCTGCTGCTGCTGACGATGATGCGTATGAAGATGATGATGCTGCTGCTGTTGCTGATGATGAGGAATGTGAAGCTGATGCGGATGCTGATGTTGAGGATGATGATGATGCTGATGATGATGATGATGATGATGATGATGATGATGATGATGGTAATGATGATGATGATGCTGCTGATGATGATGATGATGATGCTGATGATGATGATGACGATGATGATGATGATGATGATGGTGCTGCTGCTGGTGCGGATGATGATGATGATGATGATGATGATGATGTTGATGCTGCTGATGATGCTGCTGATGCTTGTGCGTATGTTGATGCTTACGCTTATGCGGCTGCCGATGCTGATGCTGCTGATGATGATGCTGCTGCTGACGATGATGATGCTGATAAGCATGGTGATGATGCTGCTGATGCTGATGAATATGAATATGAATTTGAATATGCATATGAACATGATGATGTTGATGATGATGATGATGATGATGATGATGATGATGATGATGATGATGATGAATATGATGATGGTGATGATGATGCTGATGATGATGATGACGCTGCTGCTGCTGATGACACTGCTGCTTCTGATGATGCTGCTGCTGATGATGATGATGAGGATGTTGTTGTTGTTGTTGTTGTTGTTGCTGCTGCTGCTGCTGCTGTTGTTGTTGTTGAACATTATTAATTCTAAAGAATAATTATTGTTGGGGCCCCTGGTGCACGGCCCCCCTGCGCCGCCTAGGCCGCAGCTACATTTTCATTATTTTCGTGAGGAAGCCTCAGGTAATTCGATGTGATCAAGATCCGGTTGTTTTGTTCCCCCCCGCTTTCCCTTGCAAAAAACACTATAAAATGACATTTCTTGTTCTAATATAATCAAATTTCAAGAATCCCTTGCAAAAAATAAGGTAAAGTGGACATTCGCGCGCGCAAGACGAAATCCTTCCAAAAGCTTAGTGTTCGGAGCGATTTTAACATAAAAACATCAAAAAACCAATGGTTTTTCAACAAAAAAATGTCAAAATCTCATCCCGCGCGCTCTTGCGGATTCGTAGGAAACCCAACACTTTTTAAACATTTCTGTCAAACGGGCTTTTGCGAGCAACTTTTTCGAACTTCTGCGACAACGGTTGCGCACCTGCCAGGGCCATCATCCCTGTCAAATAATACCATGCGGGACACATTCGTTTTTTCTTCGCGCGCGCACGCCGAAATCTCCAAAAACCATTGGGTTCTTAAGAATTTTAGCACCGCGCATCATAAAATCACACGAATCGCACCGTAGGTCCTCGAAAAACACCTGCACGACTTTTCAAAATTTCCACCCGCGCGCGCTGTTCGAATCCTAAAACAACCAATGGCTTTCCAACATTTATGTTACATGAGCTCGCGCGAGCTACTTTCGCACGCTCTTGCAACGGGTGTGGGTTCACAAGTTGTTAAGCCTTGTGGGTTCACAAGGCTTAACAACTTCTGTGGGTGTACGAACGTAGGCTTAACAACTTCTGTGGGTGTGTACTCCACGCCAGTGTAGTAGCCACGGTCGTCCGCAGGCCACGAAGTGAAGTGTCCGAACGTCATAGGGCGGGAAGCTGGGTGTGGGTGGTGGCGAAGAGTCGTGTGGATATTTGGTAGAGCTTGCACTGCCCCCCCACAAAGTGGGGGTATTGGCTGGCGTCGCATGAAAACCCTGGCACTGGTGAGAACACTGAGCGTTCGGGTAAAGTGATTGTTGTTGTTGTTGTTGTTGTTGTTGTTGTTGTTGTGGATGTCGCTGCTGTTGCTGTTGATGATGATGATGAGGAGGAGTCGGATGAGGACGAGGAGGAGGAGGAGGAGGAGGAGGAGAAGGAGGAGGAGGAGGAGGAGAGAGGGTATGAGGAAGTCGAGCAACAACGACAGCAGCAGGAGCATACAGCTATTTGGGATCACCAGTTAGAAGGGGATGTGTACGAGGAGCAGAGGCGCAGCTGCGGGAGCCACTAGAAGTACCACAGGTCCCACTTGCCGTGCTATGAGAGCCACCTGCCGAGCCACGAGAGCCACAAGTTGAGCAACGAGGGTCGCAAGCTGAGCCGCGACAGCCACAAGCAGGACTACAAGAACTACCAGCTGAACGACGATCGGCTGCTGCGCTAGTAGGGCTATCAGCTGAGCTACGGGGACCACCAGCGGAGCTACAGGAGGCACCAGCTACGAGGACCACTTGCGCAGCTACGAGAGCTACGAAGGCCACCTGCTGAGCTTACAGGGCCACAGCCAGAGCTACGTGGAAACAGGAAGACCTACTTGACCCTCTTGCAGAGCGACTAGGGCGACGCGCTGAACGGCAAGGGCCACGCGCAGAATTCCGAAACCCACCAGCTGAACTACGAGGGTCACAGAGCTACGATGACCACTACTTGAGATACGCGGGCCACAAGCAGAACCACTAACACCTCCCGCAGAGCTACCAGGGCGACGAGCTGAACTGCAAGGACCACCTGCTGAATAAGAGCAGCCATCAGCTGAGGTACGGGGACCACGTGCTGAGCTACTGGGACCACGTGCTGTGCTGCAAGGGCAACAGGCAGGGCCTCGATCACCAAAGGCGGGGCTCCGAGAACCGCCAGCTGAACTACTAGGGTTACGAGGACCACCTGCTGACCGACCAGGGCCACAGCCACAACTACGCGGTCTACAGGGAGAACTATAAGAGCCTCCTGCAGAACTACCATAGCGACGAGCCGAACTGCCAGGCCCAGATGCAGAACTCCGAGAGCCACCAGCTCAGCTATAAGGGCCACCTCCTGAGCTACGATAGCTCCAGCGGAGCTACCAGGGCCACAAACTGACCGACGATAACCTCCAGCAGAGGTACTGGGCCACCATTGGGACAATGAGGACCGCAAGCTGAGCTGCCAGGGCTGCGCGCAGAGCTACGAGGACCTCAGGCTGAGCTGCGAGAGCCCCTCGCTGAGCTCGAGTGGGCCGACGGCTGGACTTACAGTCGGAGCCGCAGGCTGGCTCAAGAGCTACGGATTGCAATGGGGGCGCACGGGAACTCATCCCCAGCAGCTACTGGGGCAGCAGTGGCGAACTGTGAAGAGTGAAATATGCACGGGCCCAATTCAGAACATCAGCG
>CAUYUJ010022405.1:59235-116735 GCA_963575745.1 Prorocentrum cordatum
ATGCCCGGGGCCATTCTGGCACCCCGATTGGGGCTTCGAGTCTCTCCAGATCCGAAAGAGTGTGTTCTACCGCTGCTGGCGGAAAACCGGGGGGGGTCACTACCGGTTCGAACCCCTCCCCCCCCCTCCGGAAAACCGGGAGGGGTCACTACCGGTTCGAACCCCTCCCCCCCCCCCCCAGTTCATCATGAAAAGGGGGGGGGTCACTACCGGTTCGAACCCCCCCCCCCCCCGAAAACCGGGGGGGTCACTACCGGTTCGAACCCCCCCCCCTCGAAAACCGAGTGGGGGTGCGGACAGTGGTGGGGACGGTGTTGGTGGGGACAGTGGTGAGGGGACAGCGGGACAGTGGTGGGGACAGTGGGACAGTGGGACAGTGGTGGGGACGGTAGTGGTGGGGACAGTGGTGGGGACAATGGTGGGAACAGGGGGGACAGTGGACAGTGGTGGGGACGGTGGTGGTGGGGACAGTGGTGTGGGGACAGTGGGAATGAGGTGGAAACAGTGGGACAATGGAGGGTACAATGGTGGTGGGGACAGTGGTGAAGGCGGTGGCGAGGACGGCGGTGGGACAATGGGACAGAGGTACAGTGGGGACAGTGGTGGGGACAGTGGGGACAGTGGTGGGAACAGTGGGACAGCTCAGTGGGACAGCGGAGGAGTCAGTGGAACAGTGGGGACTGGGGATAGTCGGGCAGTGGTTGGGGCCGTGGAGACAGTGGGGAAAGTGGAACCGTGGTGGGAACAGTGGTGGGGACAGTGGGGACAGTGCGACAGTGGTGGGGGCACTGGTGGGGACAGTAAGGACGGTGGTGGAACCAGTGGGGACAGTGGTGGTGAGGACAGTGGTGCTGGGAACAACAGTGGGGGATGTGATGCGGACGGTGGTAGGGACCGGGAGTTGTTTGCTGGCGGTGCGTTGGGGGGGGGGTCGAACCGGTAGTGACCCCCCTCCGGTTTTCGAGGGGGGGGGGGGCATCGAACCGGTAGTGACCCCCCCCGGTTTTCCGGATCCGGAGAGGGGGGGGGAGGGGTTACAACCGGTAGTGACCCCCCCCGGTTTTCGAAGGGGGAGGGGGGGGTGTCAGTTTCAGTGGGAGAGCAGTGAAACAGGTGCAGTAAGAACAGAGAGGGAGAACAACCCTCAGTGAATGAGCCCATTTGCCTGTTTCGTCCATAGCAACTTTGGCGCAAGCTGTTTGCTGACCTGTGTGGTGATTTACAGTATCTCACCTCGGTCCGGAGCTCAGGGGGACCAGACGCGATACCCTGGATTGATTATTGAACGGAGTATCTATTTCCTCTTCTCGCCATCCCGCCAATCTTCCGCCACTACGTGCCCTCCGCCGACCCTGAGAGCATCCTGGACTCGTCTTTAGGACACGTTCGTGGACGTAGGTTCAGGCCCTTTTCAGATTGTGAGGACATCTCGAAGGGAAAGGCTGAGATCCGTGGAATAGCACGCTCCACTGACATTGGTAGCGAGACCAAGTGGCAGCCCACTTCGAGAGTCATAACTCGATCTCCAAGTTCAAGATGGCAAATGAGAGTGGAGGCGGCCTAAAAATACCGACGTGGAATGGAGAAGCATCCACTCTCGAGAGTTTCGAGGAGAAGGCCAAACTGTGGGTCCTGGGCACATCAAGGAGGAACGCATATACCTGGGGCCGTGACTATTGCAGGCCATGGATGAGGACTCACAGCAATGGCATGAGGCCAAGAAGGTCGCAACAGAGGATTTGATCAAAGAGGACGGAGCCGAACAGGTGGTATCAGCGCTGAAGGGCATCAGAGGTACGGTCACCATGCAGGAGGCAGTTGCGAAGTGGAGAGAGTTCGTGAACGGAGTTTACCGAAACCCGGAAGAAGGTCCAAAAAGATAGGTTTCGATATTTGACATCCACCTGAGCAAGATCGGGAAGGCCCTCCATGCAGTATGTGACGACATCTTCATGCACGAATTTATCTTGGGACTGATTCTCTTGGATGGGACAGGCCTAGATCCATCAGAGCAGGCAGGCAGCTGTGCTGGCGACATCAGGAGCACGTGGCATTTCATACATGTACAATGACGGGAAGAAGGCGCTGGCAAAGCAGTGGTCAGACGAACAACTGGCGGCGCGAGATCGACAAAAAGGTTACAAAGCTCGTGGAGGAGTTCATGCCATCTTCGAGGACTCCGATGAGCTGGCGGCCTGCGCGGAGGAGGTCTACGAGGAGGCCTGGAAAGACGGCTTCGGGGAGGCCAGCGACCTGACCGAGACAGCGATGACAGCCGCAGAGGACCTGATCTCCTGCGCGGGCGCGGACACAGGAGAACGAGCTGAACAAGAAGCAGGTGGGGATGGACTGGCAGCCGCCGTGTTGCCCAACGAAAGCGGGGACTTCGACGACTTGACGGGGGCCGCCTATGCCGCGTCCAGAACGTTCCAAGAAGCACGTCAGTTTATCAACGAAGTGAAGAACGCGAGGGGCTTCTTCCCGGTGGTAGGGCTTGGAGCCTACGACGCACTACCGGGGCAACCTGGTGCCGGAC
Source organism: Prorocentrum cordatum (assembly GCA_963575745.1). Taxonomy (NCBI): domain Eukaryota; class Dinophyceae; order Prorocentrales; family Prorocentraceae; genus Prorocentrum; species Prorocentrum cordatum. The sequence goes on from CAUYUJ010022405.1 coordinate 61,772, forward strand.
GTGGGCGCGCGGTCAGCCGTGGGGGGCCTCCACGGAAGGGCAAAGGCAAGGGAAGGAACCGACCGAAGAGCAAGCCCAAAGGCAAGGGCACTGCGCAGGACAACACGAAGAACACGACGGCGAACCAGAGGACCATTGACCGCGACACGTGTCTTCTCTGTGGGGGGCGAGGACACCGAGCCAAGGATTGCCCCAATCGGAGCAGCGCAGGAACAGCTGGAGACCGACGCCGAGCATTCACCAGCTTCGCGGGGGCTCTCTACGAGAACGATCCGACGGAGCTCATCGGGGCCGCGAATGACGACCAGGAAGAGGAGTACGACTTCGTGGGGTTCAGCCTAGAGGAGTGCAAGGGCTACGCACTTCTGGACGGAGGCGCCTCGCGGTCTGTAGGAGGCGTCGAGCAGCTGGAGTACATCAACGAGAAGCTCGAGAAGCCCATGGAGGTCGACGTGGACCAGAACCTGGGATTCTCGTTCGCTGGAGGGTCTACGTGTTGGATCGGCCTTCGCCTGTTCTCCTGGGCATCGACATGCTGAAGAAATATGGGCTAGTGATCGACTACGGGAGGAACTCAGTCTACTCGCATAAGCTGGGGAAGGAGCTGACCACGAAGGTGCTCGCATCCGGGCACTTAGCTATCAGCCTGACCGACCTTGGTCAGCAGAGGTCTAGGTCGAGCCGCGAATAGGGGCAGCACCCTGGTCGTGGCGTGGAGACCGTGGAAAAGCCGCCCCCCACCGTCGCCACCTCCAGGGGCCCAAATGACGCTGAGGACCTCCCAAGAGAACTCCTGCAGCTTTTAGACTTGAGCCTCAACCTGAGAAATCAATTCCCGAAGTTATGTGAGGAAATGCTGAATCCCATTCTTAGCTACCTCGCAAAAACCGCCAATTGGATCGAAGGAAAGAAAACAGCTAAAGATAGACGGGTATCGTCTTCGGGTTTCTTGTGCCGTATACACCGGAGAGTTCGATTCCAACGGTGTGGCCCCCGAGATTTCGGAGAGAACATGTCGAAAAGGACTTCTTGGGGATCGGCTTGCCTATATTATTCGAGAAAACGGTGAACGGGTATCACTTCTCGATCGCTTTCAAAAATCTCGCACACGCTCGCCAAGTAGAAGTATATCGCTGGGTAGGCATATCGGTCTTTCCGAAGTGCGTTTCGGCTCGGGCTCAACGTTTACAGCCAGAGCCCCCCGACGCCGGTCTCCTCGCCGGGGCAGTCTATGACCAGGTCATGCGGTCGTCGCAACCAGACCCGCCAGGGGACGAACGCTTTCATGGAACAAGTCAAATGCAGGGACTGTGGAGAGATTCTCTTCAAAAGCATATTCAGTCGGGTGCAGAACGAGCAGTTGGCTCTCTGTATCCAGTCCCGCGAGAACTTCCAGAGGCTGGAGGCGACGGGGCGTGCTCAGGCACCGCCGCGACCATCGTGCAACCCTACATGGAACTCATCATCGAGCAGCGCAGAGACAGAGACGGAGAAGCCAACGACCGGAGCGCCTACGCCTACTTCGGCCAGATCACTTCCAAGTCGGCTGTCAGCAGAGGTCATCAGGAAGCTGACGGACACCGAGGTGCAGCAGATCATCGAGAACGAGAGGCAGGCCATCAGGAACGAGGGGCACGCCAAGCTGGCCAAGGAGATCATCCAGAAGGGCCTCATCGACACGCCAGGTCTCGACGGCAAGACGGATGTGGACTACAACCTGTTCAAGATGGAGGAAGAGACCGTGGAGAAGCCCAGGGCCAGCGAGAGGTTTGGGATGCCCGAGATGGCCAGCAGCAGCAGCTGCGTCAAGGACGTCGGGAACATTCCAGTGCCAGAGGATCTGCCGACGCCGTCAGGGATGCCGAGGCCGTTCGGGGACTTTCACGTAGTGTGAAGCCGAAGATGTGGAGTGCTCTGTTAGCAGCTGTAACAGCGCTGAATCATATGCCGAAGTTGGCCTGGGACGCAGCAGAGAACTACGAGCGACTCGACTTGGCAGAGGTGGCTTGTGTAGCGGACTCAAGGCTATCGAAGGCGGCGATGGAGCTAGGTGGCAAGGCCGAAAGATTCAGTGACTGGAACGGCTATGACTTCTCTACGCGCACCGGGGCCGAGAAGCTTCTGAAGGTACTCAAAGAGAAGAGGCCGAGAAATATTTGGTTCTCACCACCTTGCGGGGCAGAACGCCCGCTTCAGAACCTGAATCCCATCGCCGACGAGTCCGGGAAGAAGCTGATTGAGACGAGGGGGATTCAGAGAAACCTGTTGTGGGTGATCAACAAGCTCAAAGAAAAAGACTTCGGAGACATCTATTTAGAGCAGCCAGGAAAATGCAGATCATGGACAGGCAACTTCAAGGACATAAGCAGGAAGCTCATTGGTGCCATCATCCATGGATGCATGTGCGACATGAGGGGCGAGAAGGAAGGCGTGCTGCTGAAAAAGGGGTGGTGCATCGCGACATCGGACGAGAAGTTCGGCGATACCGTTGGGAGAGTATGTCAAAATCTTCTACCTCTGGAAGGGGGCACTCGAGTGGCACTCTCAGCGAACTACCCCGTGAACATGTGTAAGCAGATTGCCGAGCACTTCTTGATCGAGCCCTCGTCCGACGATGCTCTAAACTTTCTCGTGAAGGTACACAATGAGCTTGAACAGAGTGTATTTGCCGCAAGGCACAGGTACACGACGAAGTGACCAGCGGACACAGATGGTCCAGAGCTACGGGAACCCAAGCGATGACGCCTGGAACCAGCAGAAAAACAACAGGAGCCAGAAGGAGATGATCCAGCAAGCGAGGAGGAGACCCGCGCCGGGAAGGACGAGAGCGACGTTCGACCCGAAGAAGGAAGTGAAGCTCTTTCAGTAGGAAACCTCCGACTACCACTTCCGAAAAGCGTGCAAGGGTGCTCCAAGCGAGAGATCAGGGATCTGGAGGCTGTCATAGCACATGTACATCGCAACTTCGGGCGCTGCAGCATGAGGACAGTCGGGGCAGCACTAAAGAGCAGGAAAGCCAATCAGAAGATCATCGACCTGTGCAGCCACTACGAATGTCCCTCTTGTGAGGCAGCTCAACGCTTTCAACTGCGGCCGATTGCGAGTTCCGAACCATCGGTGGCACCGCCAGGGAAGGAGCTGGGCTGCAATAACTTCTACTGGACTCATCCTCGTAGAGCATATCATATCCGTGGAGCGCTATGCGCAGATTACGGAAGCGGCTTCGCCAAATGCCAGATCCTCACCAAGAAGGATGTGCTGGAGAGCTGCGGCAATGCAACGGCCAAGGAGATGAAGGAGATGGTTCTCACCACGTGGATTCAGCACTATGGGAAACCAGAAGTACTTCGCACCGACCCGGAAGGTTGTTTCCGCCAAGCTGAGCACCGTGCTTGGATGTCAGGCAACGGCATCGAGTGGCGACCAGAACCAGGTGAAGCTCACTGGAGGATGGGCGTGATCGAGAGGGGCATCGAGATGATCAAGGAGATTGCGAATCGCATCGCGTGGGAGCTCCCAGACGACACCGGCCCGAACGAGATTTTCACGTGGGCGTGTGCGGCGAACAACGACCTGATGCGCCACAAAGGATACAGTCCGCTCATGCTGATGATGGGTCGTGCCCCATCGGGGCACGGTCTAGAAGACGAAGATAACCCCTCGGTGCTCAGCACTCACCTGATTGACGAGAACTACCAGGACCTCACCGCGGTTAAGAAAGCAGCGTACAAGGCGTGTGTAGACCACTACCTGTCGGAGAAGACAAGGAGGGCGCTGCTGGCAAAGACGCGGCCGTTCAAGACGTGGGAACCAGGCGAGAAAGCCCACTACTGGAGAAGCTCCGAAGGGAACAGTCACAAGACTAAGCAGGGCTTGGCTGGACGATTTCACGGGCCAGCTACCGTACTCATGCAGGAGCGCGAGATGAAGAATGGAGCTTGCGAGCGCGGAGGAATAGCCTGGTTGGTAGATGGAGATCGCCTGGTACGAGCTGCTTCAGCACACCTACGTACTACTACGAAGGCAGAGCAGACGCTGGAGAACATATCTGCAGGAAGTTCAGATCATTTCAGGAAAATAGTGCAGGAACTCACCAAGGGCTCGTTCGACGACATAGTGGATCAAGCCGGACCTGACGAATGGGGCGATATCCCAGAAGGCGACGTAGACGAGCAGCCTGGAAGCGGACCACCTGCAGATCACGAACCAGCCGCCCAAGCAGAGGAAGTTCTTTGCGAAAAAGAGGAATCTCCCCCAGGACCTCGTCAAGGAGATGAAGAGCACGGAGGTGAGGCATCTCAAGACGAAAAGGAGGCTGGTGAACACTCATCTGCGCGACCAGCTCGACCAACTCAATGGGACAGCGAGCCACCACCGGAAGGAATCAATAAGCGCGAGGCCAGTACAGAACCTCCGTATGATCGTGAGGTAAAACGTCAGCGAGCTGACTTCATAGGCTATCTGGCAGAGCATAACAAGAAGGTGCCATTCGTTGCGCTGCAGGACACTTTGCGAAAGGAACCCGAAGGAGGAGAGTCAGAAGAATGGAAGACTCCCTGGGAATCCACCAAGAAGTTACGAAAAGAGAATCTGATAGGTCACGTCGGAGAAGAAGCTTCAGCACTGGCAGTCACTGTGGCACTCGAGGTGGAGGAGAATGACGTGGACCTGCTGTATCAGAAGCCGGAGAAAGCTCTTGCAGCCTCGGTGAAGCAGAATAAAGAAGAAGTGAAGCTGAATAACCTTACTCCAGAAGAGAAAGTCAACTGCCAGCAGCAAAGAACAACAACATCAAGTCGTTCATGAAGTACAAGGTCTGCGAGGCAGCTTGTCGAGCAGGAGTACATTCCGGAGCGCTGATGAAGATGGGTTGGGTCATCACTCGGAAAGAATCGTGGGGCCTGAAAGCCCGACTCGTCGTACTGGGATATACTGATCCTAGCCTGGGCCAGATCAAGACCGCATCACCAACGTGCAGCCGCAGAGCGAGACAGATGGTCTTGGGAGTGGCAGCTTCGATGGGGTTCCAGGTGTTCAAGGGCGACGTAAAGGCCGCATTTCTCCAAGGAGATCTTGGAGAAGAAGATTGCAACGTCCTTGCAGAGCCTGTGAAGGAGCTGCGGGAAGCTATGCGGCTGGAACACCACCAGTGCATCAAGCTGAAGAAGGCAGTCTATGGCCTAGTGAACGCGCCTAGACGTTGGTGGTCACGAGTGAGGAGGGGCATGGAGAAACTTGGATGGGTCGAGTCCATTACTGAGGCGTGCCTATGGTACCTCCGTGGCAAGAGTGATAAGCTGTGCGGCTTGGCAGTAGCTCACGTGGATGACTTCATGAATGCGGTCGACAATGCATCGAAGTTTGCCACCGACGCACTTCAACGACTTCATCAAGCTTACGAGTGGGGCAGCTGGGAGACTCAAGATTTTGTGCAGTGTGGGGCTCTGATCAGACAGGAGTACGACGGTCGTACGAAGACTTGGGGACGCATTCATTTCAACATGGTCGACTACGCGCAGGAGCTGAAGGAGATCGACATACCGCCGCAGCGCCGCAAGGACATCGAGTCAGCGGTTACGCCGAGCGAAGCCACCCAACTTCGAGCAATCCTAGGACAACTGATGTGGCTGGCGACTCAAGGAGTACCTCTGATATGTGCAGAGCTGTCCTTGCTACTCGCGTACACGAACACGGCCGCCATCAACGCGCTCTTGCAGGCCAACAAGTTGATTCGGAGAGCGAAGACAGAGGTCCAGAAGGAGTTGATCATGGAGAACCATCTCAACCCTTGTATCGTGGGGTATCCGGATGCCGCCTGGAATGTTCGACGAGATGGTTCGTCGCAAGGAGGCTTCCTGATCTTCATGACAGAGTGCAACCTAATGCATAATAAGGAGGCGCAGATTTCACTAATAGCATGGGCGTTCGCGAAGCTACCTCGAGTGTGCAGGAAGGAGTTCGAGTGCGGCAGAAGTACAAGCGGCCAGCGAGGCGCAGGGGGAGCTGGAATTCTGTAGACTGGTGGACCGACACCTCTGAAGCAGTGGGCGACCGGATGTGCGAAGATTCCAGGAGCCCTCGTACTGGACTGCAGTGGCGTGTTCGATGCGTTGGACAAGTCGGAGAGCAGCGCGCTGGGCCTGAAGGACAAGAGGCGCGCACTGGAAGCCCTGGCTCTGAAGAGAGGCATGGCGGCGACAGCAACTTCATTGCGGTGGTGTCACAGCAGCGCGCAACTGAGCGACTGCATGGCGAAGAACTCCGAGAAGGCGAGAGCGAGCTACAACTTGTGGCAACAACGAGGAAGCTGGAAGCTGATCTACGACGCGAACTTCATTTCGGAGAAAACCAGAAAGAAGAAAGGCATGGACACTCTCGACCAGGATACGTTCTTCGCAGTGGATGAAGATGATGCGTGGCAACTATATCCGGATGACTTGGAGATCGAGACGGAGTCGGAGATCGTGGCAGACCACCGACACCCAGGGGCGCGACGTCTGATGATGGAAGACGCGACGCCTCAATAAAGATGGAGTTAGACACGATGGACTACACATGGAGTGTCTTACCTGAGCTAGAGACTGAGGACTCTCACTGACGGTTCGGGGCATGTCAATTTCAGTGGGGGAGCAGTGAAACAGGTGCAGTAAGAACAGAGAGGGAGAGCAACCCTCAGTGAATGAGCCCATGTGCCTGTTTCGTCCATAGCAACTTTGGCGCAAGCTGTTTGCTAGCCTGTGTGGTGATTTACAGTATATCACCTCGGTCTGGAGCTCAGGGGGACCAGACGCGATATCCTGGATTGATTATTAAACGGAGTATCTATTTTCTCTTCTCGCCATCCCGCCAATCTTCCGCCACTGCGTGCCCTCCGCCGACCCTGGGGCATCCTGGACTCGTCTTTAGGACACGTTCGTGGACATAGGTTCAGGCCCCTTTCAGATTGTGAGGACATCTCGAAGCGAAAGGCTGAGATCCGTGGAATAGCACGCTCCACTGACATGGGGGGGGGGGGGTAGGGGAGGGGGGGGTTTTGCCGGGGGGAGGGGCGGGGGGAGGAGGGGGTTCCAGCAGGGGGGGGGATTTTCGGAGGGGGGGGGGGCGACCCCCGGGTTCCGGAGGAAAAGGTTTGCAATTTTCCACAGTAGAGCGGCGGTGGATCACGCTCTCTCCCAGATCCAGACCCCCTCGAGTCATGACAGAGATCACGACGGGAGGTTTTTCGCTATTTTCAGCCTCTGGGGGCCCTCGCCGGGCTTCGGGAATGCGAAAAAACAATTCGGGATGAAAAACCGGTCCCGGGGAACGGGCCGAGACCTCTGGGGGTCGACGTCACGAAAAAATCGTGACGTCGGGGGTCTGGGAGAGGGTCTCGCCTTCCAGGCTCCGAGGAGTTGACATCTCTTCCTCGGCAGAAGGTCGGCGGAAGGTCGGCGGCAGGAAAGCGAGGGTGCCTCCGCCGGCGTAAACTGATGAAGGCCGGCGCAAGCCCGCGGAAACAAAAACATGTCCTCCATATTTTTTTTTGGGGGGGAGGTTAAAGGTCTCTGGAACCCGTGGAGCCGATCCCCCTTTTCGCCCTCCACTGGCCGGAGTTTGGGAGCTACTGAGCAGCTGGCTGAGGTTCGCGGCAGGGCTTTGGCTGACCCAGGTTTGCGCTTACCTGGTCAAGGGAGGAAGAACCACCCGAACCCTACAATTGGCGTTTAGTAAGCGGCCTTGGGGGTTTACTAAATAGCCCTGCCGTTTTCGATTCCATCCCAAGGTGCGTTTACTCAGCGGCTTCGCTTGTCGTGGTGCTTATTATGGGGTGGATTTCTGGCGGCTTGTGCGCTTGGGTTGCCCCCCCCTCTCGCCCCCCCACCGCTGCAGGGCGCTCTCCGCAGGCTGCTCTTGCCCCGCCTCTCGTGCAGCCGAGATGGCGATGGCGACGAAGCTCGACTTCGCTGAGCATGCCTCCTCCTCCTCCTCCTTTGGCTCAAGGCTCAAGGCTCAAGGCTCAAGGCTCAAGGGGGGCGCGGCCGCGGTGGGGACGCGGCTGCCATAGCTGCCTGCGCCGGCGCGGTGGGATCAGTGGTTCAATCTGGGTTCAATTGCTGCATTCAACTATTGGGATTTTCTCTTAGCGGTGGGATTTCTTTTCATTGGTGGGAATTATCAGTGGGATCTCATTATTATTGCTAAGGTTAATTTGGCGCCTCACTTCATTCTAGAGTGGGACGCTTTGGAGCTCAATTGTACTCCTCAGCCATGCCGCCGGCACTTCAGATAGGAGAAACAATGCAAAAACTTTTGAGTCTTGATATAGACAAACAAAAAAGGCTGAGAGACGACGTCAGGATTGCGGACGAAGACAAAGAGAATCAGCAAGATACATCGAAGGCCATGAGGACATTGGCCGCCAAGGGTTCGGCGAAAGGTACAGGTTTGGGAGAAAATGGGACAAGCTCTTCTGGGATTGCCTCAACAGCCTCAGGAACGGACGCCTTCTTGGGGCAACTGGAATCACTCCTCGACCGAAAGATCGCTCCCATCAAGGATCGAATTGACTCCCTTCAAATGGATGTACTGGGAACCCAAAAGGCTCTGGCCCAGGAGTTTTCGGTTGCGGTTACCTTGATCAATGATCATGAGGTGAAGCTTGCCAACATGGAGGCAGGTGAGACGGAAGTTCAGAAAGCTTTCAACGAAAGGATTCTGGCGGTCGAACTAGAGCAGAAGGCTCTGCGCGCAGAAATGGCGGCTAAGCAACTGGAAAGCCAGTCAAGTCAGGGTCCGTCCAAAAGAAAAGGTCCGCCTTGGGCAAGCACCCCGAGGGCAGACAGAGACATTTTCATTCTTACGAACTTGGGCTGGAATCTCAAAAAACAGGAGGCTTTGGAAAAGGCGCGAGCGGTCTTACGCAGAGCAGATGTTCCACAGCCCACGCAAATCGTTGCACCTTTCGGATATGGGAGCTGCGTTGAGATTAAGTGGAGTTCGGTGTCGGTAGGGCTTCAAGCGGCAGCCACGATCCGTGATCTCAAGATTCCTGGGTACCTAGAAAATCAGATCTGGCGTGGACAAATCAGTACGAAGGAGGAGCGAGGCCCTGCCAAATTTTTCAAGACAGTCTCCAGTGCAGTGGAGAAAGCAGTGGGAGACCGTGATCACGTCATTTGCTCACGGACGCGAAAATTTTATGTCTTAGACCATCAGATTGGTGGGATAAAGGATGGGGAATTTCAGTGGCATGAGTCCTTCAAGGAAATCCCCGACGAAGAGCTCCGTAAGACGCTGAAAGACACCATTGACGAGGCTCTCTCTCTTTGAGACGCCTACGTGAGGGGCCTTGTTTGTGCACTCAACGTGCAAGGCAAGTGGGCAGATGAGACCCTTATGCAAGCCAACCTAGATCTGCTCGAGCTTAAGTGCTGGGGCTTAATTTGTATACTAGAGGCGGACTTCAGGGGTTGCCTTCAAAACGATGGGCTTCTTCGCCCCGTTTTCAACGGCCACGCCTACTACCGTCATCATCCTGGCCCTGGGTGTAGGGCCATGGGCGTGCTTGTGCACAAATCTCTGAGAAAACGTGTGAAAGACATTGTCTGTGATTGGAGATCTATCCGTGTTGATCTTCGTCCCGACTGTCTCGATGGTTGCCACCATCATGCCAGATCCTTTCTCTTCTCCCATCTTGCCCATGATTTTTTCCATGATTCTCTCAATTGCGCTATCCAACTCGGTCGATCCCGCCCTGTCGGATCCACCCTCTCCTGGTTGGGGGACATGAACGCAGATCAAGGAAACGGAGACCAGAAATTCCTTTCGTTCTGCGAAGCTTGCTCCTACCTTGACCTCCATTGGTGCCCTCTCAGGTTCCAGGAGGTCTCTATGCAATTCACAAGGAAGCCCGACGGTGATCAGGTGTTCTCTCAAGCCAGCAGCACGATCGATCACATTGCTCTCGCCAGGGGTGACCTTTCCTCTGACTGCTTCGCCTGTTGGGCTGGCGTACCTGGGGACCATGCCCTCGTCGGGTGTGATGTCCTGGCCTTTCCCCAGCGGGCCCCCAAGAGAAGACCGCTCCTTTGGACCCCTACAAACATTTTGGAGGTCAGGAAGATTGCCCAGAGTCTTTTCCCCGAATCAGCAGAACTGTCTCGTCTGAATGATGATGAACAACCTGAATCTTGTGCGGTAAGGTACCACGATCCTGAGGACCTTACTCTCTCTTTCGATTTCAGGGAAAACTTGTTGGGACAGGTGTATGAAGCGACACAGGCCCCCCCTAGGAGTTTTAGGAGATTCGCCGAAGAGCCATTTTGGGTCAAGAGTCTCAGGACGCGATTTAACTCCGAACTCAACGAAGCATCGAGGGTCGCTGTGGGTCAGACACTCTTGAAAGCCCTCAAGATAACGAAACTCCAGCGTGATTTGGCTCAGGTGGCGCTCAACGCATCCCAAGGAAGGCGTGTTTGGGCCTCACGCAAGTCGCTTCTTCCAATTCTGGGTTTCTGTGTGGATCAAGTCAAGATTTTTGACGTGGATCGCTGCAACACATTAGTTGCGGAAGAATACAGAGAGAGGTGGGGATTATCTGACTTGGAACGCCAGGAGGACACTGCCTGGCTTCGGACTTTAGGTTTCTTCAATTACTACGAAGACCCCATCATCCCGTCCTTGCTGGAGGACGCGCTGGATGACATCAAGGCCCCTCGCAAGATCGACACAGAGTTTGCTTGCACGGCCATTATCAAAGTTTCAGGCTGGTCCCAGAGGCTCAAGGGGTGTATACAAGCCTGCCTAGGCAACCCAGAGTTCTGGAACAACGTCACGCTCGGGGGCCATCTTGGTAACAAGATCAAGGGTTTTGGAACACCCTCTCAAACTAGAGTTGTTATCCCTCAGCCCGCCATTGCCAAAATTGGGCACGCATATGTTGCGAGGGCCATTATTCCAGTCTTGGATTCATATACCGACTCCAAAGGTCTCAAAGGCCTGATTTTCGGGCTGAGCAAAGGTGGGCAATTGCAAGAACTTCATACGAGTGTCTATCACATTTTAGAATATGGGAGAGATCACTTTAACAAAGGAATGGTTGGGATTACCGATATCAAAGCACACCACGATCAGATTCGTTACGGAATGGTTTTACGCAGCTTGTTGGGACGAGGAGTACCTTTCTTCTTAGCAGTTGGCTGTATCAGGCTGCATAGGAACCCTCGAGTTTCCATTTCTCTCATGGATTCGAACACTGGGGTTATCCAAAGAGACCGTGGTCTGATGCAAGGAGCTGGGACAGCTTGCATTCTTGCGCGCGTCTCGGTCGAAGATTGCTTCGCCGCCACTTTGGAAAAAATCTCACACTCTTCTCTGGGAATCGCAATTCGCTGCGAACAGTTGAGACTTGACTTCAGGATTGCACTCCTCAGTTGGTCAGATAACATTTTTGTGGTGGCCTCCTCGGAACAGGACCTGGCTACGTTGACTGCCCTAGTTGAGTCAGAGCTATGGAACGAACATAGGCTCAGGCTCAAAGAAGATCGGGAAATTCTCCCGGCTTACCCATACCACTTTCAGGGCTACAAGTGGTCCGACCCCTTCGGGAAAACGTGGTCTGTTGTACCCGAGGCCAAGGTTCTGGGCCCTGTTCTCACCGCTAATGGCTCCTGCCACGAGGATGTCAAGCGGGGCATCTCACAGATCAACAAAGCCTTTTGGGCTAACAGTAAATTCTTGATTAACGGTCATATCCCCATGTCCAAACGTCTCGCTAAGTTGAACTGCATGGCGGGTGGGATTATTCGATCTAGAGGTGCCGCCTGGGTTCCTTGTAAGACGACGGCGGATTTAATTACCAAAGCACAGAACCAATGTATCAGAATCATGTTGAAACTGAAAAGGCTCCCTGGGGAATCTCCAGAACAATACAATTTACGCAGGAACCGCAAAATCAAGGGGTTCAAGGAAGTCTCGTGGGCCATTTTCCATTTAGACTCTGCTATCAGTTGGGTTTCACACATGCAAAGACATCCAGAAGATTTTTCGTCGAGGCTTTTTCAATATTGTAAGCACTGGGTTTCCCAGAATCGCTACTTTGACCACTCTGGTGGCAGCCGTACACATTCACGCTCGCACAGGGGATTCGTTTTCAGGTATGATAAGGATGCCTGGACCACCTTATTTTCGCCGCAGGGTTCTAGGGACAAAAAGTTCCGTCTGGGCCTTGCCAAAGAAATGTTCGATTGGATTCGACAACCGCTCCATCTTCGTCTTCAGTAGCCATCGGCTCGGTCTGGGGTTGCCAGGCACACTTAGGTATCGCACTGTTCCCTCTGGGGCTCTTTTCTCTCACCACGGACACTCCATACTCTCAGGATTTGGATCGGTCTGGGAACCAGATCCAGCCTACCATTCCCCTTTTCTTTGGTTTCGACCGCCGCGCCTTAGATCGTTGGGCTCGCAATCGTCAAGTCAAGATGGAAGCGAAGTCCATTCTCATCGCGAATGATAAGAAAGTCAAGTTGCAGAAAAAGCTCGAACAGAAGAGGGAGGATCAAGCTAGGTCAGTTGGGTTCAAGAACCAGGAACTCAAAGCCAAGGCATCCTCAAGCGCTGGCCCTCACGATGCAAGGATCCTCCCCACTCCACCCCCTGCTCCCGTGCGCAGGGGAATTTCGGCCTCTCGGAGTCGTTCGCCGATTGCCAGGAAGATGCAGTACTCAATTGGGTTCAAGAAACAACCGCAGGAAGGCGGGGCTGGGGCAAAGCCCGAATCAGACGATATTCTGCCTGAGACACAGGACTATCGTGGGAATACGCCTGTCAAGCCAGCGGGCGGTACGACTTGGGAAGTTGGCTCGTCAGATTCCCCAGGTTCCGGGAGTTCTTCCTCGGGCTCTGAAGCAGAAGTCGACTCGCCCGACCGTAAGTCACAGCCTGCCCCAAAGAGCTGGGAACAAGATAAGAAGCCCTGGATCAGCAAGTTGGGCCCTCCCATTCTGAAGTCACAATTAGAGTACGATCATTCGGGATGCCCGATTTTTGCCCCAAAGGGCGGCACGGACCACACCAGCCCAAGGCGCTATATCATGGTCTTCGTTCCCCAGCTCACAGGCCTGAACACTGTTAAGGCAAAGGTCGGAGAGCACGTCCAAATCTTTACGGTTCGTGAGCTCACCCCTTTTATCATAGATAATCAGGGCCCACTGATCGCGGAAAGCATCCCAATTTTGGGTGAGCACGGTTACCTCACCACCAGGGATGTTACAAAGATCTTACATCACTTTGGGCTTAACACGTTTCGATCCAAGGACATTCACCTGTTCAACGCGAAGTTCTACACCAAAGAATTATCCATTGGTCCTGAGATCTGCCCCAAAAAGGAGAGGCTTCACGACAAATCTCAGATATTCGCAGGCAGCTGTGTAGTGGCACTTCTCTACGTCAAGGATTCGTACGAAGATGTCGGCGACCTTATCACCGTGGAGACAGGAAACAGTGCAACTGTTAGGTGCCACTTACTCTGCAAGCCTCGATTCCTGATGTGATCGTAGCAGCTCTGAGGACACGAACTAACTTTCCTGTCGTGGGATTATCAGTGCCCTTTGGTTCAGTTGTGGTTCAATTGGGACGCCAGAGTTCTCGTTTACGGAAGATATCATGTTCTTCTCGTCCCAGTCTCCGTCAGGGCCAAAGTAGTGGAGCCTTTATTGTTTGTCCGCAGCCCAGATGGGATTGCCTCAAATGGGGTATGATTTATCTTTAGTTTAGCTCGCCATTTCAGTTAAATGGACAGTTGGGTTCGTATGTGTATTTCTTTGCTTTGTCCTTGGCTTTCGTTGCAATTTGGGATTACTTGACATCAGGAGTCTCTCAGGGCATTTGGTCCACGGTTCACCTGACCAGAGCTAGGGCTGCTTCTTTTCTTTTCTTCTCGACTCAACTGATGTGGTTCTTCAGATGGTGGTTGGTTTCCTTCTTCTCTCCCGTACAGTGAGTTGGGCCTGGGATTGTTAATTCCGCCTTGCGGGCCAGGACTTGGACTGTCGCCGGTACTCCGATAAAGGGCATCTGCTTTCTCCATCACCCCCTCTCTTGGTCTTTGTCATTCTATTGGTCCGTTCTGCATGATTGCTTTCTGTAGTCATTTTGGTTCAATCTGCATTGCACGTCTTCCCCGACCTCTCTCCAAGTTCTGGGAACCTACTCATGCTTGCTCCTCAAAGGGTTGTCAGGCCATGGAATTCAAACTCGCTCCTATGCTGTATATTTCAGGCATGGGCATCAGTTTGCCCGCGGGCACTGGCAATCGAAAGCTCCGAGATTGTTCCTTCGAACTCAGGATCGTATTGCCCACGGAGGTGTGTCACGCTTCACATGTATGAGAAGGGACGCGAGTTCGAAATACCTCTGAGGCAGCTTTGGAATCTCTTTGAGGCCTTTTTCTCGAGTAAGGCCTGCAAAGACCTTATTGGAATCGTGGGAATTGCCGTACGCTCCATGTCTTTTGTACAGATCAAGACAATGTCGTACAAGGGTGCTGTTTTCTACGATAACCGTTGGTCAGACCCTGGGAATTTCATCTACACTATCTGGTGGAACATTTGGGGCCAAATGGCCAGGTATCTTCAAAGGAGACAACCTACCAGTGCCTCGCACAAGTCGGTGGAGGAGCTTCGTTCAGTGGCGGGCCGTGTTACAGATGTACAGAGGATGGTCCGCGAGCGGTGGAATAGGGAGCCAGATACCTCCAGGTGGTTAGAGCTCGTCGGAGATCTGATGGAGCTAGGCTTGGGAGTGGGATATGTGGAGCCTGATCGGTTCTGGCACATCATCGAGGGAATCTCCCCCATTATCTGCGCCATTAGGTCTGTTCTGATGTTTGCTGACCAGCATGGGTCGTTCGCTCGCACGGGGAAAGACCGTCGCCTCTTTCGCGGCCCATGCGCTCCCCACACTAGGAAGTTTGCCGTGGCAATGTTCCACGGAATGCAAGTCCATAAATTCAACGTGACGAAATCTTCGGAGGTTTGGGTTTCATACCTGGTTGCAGCCTCAGAGAACAGGCTCCAATATTAATGGAGCGGGGTTTTATCTCCCCAACGGAATTCACTTTGGTCTGTTTCAAGACCACTTCGTTCCCTCCTTTTGTCCCGCCTACGGGATTGGCTGACACCAGGCGATGTCACTTATGCGATTCTATCTGGGACCCGCTTGATCTCTGTGATCGTAGGGATACCGTGGCTTCGCAACAATCCCGTCCTCATCTGTCTGCTTCTGCTGGGCTCTCTCTCGCTCCTTGCTCTGCCGCTTGCAGTATCGGGCTCAAGATTTCGGTATGCTACTTCCCAAAGCGTCTGACCCTCACGTTTACTTTCAGGGAAAGGTTTGCAGATCCAAACGGAAAGTCTGCTTCTTATGCAAACAGGACCTTGAGGTGCTCTCTCACTGCTCCACGTTGCTATTCCAAAGGGCGGTAAAGTTGCCAGCTCGTTTCCTTGTTCCATCGGACCTAGGTGGTCCAGTCCTTACATACGACTGGTGCAAAATTCCACTCTTCCAAGCGTGTCGGGACAGCGGTTTTAACAGACTTTACGTAAACACAAAGGGACCCGACGATAGAGCGCGGAGAATTCCTTGGAAAGATTGGCCGTTGGTCAGTAGCCGTTTTGCCTCAAACCCAGGCGGTAATCGGGCACGAAGCAGCTGAGACACCCACAAACTAGGGATGACCAAGCGATTCCTGCCAGCGAAGCTCGAATCCAGGAAGCGCCTCAAGTGGTTCCAAGGTTCGGGTGGAATGTGGAACTACTGCGAAGAGGAGAAGGTTTACACCAAAGTGTGGTACACAGAGTACTACGACACCTGGTTTGATCCCGAATCAGGCTGGCCGTATCCAGTGGTTTGGTTCCTTTCAGACTATTGGTGGGATGGGAACGTCTTCGTGGAAAAGTGGCGCTGGAAGTACCCGTGACCACCTTTCTTGAGGCTCACTCTACCTTACCTCTGGGCGTTCGCGGTGCCTGGGCCTGCGGCCTTTGGAGGTCCCCTATCCTTCTCGTCTCTCACCTTTGCATGTCCCTTTACACAGTTTGTGGGTCAATACACTTCGCAATCACCCACTGCATCAAACGTTTCGCAGTCTTGAATTCAATTACACCGCACATTTTGGTTCAACTGGAGTGGGACTACACGGATGGGATCACTCGCTTCCTCTCAGTTCTTTCTTGGTATGCCTCCATTTCTTCTGGTTCAATGCGTGGTTGAGACATTCAATTAATGGCTAGACTTCTTTCAGCTCTTTTCTTGATCAGGCTACTGCTTTTTCTATGGGCTTCAAGGGACTCAACGTAAGTTCTCTTCATATCCATATCTGGTTCACTCAAGTGGACGGTTTTCATTCATTCAATATCCTTGGTTCAATTTAAGGCGGGTTCCATTCGGACACGATATCTCTGAGCTTTTGGGACTCATTCATGCTCTCATTCAAACTGGACAGGCGGTTTTACATTCAAGATTTCGTCCAGTATCAAGGGTTTCAATCTTGGGTCGGGATTCTCCCTTTCCTGCCCTTTCTCCCGCCTCGCCTGCCTCTCCCTTCTATGCCATGCGCATTTGGCGTATTGGTGGCCTCTCAGTCTTTGTGTTTCAGGAGTACCGTCCCCTTATGGCGCGTCATCATCATCATCATCTCTCTCTCTCTCTCTCTCTCTCTCTTCCTCTCTTCCTCTCTTCCTCTCTTCCTCTCTTCCTCTCTTCCTCTCTCTCTCTCTCTCTCGCTGCGCGTGTAGTCCCGGAGATGAATGGTTTGCGTGCTCCGCGGACGTCCGCGGGGGCACTGGAGATCGCCGCGAGCTCTCACAAGCCCTCTTGGAGACATCTTCAGCCATCTTGGGAAGCCCAACTCTTCGAAGAAACCCGCGGCCAGCCCCAGGGGAAGGAGGTCTCGGGAAGGGGGTGGGGGGGCGAACCGAAAGGGCGATGTAAACGACGCCCGCGCAGCGCGCCAGCCGCCGCCTTGCAATCGTAATGGATTTACGCGGCCCTCCGCGGTCCAAGGGCTTAGCGCCCTGCGCCAAGTGCGCGCTGAATCGTTGCGTTCGCGACTGCCTTCTGGCGCCGCGGGAGGTCTCGCGCCCGCGCGATTGCGCGACGAGCGCGGCCGCGCCCCGCGGAGCGCCCACGTCCGTCCTCATTGTTGCTCCTGCCTCTGTCCCTCTGGACATCCTTCCATCGTCGCTCTATGCCCTGCCCGCGCTGCCCACCCCTCTGCTGGCCCCCCGCCCAAGTTCTTCAATCTTCCCACGCGCTTTCCGATCTTCTCCCTGCGCCGAGGATTGCAGCGAGGTGCGCAGCTGCGCTTTCGAGTTCGTTCTCGGGCCTCCGCCCGACTGTCGCGGGCACTTTTCAGCGACATGCGCGCCTTGGAAGAGACGCGAGCGCGCCCCTCCAATAGGCCGCTGCGCCGGCCGCCCGCGCCCTCGCACGATCGAGCGGCTGACTGAGCGCAACGGCGCCCCACGCGCCCACCCCGCACCGCCCCCCCAGGCGCGGCGTCAGGCGCCAGGTCCCCCGCCCTCGCTGGCCATCGCGAGTCGCCTGCGGCAGCAGGAAGCTGGCCGCGGGCGTGGAGTCCGCTTCCAACGCGGGGCGAAGCACCAGCCGCAACACGCGCTTGTAAAAGAGGTCATTTCTGATGATCCTTGTGGACTACCGCTGTGATTGCCTCAGCCAGTCCTCTCCCCTCAGCGCGGACCTGGTCGCTGCCGCTGCCCCTGTCGCCGCGATGGCCGCCGTCTTCAGCGCCGCCGTCGTCGCAGTCGTTGAATGGCGCCCTGACGCCCTTTGGCCACCTGGTGGGGCTAGTCGGGGGCTCGTCCACAGCAGCCGATGGCATCCTGATTCGCGGCCTCGAGATTGCTCGCTGGCTTTGCACCGACGGAAGAGGCCACGTGCAGGAGCTTCGGAAATCGTCTTTTGGATGCTCCTTGGGCGGTTCTCCGTGCGTTCCCGGGGACAACTTGCGTTTGTTTTGGGCGCCCTCTTGGGGGCCGTTGGGGCCTCTGCGTCGCAAAGCATTCGACCCCGAGCTATGTAGAACCTGAGCGCGCGCGAAGCGAGCGCGATGGTTCTAGTTACCATATTTGCATACATGCATACACACGCATGCATGCACACATACATGCATACATACATACATACAATCAATCAATCAAGCAAACAAGCGCACAACCAACCAAATTCCACTTGCACGTACACACAACTGCTTGCATGCTCGCATGCATGCATACATACACATACATCCATGCATTCAAACACACACACACATACATGTATGCATACGTCCATGCATACATGTATACATGCAAACAAACATGAATGTGTGCATGCCTGCATGCCTGCATGCCTGCATACATATATACGTACGTGCATACGTACGTACATACATGCATACATGCGTGCATTCATACGCGCATATACAGTTGTACATGCATACATACATACCTACAGACGTACATGCATGCATGCATGCATGCATTCATGCATGCACTCATACACACATACACGCATCCATACAAACGAATCGACATACATGCATGCATGCATTCATACATACATACATACATACATACATATACATGTGTAGATGTGTGCACGGCCAACCAGCTGGGAGGACGCGGAGGAAGAAGAGGAGGGCCGAGGAGGTGGAAGAGGAAGGGGCGGAGGAAGGGGGGAGGAGGAGGAGGAGGAGGATGCAGGACTTTGTGTTTCGTCGCCCCGCCCCGCGCCAACGTAAGCTCAGAGGCCGCGGTTCCCATGCAAATTCTGAGACATCGGTGCCCATGTAAATTTCGAGGCCGAGGTGCACATGTATGTTTTACAAGGCCAATCATTGCTTGCATTGAAGGGGTCTTCGCGGATGTGGCTAGACTTGGCGAGAGTGCCTCGCCGATTTTGGTGGCACGTTGGGTTCCCGGTTCCCGGTTCCGGGATCCCGGGTTCCTGGGTTCTTGGTCATTGGCTCCGGGCCGATGGTTCACTACCGATCTCGCTGTCGAGTTCATTACGGATCTCATTGGTTCCCAGGTTCCCGGTTCCGGGTTCCCGGTTCCGGGTTCCCGGGTTCTTGATCATTGGTTTTGGGCCGATGGTTCATTATGGATCTCACTACCGATCTCACTGTCGAGCTCATTACGGATCTCACTCAATGTTCCCCAATCAGTGTTTGCACTGAAGGGGTCCTCGCGGATGTTGAAGGATTTGGCAAAAGTGCCCCGCCGATTTTTGTCGCACGCTGGGTTCCCAGGTTCCTGGGTCCCCGGGTTCCCGGGTTCCCGGTTCCGGGTTCCGGGCCGATTTCGTCGGGCGACGAAGTTCCCGGGTTCCCGGGTTCTTGGTCGATTGTGTTATCGATCGGTCTCACGATCGATCTCATTACCGGCTTCTCGATCGGTCGATCTCACCATCGATCTCACAATCGATCGCACTAGCAATATCACAAGCAATCTCACTAGAGTCCGATCTCGCGAGCGATCTCACTATCGATCTCACTGAATCGATGTCATTCTCGGTCTCACGATCGACCTTACAATCGTCCTCATTGTCGATTCCACTGTCGATCTCACGATCGATCTCACAATCGATCTCAATATCCATAGTACCAATTTTCACATTATCCACTGATTGGGTTTTCTCCGGTGTAATGTGTTAGAAGGCCGAGGCGCTCCAAGACGTTTGCCAGAAAGCCCCGCTGGGGAAATGAACAACCAACATCGATTTTTAGATGGGGGGTCCAGACGGGGGGTCCAGACGGGGGGGTCGAGACCGGAGGGTCCGGACGGGGGGGTCGCGAAGGTCCTCCTCCTCTTCCTCCTCCTCCTTCTCCTCCTCCTCCTCCTCCTCCTTTTCCTCCTCCCCTTCCGCCTCCTTTTACTCCTACTCCTACTCTTCCCTCCCTCCCTCCCCCCTCCTCCGTCCTCCTCCTCCTCCTCCTCCTCCTCCTCCTCCCTCCTCCTTCCTTTCTCCTCCTGAGGGGGGGTCCACCAGCGTAAACCATTGCTTAGGGTCGGCCTCCCTGCCGAGCTGCCTGGTGCGTCCGTGCCGCTGTCCGCGTTCGATCCCCTGCCCCCGCCTGATGACGGTGACGACGATCCTGTCGATTCCCTTCGCCGCGTGGCGATCGCTCTCCGCCTCGAGGAGGCGGCTTCCAGGGGGGGCTCGCGCGAGCAGGCCCGAGGGATGGAGTCCTTTGCGGCGAGCAGCTCGGCGTTCGCCCAAGCTGTGGAGGAGGATGTCGTCGTCGAGTTTCCGCCGTCGGAGGGAGGAGAGATGCATGGTGATGTGCCAAATTCTGGCGCATCTGTCCTTGATGGGGAGGCCAACTCGGGGGTTCTTTCACCCGCGGGTTGTGCTTCCTCTTCCTTGCCCTTGTATGTCCATCCTCTCGGGCGGCCAAAGCTTGGGCCTGAGAGTGAGTCGGATTGAACTGGCCAGTTTGTCCGTCCACATTCTTTCTGATTGCTGATCTGGCTGGGTGAGCAAATGCTCCCTGGAGGCCCGTGTCTGTGCCGTCACAGTCGTGTGTCTCATTTTTTGCCCCAGGAGGTTTTCTCCTGGCCTTGTGGGGCATTCGCCACCCCCACAGGTGTACGTGGCAGCTTGCGGATGTTAAAAAAATTCTCCTCCTCCGTCGGGGGCGTCGCGAAGCGAAGCTCTTTGGGGGGCCTCTTGGGGGCGTCGCGAAGCTCTTTGGGGAGCGGGGGCCTTTTTCTGGCCATCTTGAATCTTCCTGCGCCGCCCTGGAGCCCTCTTGGGCCGTTTCGTGGTGTACCCCAGAGCGGTGTCAGGGTCTCCGAGTGCGGGACCTGGAGGCTGGTTCGGTTCCGCCGGTTCGGGTTTGCCGTTCGCGCTGGTTTCGATCGGCAGGTTCGGTTCGCACCAGCCGATTCAGTTTCAGTTGGTCCGGTTTGGGCTCCGGTTTGGGCGGTTCGGTTGCAGGATCCGCCGGTTCACGGTTACCAGTTTGGTTCAAACCCTTCCTGCTTGTCTGTCTGGCCCAGATGAGGGCCTGGAGTCGCTCGCTGCCGCGAGCGAGCCAAGCCGCCAGAGGTCAAGATTTCGAGCGTTTTCGTTCATCCTTCGGAGTCTTATCCCCCGCACCCTCCTTCGTCCCCCCTCGCCCTCGCCTGCCTCCTCCCCCCTCCTTCCTCCTCCTCGAACCCCCGCCTCATTATCTTCTCGCCGACGCCATGTCATGGGGCCCCCGCCTCTGAGCCACACTCCACGGCCACAAGGATTGACCCCAGCGTAATCAGCCTGGTGGGAACCTCCGCCCTCAAAGTCCCTCATCCTCCCCTGCACCTTTCTCCCTCCTCCTCCCTTTCCCTCCATCCCGTCGCCCTCCGCCCCGTCGCCCTCCTCCCGGCGCCTTTTCCCCGTCACCCTTCTCACCGTCGCTCTCCTCCCCGTCACCCTCCTCTCGTTGCCCTTCGTTCTTCCGCCTCCTCCCGTCGCCCCCGCCCCACGCCTCCCCCCCATCCTCCATCATAACCGCATCCCCCGGATAATAAAGGATACCCCCCCTCAGTCCCTTCGTACCATGACTATCCCCGGGCAAGTCATTCTTGGTGTGCGGGTCGAGGGCGGCGAGGCCGATTTTGACTACCACCGCGGCTTAATTACTATCGCTGGAGAACTGGCCGCATGAGCTACCCCACAAGTCGATTTGAAAGCATTAATGTGTTACTACTGTGCTTAGATAAGGATTTGATAGGTCCGAAACACTTGTTTTTCCCCACATGCTTAGTGGGGTTCTGGTTCTCTTCCTTCCTGCGTCGCACCCGCGTTCCTCCTCCTCACTCTTCCTCCTTCTTCTCCCTCTCGCACAGCACAGCGCAGCACGGCGCAGCGCAGCAAAGCACAGCACAGCACAGCTCAGCACAGCACAGCCCACAGCACATTGACACACAGGACGCTCAGCACAGCTACAGCACAGCTCAGCACAGCTGAGAACAGCACAGCACAGCTCATCTCAGCACAGCACAGCTCAGCTCAGCACAGCACAGCACCTCAGCACAGCACAGCACTGCACTGCACAGCACAGCACATCTTGACACCATAGGGGGTGCGCAGGGGGTGGTCTCTCAGCGCGGCCGCTACCCACGACACTGCCGCAAAGCCTAGCAGGCGTGGCACTTTCTGGACACCATAGGGGGTGCGCAGGGGGTGGTCTCCCAGCGCGGCCGCTGCCCACGACACTGCCGCAAAGCCTACAGGCGTGGCACTTTCTGGACACCATACAGGGGTGCGCAGAGGGTGGTCTCTCAGCGCGGCCGCTATCCACGACACTGTCGCAAAGCCTGGCAGGCGTGGCACGTTCTGGACACCATGGGGGGTGCGCAGGGGGTGGTCTCTCAGCGCGACCACTATCCACGACACTGTCGCAAAGCCTTGCAGGCGTGGCACTTTCTGGACACCACAAGGGGTGCGCAGGGGGTGGTCTCCCAGCGCGGCCGCTATCCACGACACTGTCGCACAACCTAGCAGGCGTGGCACTTTCTGCACACCATAGGGAGTGCGCAGGGGGTGGTCTCTCAGCACGGCCGTCATCCACGACACTGTCGCAAAGCCTTGCAGGCGTGGCAAGTTCTGGACACCATAGGGGGTGCGCAGGGGGTGGTTTCTGAGCGCGGCCGCTGCCCACGACACTGCCGCAAAGCCTGGCAGGCGTGGCACTTTCTTTACACCATACAGGGGTGCGCAGAGGGTGGTCTCTCAGCGCGGCCGCTATCCACGACACTGTCGCAAAGCCTGGCAGGCGTGGCACGTTCTGGACACCATGGGGGGTGCGCAGGGGGTGGTCTCTCAGCGCGGCCGCTATCCACGACACTGTCGCAAAGCCTAGCAGGCGTGGCACTTTCTGGACACCATAAAGGGGGTGCGCAGGAGGTGGTCATTCAGCGCGGCCGCTATCCACAACACTGTCGCAAAGCCTAGCAGGCGTGGCACTTTCTGAACACCATAAGGGCGTGCGCAGGGGGTGGTCTCCCAGCGCGGCCGCTATCCACGACACTGCCGCAAAGCCTACAGGCGTGGCACTTTCTGGACCCCATAGGGGATACGCATGGGGTGGTCTCTCAGCGCGGCCGCTATCCACGACACCGTCGCAAAGCCTAGCAGGCGTGGCACCTTCTGGACACCGTAGGGGGTGCGCGGGGGGTGGTCTCTGAGCGCGGCCGCTACCCACGACACTGTCGCAAAGCCTACAGGCGTGGCACTTTCTGGACAGGGGGTGCGCTGGGGGGGTGCGGGCGCAATCTGTTTCGGGCTCGCAGCGTGTGGCAGACGTGGCCTTTTCTCGACGCCACACACGTAACTGGGGGTGCGGTCGCTATCCGGTTCGCCCTCGCAGAGCGTAGCAGGCGTGACACTTCCTCGACGCCACAGGGGGTGCGCTGGGGGTGCGGTCGCTATCCGTTTCGGGCTCGCAATGTGTGGCAGACGTGGCATTTTCTCGGTGCCTCAGGGGGTGCGCTGTGGGTGCGGTCGCTATCCGTTCCGGCCTCGCAAAGCGTGGCAGGCGTGGCGCTTTCTTGACGCCACAAGGGGGTGCGCTGGGGGTGCGGTCGCTATCCGTTTCGGCCTCGCAAAGCGTGGCAGGCGTGGCATTTTATCGACGCCACAGGGGGTGCGCTGAGGGTGCGGTCGCTATCCGCTCCGGGCCCGCAAAGAGCGGCAGGCGTGACACTTCCTCGACGCCACAGAGGGTGCGTTGGTGTGGCAGGCTTTGTACTTCCTCGACGCCACAGGGGGTGCCTTGGGGGTGCGGTCGCTATCCGTTTTGGGCTCGCAGTGTGGTGGGCGCGGCGCTTCTCCTCTCCACTCTCCTTCCTCCTCTCCTCTTGACTGGCGTGACCAACGATGTCGGCGGGGCAACGGCCACCAACATCATTCTCACATGCTTCACTTCAGCTATCATCACTCCAGCCATAATGTAAGACGTGGGGTTCCTCGGTGGCGTCATTTTTCCGAAATCTCTTTTTCCCCACATCCAGAGTGGGGTTCTTGTTTTCCCAGGACACCCTCTCCTTCCCACCTTCCCACCTTCCCACCTTCCCACCTCCCGCTCCCTCTTCCTATTCCTACCATACCATACTATACCATACCATGCAATACCGCTCTTTTCCTACTCCTACCATACAATACCATACCATACCATACAATACCAGACCACCGTACCTACCATACCACACTTAGGAAACCATACATACACCATCACCGCATATCTACCACACCCCGCCAGAGCGAGGACAGTATTCGCAAACCATATTATTTATCAGGTTTCGTGCCCCTCCCACCGCTCCAGGGAGGCCCCGCCAGAGCGAGGACAGTATTCGCAAACCATATTATTTATCAGGTTTCGTGCCCCTCCCACCGCTCCAGGGAGGCCCCGCCAGAGCGAGGACAGCATTCGCAAACCATATTATTTATCAGGTTTCGTGCCCCTCCCAGCGCTCCAGGGAGGCCCCGCCAGAGCGAGGACAGTATTCGCAAACATATTATTTATCAGGTTTCGTGCCCCTCCCACCGCTCCAGGGAGGCCCCGCCAGAGCGAGGACAGTATTCGCAAACCATATTATTTATCAGGTTTCGTGCCCCTCCCACCGCTCCAGGGAGGCCCCGCCAGAGCGAGGACAGTATTCGCAAACCATATTATTTATCAGGTTTCGTGCCCCTCCTGGCGCTCCAGGGAGGCCCCTTCAGAGCGAGGACAGCATTCGCAAACCATATTATTTATCAGGTTTCGTGCCCCTCCCAGCGCTCCAGGGAGGCCCCGCCAGAGCGAGGACAGTATTTGCAAACCATATTATTTATCATGTTTCGTATTCCTCCCACCGCTCCAGGGAGGCCCCGCCAGAGCGAGGACAGTATTCGCAAACCATATTATTTATCAGGTTTCGTGCCCCTCCCGCCGCTCCAGGGAGGCCCCGCCAGAGCGAGGACAGTATTCGCAAACCATACTATTTATCAGGTTTCGCGTCCCTCCCACCCCTCAAGGGAGGCCCCGCCAGAGCGAGGACAGTATTCGCAAACCATATTATTTATCAGGTTTCGTGCCCCTCCCACCGCTCCAGGGAGGCCCCGCCTGAGCGAGGACAGCATTCGCAAACAATTTTATTTATCAGGTTTCGTGCCCCTCCCACCCCTCCAGGGAGGCCCCGCCAGAGCGAGGACAGTATTCGCGAACCATATTATTTATCAGGTTTCGTGCCCCTCCCACCGCTCCAGGGAGGCCCCGCCAGAGCGAGGACAGTATTCGCAAAGCATATTATTTATCAGGTTTCGTGCCCCTCCCACCCCTCCAGGGAGGCCCCGCCAGAGCGAGGACAGTACTCGCAAACCATATTATTTATCAGGTTTCGCGCCCCTCCCACCTCTCCAGGGAGGCTCCACCAGAGCGAGGACAGTATTCGCAAAGCATATTATTCCCGGCGGAGCCGGGTGAAATTCCGTGCCCGCCAGCTGACTGATGACTGACTGAACGTCAGGGGACAGCTCGGGAGACACATTTCAAACCGCCGGCGGGAGCGCAACCCGGCGGCGGCAACCACAACCCAACCGGGCGACACATTTCAAAGCGCCCGCGGGAGCGCGCAACCGCAACCGCAACCGCAACCGGGCGACACATTTCAAAGCGCCCGCGGGAGCGCGCAACCGCAACCGCAACCCGGCGACGCATTTCAAAGTGCCCGCGGGAGCGCGCAACCGCAACCGCAACCCGGCGACACATTTCAAAGCGCCCGCGGGAGGGCGCAACCGCAACCGCAACCGGGCGACACATTTCAAAGCGCCCGCGGGAGCGCGCAACCGCAACCGCAACCGCAACCGGGCGACACATTTCAAAGCGCCCGCGGAGCGCGCAACCGCAACCGCAACCGGGCGACGCATTTCAAAGCGCCCGCGGGAGCGCGCAACCGCAATCGCAACCCGGCGACACATTTCAAAGCGCCCGCGGGAGCGCGCAACCGCAACCGCAAATGGGCGACACATTTCAAAGCGCCCGCGGGAGCGCGCAACCGCAACCGCAACCGCAACCGGGCGACACATTTCAAAGCGCCCGCGGGCGCGCAACCGCAACCGCAACCGGGCGACACATTTCAAAGCGCCCGCGGGAGCGCGCAACCGCAACCGCAACCGCAACCAGGCGACACATTTCAAAGCGCCCGCGGGGCGCAACCGCAACCGCAACCGGGCGACACATTTCAAAGCGCCCGCGGGAGCGCGCAACCGCAACCGCAACCGCAACCGGGCGACACATTTCAAAGCGCCCGCGGGCTCGCAACCGCAACCGCAACCGGGCGACACATTTCAAAGCGCCCGCGGGCGCGCAACCGCAACCGCCGCAACCGGGCGACACATTTCAAAGCGCCCGCGGGAGCGCGCAACCGCAACCGCAACCGGGCGACACATTTCAAAGCGCCCGCGGGAGCGCGCAACCGCAACCGCAACCGGGCGACACATTTCAAAGCGCCCGCGGGAGCGCGCAACCGCAACCGCAACCGGGCGACACATTTCAAAGCGCCCGCGGGAGCGCGCAACCGCAACCGCAACCGCAACCGGGCGACACATTTCAAAGCGCCCGCGGGAGGGCGCACCCGCAGGGTTTCAAGGGGGTCGATTGCGCGTGCACTTGTGCGTAAGCTGCCCGCGGAAGGTGGCGCGTAGGCGCCTTAATGCGGTCTGCCGCGCGAGCGGCTTGCGTGATCCACCGCGCAAGGTCGTCGCGCAATCGAGTGCAACCCCCCTTCTGATCGTTTCTCCCTGGGGGGTCAGGCGAGTGGAATTGCCTCAGCCACGTCTCGGCCACGCTCGTGGGACTGCCCCCCGCAGGGTTTCAAGGGGGTCGATTGCGCGGGCACTCGCGCGCATGCCGCCCTCGTAAGTTCGCGCGTCTGCCGCGCGAGCGGCCTGCGTGAGCCACCGCGCAAGGTCGTCGCGCATTCGAGTGCAACCCCCCTTCTGATCGTTTCTCCCGGGGGTTCAGGCGAGTGGAGTTGCCTCAGCCACATTTCGGCCACGCTCGTGGGACTGCCCCCCGCAGGGTTTCAAGGGGGTCGATTGGGGGCGGGGGACGACAAGGAGAAGAAGGAGGAGCCACTGGCGGAGGGCCCGACGACGAGCCCCCGCGTGGCCCGCGGTTCTCCGCCGGGACATTGCAGCGGGGAATCCCTATTCCACGCTGCTGCCCTTGATTGATCAGGTTTCGTGCCTCTCCAACCCCTCCAGGGAGGCCCCGCCTGAGCGAGGAGGGGCCCCTGCCACCCCTCCAGGGAGGGTATACGAATACCATACTATTTATCAGGTTCGGCCCCGCTCTTGGGCTGTCGTTCCGATTTGCACTATCTTGGCCGCGTCGTGTACGCGAGGTGTTCCCCAAAATATTTGCCTGCACATCGCCATCGCCAATTGCAGTCTTCGTCGCCCCCGTCACCCGGCCATCCTCGTCGACCCCTCCCCCCGCACCTCCGCCTCTTCCTCTTCCTCCTGACTAAGCCCGCGCCCTATTAAAACGCCCATGTGGGGAACTCCGTTAGCATAATTCCCCCTCTCCCATCTCCCCTCTCCCTCCTCCCCCGACTTCCCGAACCCCGAACTTTCTTATCCCCGAGGGGTTTAGAATCCTGGGCACAGGGTTGCTCCTTTTCTCGCCCTTCCCCCCTCTTGCCCTCAGCAACCTCCTCCTCCTCCTCCTCCTCCTCTTCCTCCTCCTCCTCCTCCTGGCCACGAGGTCGACTGTTTCAGCGCCGGGGTGCTCCTGTACACGTGCCTGGCTGGCCACGGGCCCTTCCAGGGCAGGCACCTGAAAGAGGTCCTGGCGACGCCCCCAGATGCCCCCCCAGGGCGGAGGAGGAGAAGGAGGAGGAGGAGGGAGGGAGAGGGGGAGGGAGGGAGGGAGGAACGATGAGGAGGAGGAGGAAAGGATGACGAGGAGGAGGAGGAGGAGGAGGAGGAGGAGGAGGAGGAGGAGGAGGAGGAGGGAGGAGGGGGAGGAGTTTTCTCCTCCCTCCTCCTCTTCGTCCTCCTCCTGCTCCTCATCCTCCTCTGCCTCCTCCTCCTCCCCCTCCTCCTCCTCCTCCTCCTCCTCCTCTCTCGTCCTCCTCTGCCTCCTCCTCCCCATTCTCTCGCGACGCCCCGCGTCCTCCTGCTCCTGTTCCTCCTCCTCCTCCTTCTCCTTCTCCTTCTCCTTCTCCTCCTTCTCCTTCTCCTTCTCCTTCTCCTTCTCCTTCTCCTTCTCTTCATCATTCGCTTTATCCTCCTCCTCCACCTCCTCCTCCCCCTCCTCCTCCTCTTCGGTGACAGGCCCAGGTGCCCACCCCCAGTCTGCTGGCATCGGGGCAGAAAGAGAGAGAGAGAGAGAGAAGACGCGGGGCGCCGAGAGAGAATGATGCTGCCCCGCTCGGCCGCGCGGCCCCCGTCTTGGCATCGCTCGGACGTGCGTATTCCTTTCGCAGCGCCGAAGGGGCGCTGGAGCCCTGCGCGGAGCTGCGGGCCGCTGCGGGCCACTTGCGACGCCTGCGGCGCCCGGCGGCGCGGTGCCGTACCGCGCGGTGGTTGCGCGGGGCAAAGAGGATGTGCGCTGCGCCGCACTGGTGCGCGCATGCGCACGTTCGGGCGAGCGCTGCACGGATGTCGCGGTGTGGTCATATCATCAGGGACGGCCGGGGGGGATGGCTAGGGCCTAGGTGGGGGTGGTATCATGGTTGGGGGCATGATATCTCCCCAGGTATCATGGCTGGGGGCACGATGTCTCCACAGGTATCATGGCTGGGGGCATGATATCTCCCCTGATCTCATGGCGCCTCTTCTTACTTCAGTGCGTCCCCGCCCTCCCCCTTGGGCCGCGCACGCGCCGCCGGCCGCGATTTGCCCCCCCCCCCTCTCTTGGACGCCCCCCTCTTGGGCGCCCCCGATCTCAACCAAGTCGGTGGACCCGCTTCCCCCATTCCCTTCTCGCGCGGGCGAGGAGTACCTCGCTGATCATTTAGTGAGGATGCGTTCGCGATGCGGACGCTTTGGCTGCTTTGCTGTAGCTCAGTCGACTCCAATTTTTCGTCCATTTGTTGACATCCTTCTCCCTCCTGCCTTTTGATGTTTGTTCCTCCTTTAACGTTTCCTCCTCCGCCTCCTGAACCTCTTATAGTGACCATCGTTATCACATGTTATCAAGATAATGGCTTTCACCGTGCCTGGGTTGTGGGCAAGGGGCCTCTTGGGTGCTCATTCTAATCTCTGGTATTCGGGATGTCTCTCGGGGACTTATTGGAGGCCCCTTCGGGGGCATTTGGGGGCCTGTTGGCGGCCTTCTGAAGACCACTGGCGGGGGCCTATTGAGGGGCTCTTGGGGCAGCTTTCGGGGCACATTGGGGTATAGTGGGGGCAATCTGCGGCGGACAGGCCCCCAAGGTCAGTTCGAGCTCCCCCTCTTAGGCCTTCTTTGGGGACCTCCTGGGCAGTCTTGAGGCCCTCTGGGGCCGTCATCGGACCCTCTCGGGGGCCTCGTGGGCCGCATTCGGGCGTTATCGGGGACCTCTTGGGCCGATTCGGAGCCCTGCAGACATGGGAAGGCGAGACCGCTAAAACACGCCAACTATTTGAGGACAATCAATGATTGTCGCCTCTTGGGTCCTCTGGGAGTCCTCTTGGGGCGTCTCGGAGGCATCTTGGGCCGTCTCGGGGCGCTCTGGTGCCGTTTCGGGGCCTCTTGGACCGTCCTGTGGTCCTCCTGGCACCCTCTAAATCATCTTGGGACGTTCGGACCTCGGGAAAATCTCACGCGGCTCCGCTCAGTGCCTACGGCACGTCGGCAGATGTTCTCTCGGTTGTTCGTCCCTCCGTTTCTTGGGCGAAGACGTCAGAGCTGCTGCTCGCCAAAGAAGATCCACGCGCGCCGCTTTACTGTTTGTTTCGTTGCGTGCCAGATTGTTCGTGTGCGTTTCTGTGTGTGTGTGTGTGCGTGTGTGTCTGTCTGTCTGTCTGTCTGTCTGTCTGTCTGTCTGTCTGTCTGTCTGTCTGTCTGTCTGTCTGTCTGTCTGTCTGTCTGTCTGTCTGTCTGTCTGTGTGTGTGTGTGTGTGTGTGTTTGTGTGCGGCGGGTTTATTGTTTATGTGGTGGGTTTACTGTTCGTTTCTGGTGGCTGTTGGTTTCCTTTCGACGCGCGACTCCTCTCACAGGGGAGGGGCGCACGTCGAACGAAGAGGGGTCGAGGGACGAGGTCGCGGAAGGCGGCAGACGAGCGGGAGGCGGAGGCGCAGGAGGAGGGCAAGCTTGGTTCCTCGACCTGTGCAGAGGCCGGGGGGAGAGGGGGGGCGTCGCGTGCCCCTGTCCCCGATGCTCCACCTCCTCCTCCTCCTCCGAGGTCCTCCTCCTCCTCCTCCTCCTCCCGCTCCCACGCCGCGTCCCTAGTGCAGCAGTCTCCCCCCTTTGTCGCTCCACCCTGTCGTCGTCGTCGTCGTCGTCGTCGTCGTCGTCGTCTCGGTGGCGAGCGAGGGGGGGGGAAGGAGAAGGAGGGCGGCGGGGCTTCCCAGCAACCCCGCCGCTCTCTGAGAATTCTGTGTGTCTTCGGGGAAGGCCTGGAAAATGTTCAGAAGGCCGGAGGACTTCCGAGCCTTCTGAGAAGGCCCGCCCCCTCTCACTCCGGGACGCGCCGCCGACTTTAGGCGGGCCTGGGATTGTCTCAGGGTTTCTCGGGGCATCTTGGAGGCATGGCGGGCCACGATCTGGGATTGTCAGGTCGTTTCCGGTTGGTCTTGAAACATCGGAGCAGTATAAGAGAGATGTTGGTTCGTGTGGGAACGCGTGGGGGTTGTAGTTCAACGTTGGGGAATCATGGACGCGCGGGCTCTGAACGGGGTGACTTAAGAGAGCTACGTACAGAAACTCGGACCGGGCGATTTACCAGTCTCCTATTGCTCCACATCGTGCAAACGCGACGAGCGGATGGGAGGGACAGGAATTTGAAGAGGATTGGACAGGACGGAGGAGAAAGGGGAGAGAGGAGTATCGGCAAGAGAGACGCGGAGGAGAGGGGAGGAAAATATTGAGTGAACCAGGCAAGATGATGTACCAACGTCGTCGCCAACCTGTTGCGCACAACTGATGTCTTGTATGTTCACGTGAGCATCTACGTCATAAGTCAGCGTGTTGCTCATTTACATGTGATATAGGAGGAAACGGATGATGACATGCGTTTTTTTCCAAACCCACTTATCCCCCCACTCCTCGCCCTCATCGCTCCCCCCCATATGTTATCTCCCTCTCCTCCTTTCCCTCCCCCTCCTCATCCCTGCCCCTTGGCCCCAATGTTTCCCTTTGCTCCTCCATTGTTGTACCTCCAACTGTGACCGAGGTGAAGAAACTGCATAACAGTGTGAGCATGCAGGCCATGACCTGGTTTCCACCTGGTGCACGGGACCTGGTGACGCAGCTTTCAGAAACCAGGCTTGCCCGAGTCTTCTTCAGTGGACAATGACGAGTAGAAGGAATGATGATGATGATGATGATGATGATGATGATGATGATGATGATGATGATGATGATGATGATGATGATGATGATGATGATGATGATGAGGAGGAGGAGGAGGAGGAGGAGGACCAGTGTAAACCGACCCAGGGTGCATCAACGATCATGCAATGCAGCGTACCTCCAAGTTCCTTCTCCATGTGTTTCTGCAAGAGTTTATGCCCACTGCTGGAAGTGCCCCGTTGGAAGACAACCGTCTGAAAACCCTCAATCGTGCCAGGACATCACTTCTTGGATTTCAACGCCGCGAATCAATGTTGCTGTTGCGTCCTGATGGTCCTGCGTCGTGCCAGAACACCAATCCTGGGACCATCGAGTACGTTCGCGGCCAATCACAGCCGCCCCATGCTTGTCGGATACGCCTATGTGGTCGAACGTTGCGGCCAGGGCTCGGCCAAGCTATTGGATCAGGTGTTCCCCCCGCCGTTGCGGAACCCATTCGGGCGACACGTGGGGGAGAACGGAGAACAAGAGAGGGAGGACAGAGAATTCGGAGAAGGAGGAGGACGAGGAGGAGGACGCCTCTTGGGAGTCGCTTGGGGCACTTTTGGGGCCTTCTGGGAGCTTTGTGGGAGCTTTCTGGGTGCCTCTGGGAGGCTTCTTGGGAGCTTTCTTGGGCCTCTTGGGGGCAGTTGAGGGCTCTTTGGGAGGCTCGTTGGCCGTCTGGGCGTTCCTGGCTCGTCGGAACCTGTCCTGGGTGGCTCTGGGCCAAGTTGGGGGCCTCTTGGGGCGCTTCAGTGCCAGGCCATATTGGGCGTCTTGAGAAGTGTCCTGGGCCGTCTTGAGGCCCTGTTAAGGCATCTTGAGGGCCCCTTGGTCTGTCAGGGGACCATCTCGGTGGCCTCTGGTGTCATCTTGGGCCGTTGGAAAAGCCAAGCATGACCACCGCAGAGATCTTTCAAACGCATAAGGAGCATCAATGACTGTTCCCTTTTCGGGCCTTCCTGAAGGGCCTCTTGGATGCATGTTGGGGGCCTCGTGAGCTGTCCTGGGCCACCTTGAGGCCATCTAAGGCCGTCATGGCTGCATCTTGGGCCGTCTTGACTGCATCGTGCGGCCATCCTGGGCTCTATTGGAGCCATCCTGGACGTCTTGTAGGCCAAGTTTAGCGACTTGGGGGCTTCTTGGTGCGGTCTTGGAGGCCCTCTTGGGCCGTCATGGGGCCTTCTTGGAGGCGTCTTAGGTGATCTTGGGGCGATTTTGCAGACCTCTTGGGCCGTCCTGGGCCGTCGGAAGGCCAACAAAGGAGCGAACCCCAACATCCTTCAAACATATGAGGCACATCATTGATTAGGACATCGTCAGGTCTTCCTGAGTGCCTCTTGGAGGCCTCTTGGTGGCCTTGGGCCATGTGGCGACCACCTTAGCCCGTCTTGGCTGCATCTTGGGCCGTCTTGGGGACACTGTGCGGCCATCTTGGGCTACGTATTGGCCGTCTTGGGAGCCATCTGGGGCCGTCGTGGGGGCTCCTTTGGCCATCATGGGGCCATCTTGGAGGCTCGTCGGGCCGTCTTGGGCCGTCGGAGCGCCAAACTGGCGCAACAGCCAAACATCTCCAACCACCAGAGGCAAACACATGTTTTTGAAGTCTTCGGGCCTTCCAGTCGGTCCTCTTGGAGACCTCTTGGGCTGTCTTGGAAGCCTCTTGGGAGATTCTTAGGCCGTCTTGGGCCATCTTGAGGCTATCTTAAGCCGTCGTGAGTGTATGTTGGGCCGTCTTGGCCACGTTTGTTAGGCCATCTTGGGCTCTCGTTGGGCCATCTTGGCCGTCTGGGAGGCCATATTGGCTGTCTTGGAGGCTATCGTGAGGCCATCTTAAACGACACGGCCCACGGGAGATGGTTTTTGAGTAACTTTCCGGGTGGCTCGCGGGCTGGGCCGAAGCCCCAGGTGGAGTTCTTTCGAAAAGAATCACATGTTTGCCAGGCGTTTGGCACGCCGTGCACCCCTGGTGCACCCTTGTGGCAAGCCACGGGGCGGCGGATCTGATGGCTTTCGGTCCATCCCGCCACTGTGCCTGGATTGTGGGTCAGAGTCTTTAGGGATGCTTCTCGGGGTCTCTTCGGAGCGTTCTCGGGGGCCTCTTGGGAGCCTTTTGAAGGCCTCTTGGGACTTCCCAGGGGCCTCTTGGGACCTCTTGGGAGCCTCCTGGGGGCCTCTTGGGGCATCCTGGGGGCCTCTCGGGGCCGAGGGCTCGAAGTGTCCGTGCGGGTCCCCCGT
The DNA here is from genome assembly GCA_963575745.1 of Prorocentrum cordatum. Classification (NCBI taxonomy): domain Eukaryota; class Dinophyceae; order Prorocentrales; family Prorocentraceae; genus Prorocentrum; species Prorocentrum cordatum. Next base: position 95,557 of record CAUYUJ010022405.1, read on the forward strand.
CTTGGAGCAGTCTTGGGGGCCTCTTGGGTCGTCCTGGAGGCCTCTGGAGCCGTCTTGGGGCCCTCTTGGGCTGTTTGTGGGCCCTCTTGGAGTCCTCTTGGGCCGTCTTGGGGCCATCTCGGGGGCCTCTTCGGCCGTATTGGAGCGTCGGGAGGCTGAAAATATGAGAACGCCAAAGTAACTCGAAAACCTAAGGCACATTAGTTGATTGTGGCTCTTGGGGCCCTCTGTGGAGGCCTCTCGGAGGTCTCTTGCGCCGTCCCGAAGGCTTTCTGGGCCGTCTTGGAGCCATCTTGAGCGTCTCGGAGCGATCGTTCGGCGACCCGGAGTCCTCTTGGAGCGTCCTGAAGGCCTCCTGGTACCCTGATGGCCCGTCTTGGGCCTCTCTTGGCCCCGAGAGAATCATCCGAGAGCACGCCCTGGAGCCCAAGGGGGCACGCCCGGGGGCCCTGGAAGATCTGGCAATTTCGGGGCCGGGCTCCTCAAAATAATCATTAGGATCGAGGGCTGAGGCTCCAGGGGATAGGACATGGGGGCTTGAGAGTATTCCAATTCGTGCCTCGGAGCACGGTGGCGGATCACCGCGAATTAACGTGACCGTTGCGCCCTGACAGTCCTAATGGTGCGGGGACACGACTTCTGGGACGTCAGCCATGAGGGTTCCGATGAATTGCTGTAAGATGGAAGTGCGTGGCGCGGCGCCAAGGCGAGAAGTACATTTTATCCGTGAAGCTGCATCGGCGAAACTGTTGCCAATGCGCGCGTCGCTCAGGCGAGCGCCACTGCACATTTTGAAAACGACCCGCCCTCGATCCGTGAAGCTCTTGGCAAGCTTTTAAGACGAGTGCGCGCGGCCCTCAGGCGAGAGCCACAGTTTGTGTACGATGGTGCAGGCTTGGCCGGTGGCAACACCAACATAGCTCTACCTCTCACCTCACTGTGCGCTGCCCTTGAGGCGCAAGGGTCTCCGGGGGGCATCCCGACTCATAGTGCGGGCGCTGTCCCCCAGGGGGTGGGCAAATGTGGATAGGTTCACTGGTAGGATCATCCTTCTTTCACATTTTGAGAACAACCCGTGAAGACCTTGCATCTTGTTCAGGTGGAACGCGCGCGGCGCTGAGGCGAAAGCCACGCTTTGAAGGCGCCCTCCATCCGTGAAGCTCCTGCAGACTTTCGGAGCGCCCTCCTCCCCCTCCTCCTTCTTCATCCCTCCTCCTATTATTTTTCCCCTCCTCCTCCTCTTTCTCCCTCTCCTCCTCCTCCTCCTCCTCCTCCTCCTCCTCCTCCTCCTCCTTCCATCCGTGAAGCTCTTGCGGACTTGCTTTCAAAACGACTGTGCGCGGCGCCGGAGCGAGAACCGCGTGCTGAAAACTACACGCCCTCTATCCGCGAAGCTATTTGTACATAAACTTTGAGACGAGTGTGCGCGGCGCTGAAGCGAGAGCCACATTTTGAAAACGACCCGCCCTCCGTTCGTGAAGCTCTTGCACACTTGCAGAACGAATGCGCGCGGTGCTGCAGCGAAAACCACATGTTGAGAAGGACTTGCTCGCCATCTGTGCTTGGCAAACTTCCAAGACGGATGTGCGCAACGCTGAAGCGAAAACGGCATCTCGAGAAGAAACCGCCCTCCATCCGTGAAGCTTTTGCAAATGTTCGAAACGAATGTGCGCTGCGCTGAGGCGAGAACCACGTTTTGAGAACCGACCGCCCTCCATCCGTGAAACACTTGCAAAATGTTGACGACGGTGCGCGGTGCCACGGTGAGAGCCACATTTTGTGAACGACCCGCCTTCCATCCGTGAAGCTCTTTGCAAATATTAAAGACGAGTACGCGCGGCGCTAGGGCCATAGTCGAATGTGAAAACGGTCATCCGTGAATGTTTGAGAACGTTTGGACGAATGCGTGCGGCGCGGAGGCGGGAGCCACGTCGCGAAAACGCCCTTGAAGCTTTTGCAGATTGGTGAAGGCGAGTGTGCGCAGCGCTGAGGCGAGCGCCACATTTTGAGAGCCACCTGCCCTCCATCCGAAACACTCCTGCAAACTCTCAAAACGAATGTGCGCGGCGCTGGGGCGAGAACCACAGTTTGAAAAGGACCCTCCCTCCATCCGTGAAGCTGTTTGCAAACTTTGCAAACGTATGTGAGTGGCGCCAACGTGGGAACCACATTTTGAAAACGGTCCGCCCTCCACCCGTGAAGTTCTTGCGAGCTTTTAAAACAAATGCGCGCGACGCTGATGTGACAACCACGTTGTGAAAAGAAACCGCCATCCATCCGTGAAGTTCCCGCAAACTTTCAGAACAAATGTGCGCGGGGATGAGGCGAGTGCCACATTTTGAGAACCAGCCTCTCTCCATCCGTGAAGCAAGGTTGACGATGGTGCGCGGCGCTAGGGTGAGAGCCCACACGTTGAGAACGACCCGCCCTCCACCCGAGAAGCTCTTGCAGGCCTTGCAGACGAGTGCGCGCGGCGCCTGGGCGAGAGCCACATCTTGCCAAGGGTCCGCCTCCATCCGTGAAGGCGGATGTGCTCGGCGCCGAGGTGAAAGCCACGTTCTGAGAACCGTTCGCCCTCAATCCGTGAAGCTGCTGCAGATTTGAAGCTTCAGGATCACACGTCGCGAGGAAGTCTCGGGCGAGCCGCCCGGCCCGCCAGCCCTGCCAGCACGTCTCGGGGCGCGGCAGCAGGGAGTTGCTCACATGGAAAGAAGTGGAGGAGGAGGAGGAGGAGGAGGAACAAGTGAAATAATTGGACGAGGATATGGGGGAGGAGGAGGAGGAGGAGGAGGAGAGGAGGAGGAGGAGGAGGAGGAAGAGGAGGAGGCGGAGGAGGAGGGGAGGAGGAGGAGGAGGGGGAGGAGGAGGAGAGGAGGAGAGGAGAGAGAGGAGAGAGGAGGAGGAGGAGGAGGAGGACGAGGAGAGAAATCTGGAAACCAAGGGGATGGAGGCTAGGAGTTGGAGGAGGGAGGACGAAGGCTAAGAGGAGGAAGGACGACGACGACGACGACGACGACGATGAGGATGACGATGACGATGACGATGACGATGATGATGATGATGATGATGATGATGATGATGATGATGATGATGATGATGATGATGATGATGATGATGATGATGATGATGATGATGATGATGATGTGTGGTGTGGTGGTGGTGGTGGTGGTGATGATGATGATGATGATGATGATGATGATGATGATGATGATGATGATGATGATGATGATGATGATGATGATGATGAGGATGAGGATGAGGGATGAGATGATGGGATGAGGATGAGGATGATGAGGATGAGGATGAGGGATGAGGATGAGGATGAGGATGAGGATGAGGATGAGGATGAGGATGATGAGATGAGGATGAGGATGAGGATAAGGATGAGGATGAGAAGGAGGATGATGAGGATGATGAGGAGATGAGGATGAGGATGAGGATGAGGATGATAAGGATGAGGATGAGAAGGAGGATGATGAGGATGATGAGGAGGATGAGGAGGAGGATGGATGCTGGATAAGGATGCTGATGGTGATGAGGATGAGGATGAGGATGAGGATGAGGATCATGATGATGATGAGGAGGAGGTGGAGAAGGAGGAGGAGGAGGGTGAGGTGGAAGCGGAGGAGGTTGCGGGGCACAGGCCTCCTCATTGCGAGGCGTCGGGCATGTGATGCTTCATCTCACGTGCCTCGCGTGGACGCAGGGTCCTGGGCGCGCGAATCTGGTCTCTGTCGTGCTGCGAGTGGTCTCGATCACTCTCCCTATTCATATCGGGGGCGCGCCCAGGGGGGAAGGCAGAGGATGCGGGCCTCCTCAGAAGGTTCGGAACCACCAGGGTCTTGCGAGAAGTTTTCTACGTACGCCTTCCCCGAGAGCACGGAGTGCCTCTCGGCATGCCAGAGGGCGTCTGAGAAGCCCCACCGCCTCCTGAGACGGCTTGACCCCTGGGCGCGCTGCCGATGATCTGCCTCTGCCGTTCGCGGCCCTGGCCCCCCGACCCCCGACGTCGCGATTTTTTCGCAACGTCGACCCCCAGAGGTCTGGACCCTTTCGCCGGGAGCGGTTTTGCATTCCGAGTCGTTTTTTGACGGTCCCGAGGCCCGGCGAGGACCTCCAGAGGGCGAAAATAATCAAAAACCTCCCGTCGTGTTTTTTTCGCGACGCAAAGGGGGTCTGGGCCCCTTGCGTGCTGGGCCGGTTCAGAGACGCTCGCCGCCCACTTGCATGCCGGTCCCGACCGTGCCAGGTCCTGGACCCGGGAGTGGCGTTCTGGCCAGGCCAGAAGGGCGCTCTTCCTTGTGGTCCACCGAGCAGGAGTCCAGGTGGGTGGGTAGGGAGGGTAGGAGGGTGAGGGGGGAGGAAGGCGGAGGAGGAGGAGGAGGAGGAGGAGGAGGACGAGGACGAGGACGAGGAGGAGGAGGAGGAGGAGGAATAATGATAATAAGAAGGGAAGGACGAGAAGGAGGGGGGAGGATGAGGAGGGAAGAGAGGAATCTGAGCGAGGAGGAGGAGGCGGGGGGAGAGGAGGAGAATGCTACCAGACTGTCGGATCGTACAGCCATAGCGGTGGCGGGCCCTTGTGCTTATGAGGTGCGTGAGGCTCCGCCTTTTCTGAACTGGTGCCCAGGGGTCATAGTCTTTGTCTGACGGGATGTGCTTGACTGATTGTAACAACTTAGCCCACATGTCTGATCGAGACGATCGAAATAGGTAATTATTTAAGGAAAACACGGGCACAAAGACCGACTTCAGTTCTGGTTCATTATGAATCAGACTCGCTGTCGCCGTCGCACGTTGTACCGTTGAGTCAGAAGGCCGCCTGCCCAATAGCGGCCGCTGTCGGTTTGGGATTTGGGACAGCGTTTGTTGTTCGGCATCGTACCTTTTTTCCGCACCCATTCCAGATTGGCGCTAATAATTTAGCCCACACGTTTGAGCAAGAGTGTGACATCCACGGCGGGCGGATAATTGAAAAATAACTTTCGAGTGGGAGGGCGAGGCAGGAGGCAGGAGGAGGGCGGAGGAAGGAGTAGCGCCAAAGCGGCCGCCGCCGTCGTCGCCCGGGACTGCGACGGCCAGGGCGAGGCGGGGGAAACCAAGAGAGGGAGGGACGATCGGCAGACCAAGAGAGTGAAATTCATTTGGGAGAACAAGGTCAGGAAACACAGCTGGGAAACCAGGGGCACCAAGACAAGTACCAACTGGTTTAGTTCTCTCGTCAGTCTGGGTGCGGCACGAGGGCGGAGACGAGAGAGGAAGGCGGCCGCCGTCGCTCTTGTGGTCGCCCAGGGCGCCCCCCCCCCCGCGCGAGGCCCGAGGACCGCCCCACTGCGGGGCAGTGCCTGCGGCACCCGTGGCTGCAGCGGCCCAGGCAGCCGCGGCCCGCAGAGTGGAGGAAGGGGGGGAGAAGGGGCGGAAGCCAAATGCGGAGGAAGGGAGGGGGAAGAGTGACGGTGGAGGGAGGAGGTGGCCATAAAAGAGAGGGAGGAGGAGCAGGAGGAGGAGGAGGAGGAGGAGGAGGCCAGTGTGAACCCAAGGCCCATCAGAGATATTGCAATACACCTTCCCTCCAGGCTCCCTCCTCACAGGCCCCTGCAAGGATTCGTTTTCAATGGAGGAAGTGCCCCGATGGAGAATAACCGTTTGAAATTCCGGAACGGTGCCAGAACACCATTCATGGGACTTCAACGTCGCGAGTAGCCAGTATTGTTGCGTCTTGGCGATCCTGAACCGCGCCAGAAAACCATGCCTGGGACTTCAACACCACGAATCAACGTAACTGGTGCGCCCTGACAGTCCGACATCATGCCAGAACATTATTCCTGGGACGGTTACCGTGAAAACCCTTGAGCCGGTTGTCAACTCTCAAAACGGATATGCGCGGCGCAAAGGCGAGAGCCACCTTTTGAAAAGGAGCGCAGCCCTCCATCCGTTCAATTGTTGCATGTGTTATGACGACCGTGCGCGGCGCGCGAGAGCTGCATTTTGAAAATGGCCCGCCCTCCATCCGTGAAACTTCTCAGGAGCGAAAGAAGGACGTACATGTACATGGATCCACGCTGGTTTCGAGAGCACGCATTGCACAAATGTTCGTATAATGCGGCCCGTCTCGCGAATCGAGGGGCCGCGTTCATGTACATAGCTAGGCGCGTACGTCCTTTGTGGGCTCCCTAACTTCTGCATCTTGTTATGACGATTGTGTGCGGCGCTACGATGAGAGCCACATTTTGAAAACGACCCGCCCTCCATCCGCGAAGCTCTTGCAAATTGTTGAGGCGATTGCGTGCGGTGCTAAGGCTGGAGCAACATGATTTTGCCTCGGCCCGCGAAACTCGTGCACACTTGTAAGACGGATGTGCGCGGAGATAAGGCGAGAGCCACATGTTGAAACCGACTTGTCCCCAGTCCGTGAAACGCTTGCGAGTTTTTCAGACGGGTGTACGCGGCGCTAAGACAAGAGCCATAGTTTGAAAGCGACCCGCCCTCCATCCGTGAAACTGTGAGAATCCGTGAAACTGTGAGGATCCATGTTGTAAGCCTCGGGATCGTAAACGGTGAGGACGTCTCAGGCGCAACGCCCGGCCCGCCATTCCCTCTGGCCTCGGGGTGCGACAGTGAGGAGTTGTTCATAAGGAGAAGGAATAGAGGAGGAGGACCCCCCCCGCCTCGCCAGACCATCCCGCGCTCGGGGGGCTCGGTGGGGTGTTTGGAACCTCCACCTCGACGCCTCGATGATGGGGGCGGTCGGGTGTCCCATCCTCTTCCATCCTCCTCCTCCTCCTCCTTCCCCCTCACTCCTACTCATCCTTCCTCCCTCCTCCACCTCTTCGGTCCTCCTCCGCCCTCGTTCTCTCCCCCCCCCGCCCCCCCCTCCTGCGTCGCCTCTGTGCTCCGTGCTCACCCAGGATGCACCAGCACGCCCAGGCACGCGTGTCTCGCTTGTGCAGTGCGCTTCTATCCGTTCAGCTTGTGTTGACGTATGTAGTGGTGGGATGGACGTCAGTCTCTCTCCCTGCTTTTGCTCAATGGCCCGCCTCCTGCCCTTTCCCGGCGAGCCTGCTCCCCGAAGGAGGGAGACGGCATAAACATAACCTTTGACAGTCCGCGTCGATTTCTTAGATCCGCATTGGACCCCCTCTCCTGGGTGCGAGGAGCGCGCAAAGGGCGGCGCCAGAGGCGCAGCCGAGGGGGGTCAAGCGCAGATCCAAGAAATCCGGGCGGACCGTCAAAGTTTGAGTGTGTGTGCCGCTTGTTTGTATTATATATATATATATATATATATATATATATATATATATATATATATATATATATGCCCAGTAGCTCTGCTTCCCTTTTTCCTTGCGCGAGTCGAGGGGATCTGCAATACATGTTGATCCGTAGTTTTGGTGTTGCTCGAGCATGGACCGCGCGGCACAGGCTGTACCACCTGTGTTCAACGCGATCCTGCATCTCGGCCACTACTTCGAGTGGGGTCGCCAAAGAGGCCCCGTCTGTCCCAGCTTGGAGTGCCCAGCCGCGCCAGTCATCCCGCCGTGCCCCACTTGCCCGTCGCTGCAGTGTCCCGCGGTGGTCGCTTGCGAGACGAGTGGCGCTGCGCCCGACTGGTTGAGACAGCTGGAGGAGATCATCGCGAGGGTCGGCCGACTCTCCACATCGTCGTCGACGCCTACCCCTTGTCCGCTCCCCGCCGGGGAGCCCGAGCCGTGCGACCGGTGGACGCTTGCCTTCCAGCTGTTCTGGATCGGACTGCTCTGCGGCGTGTTGCTGACTCGGACGGTCGGGTGCGCCTGTGGCCAGTGTCGACGTCCCCTCCGACGGCCCTCGCCTTCGGCTGGCCTCGCGCTGGCGGACGTGGAGACGCCAGAAAGCCGGAAGCTACGGGGTGAGCTGTCGCGATGAGTCTGGACATACCAAAGAGACAGATATTGGTTCATTATCCTGATGATGCGATTCCTCACCATCACCGAGTAGTGTTGGTCAAGTTGGAGGGTGCGAGATGGATCTGGTCTGCCCCCGACTTCTCGGTGCGGGCGGGCGACTTGTCAGATCGAGCGGCCGTGGTGTCGATGATCCCGCTGCAGCGCGACTCGCCGTACCCTCCCAACTTGCATGTGTACGGATTCGACAACCCGATTGACGCTCAGGACCTGGCGAGGATCAGAGCAGAGGGTCGGGCGCTCGCGGAGATCCTCGGAGCGCCCGTCGCCGCCGTGGCAGGTGCGGCTGTGCCCGACGGCGCCGTGTACATGTATTCGGACCCGTCGTGCAAGTTCTTCGCGGAGGAGGTTGACGACAATTTGCTGGGCTCAGAGGCGACGACCGTGGCGAGAGGCCCGGTCGCGCTCGTGAAGCGCGGCGACGAGTGGAAGACGGCGGAGCGGGTCCCCCCGAGGGACAAGCTACGCTGGATGCAGGAGAAGTTGTGCGGCGAGAGCAGAGATTCGAGATTGCTACCCTTGCGGCTGGATCCGACCACGCAGACGCGCTCAACGACCTTGAGGGAGGCCGTCAAGTTGCTGAAGCAGTCGATGCAGGCCGACGGGTTCCCCTTCCAGAAGAGTCGTTCGATCTTGGAGTTAACCAAGGGAGTGGCGGCGTCTGGGCACGAGTTCGGCACGTGCCACACTTTCTGGGTGAGAAGCAGTACGGTGGGAGAGCGTACGGCGGTCGCCATCGAGCATTTCCACTTGCTGACGCTGCTGCACATGATGGTGTGTTATGATCAGTTGAACTTGCCTAACATGGCCGCGGCGGAGTTCGCGTCGCGCCGGGCGCTGATGATCCAGCGGGCAGTGCGCCGCAATCCTCGGAACCCCGATTTCGAAGGCCTCGACTCGTTCATGGCTCACGCCTTCGACGCCAGCGGAGGAGTGGTCACGACGCAGTTCGATCAGGAGATGGCCGAGATGCGCAAGACTCAGGCCATTATCATGAAGAGCGATCGTTTGTTGAAGGAGGAGTTTGAGGCCGACTCGAAGCGCCAGAAGGACGGCAACCACAAGGACAATAACAAGGACAAGAACAGCGACCCGAAAGGGTCGCAGGGAGGACGATGGCTCTACGGCCCCGGGGTGGCGCCGTTCGCCGCGGCGGCACCCCGTATCATGATCCCCGCGTGGGAACGGCCGGCGACCTGGGCGCTCTGCTTGCCTCAGCGACCTCTCCGGCTGCTGGCAGGACGAGCCACGGGTTGCACCTGGACGTCGACGACGGCGCTCTCGTGCTGGACTCGGCGGACCGGGACGTCTTTCCCCTTCCTTGTGTTGGAGATCGGCGTGATGCGCCCTGCGCGGGCATCTTACCGCGTCGCGCTGCCGCTTGTGATCGGAGGTTTGCAGAAGTTGCCAGCTCTCTGAACGCGCTGGCGGTGGCTCGTGCGGGGCATCGTCTTCGGCGGTGCACATCGGCATCGGCACCTACTGGACTTCAACGTGCTGTGGGTGCACGGCTGAGGGAGTCGCTCCGGGAGTTGGGGTGTTCCCCCTCGGGGCCTGACAGGAGGGGCGCCCTCAAAAGCGTCCTTCGAGCTCTGAGCGTCTACGACTTTTCCACGGACGACGCCGCCCGCAGGCCCTTTGATGCCTCCCGCGTTCGGGTCGTTCGTGACGGCGGCGTTCGCCCCGAGCCAGTCGGCGCAGTGGTCGGGCCTGACGCTCGGCCAATGGCGGCTGATCCCTGGAATTGGATTTTCAGGACTCCAACTGATGAAAACAGGATCGCAGCGGAGGCAACGGCGAAGCCCTACCTCGACCCCGTGCTGCGCGACCCGCGTCACATGAGCGCTCTCGTGAATAAGCTGAACGACGCGGGGATGCTGTCCTTTCGCCGCCGAGCGCGCTGCTTCGCGGGCGCCTTCACGGTGATAAAGAAGGACGGGCACCACTTAAGGCTCGGTCTGGACTGCAGGCCCGCGAACGTTTTGCACCGCGATCCTCCGGTCAGTCAGCTAGCGACGGCATCGGCCTTGGCGGGCCTCGTGTTGAGGGACGGCGAGACCTTGGCTACGGAGCACGACGCCGCGGGCCGTCCGTTAGACATGCCCTTCTCAGGCGCGGACTTGACCGACGGCTACTTCCAGTTCGAGTTTGAGGAGGTTGCCGGCTACTTCTGCCTGGCCCACAAGGTGCGGGCGAGCGACTTCGGCGTCACGAAGGTCTTCGATGACGATCGTCGATGCTTGGACTCGGTCGGCGCCGACGAGATGCTGTGGACGTGCGTGGAGGTCATTCCGATGGGCTGGACGTGGTCACTCTTTTTCTGCCACTCCGCGCTGACCGACATTCAGGTTTGTGCGGAGATGAGGCGGCTTGGCATCGAGGATAGTGAGGTGGTGGACTCGCGAGTACTTCGCGATCGTCGACCGCCCCCCGTTCTCCAGCCCGGCCTTCCCATCCTCGCGCCGTACGTGGGCAGCGCCTTCTTGATCTGCTGGGACCGCGAGGACGCCTCAGAGTGCTTCGGATACCTGTTGGAGGAGCTGAAGCGACGGGGCTTCGTGTGGCGGGACGAGATCTGCGCCGAGCGGGACGTCGTGCAGGTAGGGCTTCGGCTGCTGGGCGTGATCTCAGCCGTTCATCCTGCACAAGACGGAGCGCACGTGGCGGTTGTACTACGCTCTTCCTTCTGCCATTCGGTGTCGTCGCCATTCGGCAGGTACGACGCCTAGTGGGCCACCTGGTCAATCATTTTATGCTGTTCCCGCCTGTCATGTCTGTCTTGCACGATGTGTGGCGCTGGCTCTCCGAGCACACGGATCAGGTCGCAGAGCTGACCCCGGCAGTGATTGGCGAGTTGCAGACGGCAGCGGGCCTTGTGCTCATCACCCGACATCGTGTTCGCCTGAAGACGGCGACTACGGTGTTCTGCTCCGACTCCAGCGGGGCGGGCTACGCGCTGCACGTCGGCCGGTTTTCGGAGCGGGAGGTGCTGGGCGCGATCAGGTGGCGGGAGCACTGGCGATTCAAGACCATCGAGGAGTGCGCGCAGGACGACACCACGGACTCCGACCCTTTCCCCAGCTCCATCGCCGCGGACTCGGCCTCGCTCGCCCCTGCCTTCGAGGAGGAGCTGGGCTTTGGCGAGGTGGGGCCAGCGGAGTTAACGACCTCTACGCGGAGCGCGGGCTCTTCGGCTGTGGTGTCGCGGCGGGCTACTCTGGGTGCCGACGCGCACGCCCTGCCGGAGCTCGCGGCGGTCTACTCTGACCGTCTTCGGTGGCGACGCGCGGTGGTGGGTGCCTGGTGTCGTGCGGGCGCCATCCGCAACAAGGAGGCTCGGGCCGCTCTGCTGGGGCTCCGTCGCTATACGAGGCCCTCTCGCAAGTGGGATGCTGAGGTTCTGTCCGTCGGGGATAACCTGTCCGAGATCCTGGCAACCGAGCGCGGGCGCGCCGAGGATCGCGAGCTCAACGCGCTGTGCCGTCGAGCTGGCGCGCTCCAAGGAGTCACTGGGCTTCGGTGGCGCCGCCGCCATATCGTGAGCGAGAGGAACTGCTCGGACGAGGACTCGAGGTTGGCCGACCGCGGACTTCTTGCCGCAGGGGAGGCTTTGGGCGGAGGCGCGCTGTGGGCACGCCTCCGAGGCCGGGGCCGACATGAGCTGGCAGATAGAGACCGAGTTCGAGCTGAGCCTTCGTCGAAGACCGCCACTTCGCCAATAGCCGTTGCAGCCGCCGTGGATGATCGGGCTGAGCGGCCTTTTTCTTGTTCTTCATCAGACACTACGATCACATTTTCCACAAGTGGGCCGCTCCAATGAGAGCCACGTCGAAGGGAGGGGCAAGACTTCCGCCTCGGGCCGGCGCGGCTGAGCGCCGAGGAGAGAGCTCACTCTCCAAGCCGATTGCCCCGGCGCGGCGCGAGCTGGCCATTTTGGAGCTGTTCGCGGGATGCGCTCGTTTCTCAGGAGCCTGCCAACCAAAAGGATTGCGCATCGCACCGCCCTTCGACATAGGCACGTCTCGGGACTATGATATTACTGATCCTCGGGTACTTCGGAAGATCCTGAACTGGATTAAGTCGGGGAAGATTTGGCTGCTTTGGCTAGGTACTCCGTGTACTAACTGGACAAGCGCTCGCAGTTCTCCAGAGGCTCCCGACGACATCCAGGACCCAACCGCTGTGGCCACTCTACGTATCCTCCGTGCGGCTCATCGGTATAGAGTGAGGTGGATTCTGGAGAACCCCATTAGCTCTAAGCTCTTCAAGTGGACGCCTCTCAAGGACCTCTTCAAGACCCAGGGGACCCAAGAGGCCATCGTGGACTACTGCAGGTACGGCACCCCCTATCGTAAGCGAGCTCGTCTTATGGGAACTCTTGAAGGCCTCCAAGAAGTAGGAAGACTTTGTCGGTGTCAGGCGCCCCACGAGATCCTCCAAGGGAAAGTTAAAGTTGAAGTGGCTCCCGGCAAGCACGCCCTGAAATGGAAAACGCCCCTTGCTGCTGCGTATCCGCCAGCTCTATGTCGCGAATTGGCTCGAGTGGTTGAGCGTAATGCTCCACTTGCTGCTTTTCGTAATCCTCGCGAACCGGTACTTCATATCCGATGGTGTCGTGATCTGGCGGCCTCGTTCGGCGGGCGTGGAGTGGAACCCCCGCCAATCCCAACTTGTCCGAGAAGATTCACATTACCGTGGGGAGATCTCTCTCTGAAAGTTGGGGCTGTGGAGACTCGCGGGCACGGCGGCGTCGAGCGCTGGCTGCCCGCTCCCAAGCAGCTACGGGCCCTTCAGTCAGCACGCCTGCTGCGGTCGCACGGTCGCCGGCCGACCCCTGCGGCACGGCGCCGCCGCCCAGCTCACGGGTGCGGCGTGCTCCTGCAAATGCTGGTGGGAAGCTCTGCGCGCCTCCAATCTGTAGGACACCACTCCGACAACATCAGTCGGGTCAAGGGCAGCTTCGTCAACCCCGCCGTCGAGTACGTGCCGTTCGTCGGGAGGCCGGTCAGCTGGCCGGCACGGTTGGCAGCGGGGGTGGACCACCCCGCGCCCAGCCCGCTCGCCGTGCATGCCACGCCGCCCCAGCACCTGGTGTACGGCGCCATCGTTTCGTTTCGCTACAGCAAGCTCGGAAGATACCTACATTGTCTAAATCAAGTCCTGTTCAAGTTCGAAGTCGGAAATGCCGCCATGTGGTTCCTTCGCAACCAACCTGTCGGCAAGCTGAAGGTTGCACAATCATGAACCCCCCCACCCTTTCCCTCATGATCCATAGCCAGAAGTATTGTGGACGAGACTCTACTTTGGTAAGTTGGCCATGTCTTTTGTTCTGGTGGAGTCTCAGCCGCGGCTGGGCCGACAGTATTATCAGGCGAGCTGATTTCATGAACTGTATCGCTCGGGGTGGGTCGAGCGCACGTGCCAAAAATGGTGGATCTCCCAGGCTCGGTCTATCACCCTATCGTCGGTTGGCCTCTGTGAGTGAGTGCTTTGCTAATCGCTGAGCCTGTCGGCAACTCCGTCCCCTCCTGGGCTCTCTCCTTCCTGGGCTCCCGGCCTTTTTGGCCCGAGACGCTTTTGTAAAGGAAATGCCCAGTAGCTCTGCTTCCCTTTTTCCTTGCGCGAGTCGAGGGGATCTGCAATACATGCTGATCCGTAGTTCTGGTGTTCCCGCGCTCCCGCCCTGCCATCCCTTGTACCAGCGTGTATCCATAGGCAGTGGCCATGTCTTCTGTTCTGGTGGAGTCTCAGCCGCGGCTGGGCCGACAGTATTATCAGGCGAGCTGATTTCATGAACTGTATCGCTCGGGGTGGGTCGAGCGCACGTGCCAAAAATGGTGGATCTCCCAGGCTCGGTCTATCACCCTATCGTCGGTTGGCCTCTGTGAGTGAGTGCTTTGCTATTCGCTGAGCCTGTCGGCAACTCCGTCCCCTCCTGGGCTCTCTCCCTCCTGGGCTCCCGGCCTTTGGCCCGAGACGCTTTTGTAAAGGATATATTGTGTGTGTGTGCATATATATATATATAATATATATATATATATATATATATATATATATATATAAAAATGTGTATCGCTTTCTTTGTTTGAGTGTTCTCTCTCTCTCTCTCTCTCTCTCTCTCTTTGTTTCTCTCTCTCTCTCTCTCTCTATATATATATGTCTCTCTCTATATATATACATAGATTCCCTTTTCTATATTTTTACAGCCCGGGGGGGTGGTACCCCCCCCCTGGTAAATCCGTACCCCCGGGATCTGGAGATTTTAAGACCCCCCTGGACGCTCTTGCAAGGGGTCCCTTGGGCCTCCGGTCCACCTGGACGCCCTTGCCGGGCCTAGCCAGCGGGCCCAAAGCGGTCAGGAGGGTGGCAAAACGGCCCTGCGAAGGCCCCAAGCGGCTCTAAGAACCCACCGTGCACTCGAAGACGGCCCAAAGAGCACTCCGATGTGCACCTCGATGCGACAAAAAACATGGATTTTCGCATAGTTGTTCAGAGATTCTTGGAACCTCGGTTCTTCGGTCTTCCGGGCGTCCGAGACCGCCCGAGAGGCACGGACAAAAAGTCCCAAACCCAACCGGACCGGCCTCCGGACAGTCCAAGCGAGCGCCAAGATGGCCCAACAGGGCCTTGATATGGCTCCAAGAGATGCCCATGACGGCCCGGGACGGCTCCAGGACGCTCCCCAAAGCAATCCACATCGTGACCCGGTCGTTGAGGGAGCCCGGGTTCGCAGCACAGCGGCCCGAGGAACCCACCAGAGGCTTCCGAAGGGAGCCCCAAGAGGCCAAAACCGTCGAATTCCCATGGAGAAACACAAATTTCTAACATGCACGGGTTTTGCGCCTTCCGGGATTCAAACACGGACCAAGACGCCCCCTAATTGTTCCAACCGGGCCCGAAAGGCTCCGACGACGGTCCAAGAGGGCCCCAAATCGACGCAAGAGACGCCCAAGACAGCCAAAAGAAGCTCCAAAACTGCCGCCGAAAGGCCCCAAGGACTCCCACAGAGGCCCCCAACAGGCTCCAGCCCCCCCAAGAGGCCCAAGCCAGGCTCCCGAAAATACCACAATAGCTTCCAAAAGGCCTGCTGGTTTTTACGAGCTCCCCCAAGAAGCTTCCGAAGAGAGCCTCAAGAAGCCACAATCGTCGAATTCCTGAGAGGAAACGTGCAGAAGTCAGAGAAAAATTGTGGAATGTTTTTCAGACGAGAGGCTGCGAAACAAGATGCACGGCGCGAAGCGCCAGTGCAGTCTTGAATATATATATATATATATATATATATATATATATAATCTAGGGACGTTGTTATCTCTCCTTGCTTCTGTCTGCTGGCCCGCCTCTGTCCCTCCCTGTTCGGGCGAGCCTATTCCCTCACCCATCCCGCCGTCTGGCGGGAGCGTAGGGGCTAAGGTGGCGCTCATCTTCTTCGGGTTGAGAGCGCTGGGATCCGAGTCGCGCCTATCCCCCCTCGGGCGTACATAGCCCACCCTGCCCGGGAACCTTCGGGTCTGGCTGCAGTCTGTCCTCCTCCTCCTCCTCCTCCTCCTCCTCCTCCTCCTCCTCTTCCTCCTCAATATTCGTCCCCCTCCCCCTCCTCCACCGCCCCCCTCGCGCAGGGACGCCAACTCCCTGCAGGCCCCGCCGAGGAACCCCTTGCTGGATGTTCTTCGCGTTTGCGGTATGTTCTTGTGCATCCTGGGGCGGGTGCCCTTCGATGTCCTGCGTGTTTTGGTCGGCGGAGGCTCTCGTGTTTTTGAGGGATGTTCTTCTGGGGGCCCATCGGCCATCTGATATGTCGGCGATGCGTCGCCGATGCAAGCTCGGCGCTTCCCACGCTGGTCCCCCCTCGATCGTTCCCCCATCACCCCCTCCTCTCGAGAACAAACACGAACTTTCGGAAGTCCGCGCGGATTTCTCGGATCGGCGTTGGAGCCCTTGGCGGCGCGGGGTGGCCATCGCCGTTCCAAGAAGTCTGCGCGGGCCTCCAAAAGTTTGCGCCGTTTTCGATGTGTCTGTCCTGCCCCCTCCTCTCTCCTCCTCCCTCCCTCCCTCCCTCCCTCCCTCCCTCCCTCCCTCCCTCCCTCCCTCCCTCCCTGGTGGCGGACGCATGCGGGCGGTGCCACTGGGACCTTCGGTGGAGCCCCATTTTATGAGGCCACGAAACGCTGCATTGGGAAGTTGAAACGCATGGAGCAAGGGCTGTGCTGGGTGGTGGCGGACGCATGCGGGCGGTGCCACTGGGACCTTCGGTGGAGCCCTTTTTTATGGGGCCACGAAACGCTGTACTGGGTGGGTGAAACGCAGGGAGCAAGGGCTGTGCTGGGTGGTGGCGGACGCATGCGGGCGGTGCCACTGGGACGTTCCGTGGAGCTTCCTATGGACCACGAAGCGTTGTATTGGATGGGTGAAACGCACGGAGCAAGGGCTGTGCTGGGTGGTGGCGGACGCATGCGGGCGGTGCCACTGGGACCTTCGGTGGAGCCCCCTTTATGGGGCCACGAAGCGTTGTAAAACGCAGGGAGCAAGGGCTGTGCTGGGTGGTGGCGGACGCATGCGGGCGGTCCCATTTGGGACCTTCGGTGGAGCCCCCCTTTTGGGGCAACGAAACGTTATACTGGGTGGGTGGAACGCATGGAACAAGGGCTGTGCTGGGTGGTGGCGGACGCATGCGGGCGGTGCCACTGGGACCTTCGGTGGAGCTCCATTTTATGAGGCCACGAAACGCTGCATTGGGAAGTTGAAACGCAGGGAGCAAGGGCTGTACTGGGTGGTGGCGGACGCATGCGGGCGGTGCCACTGGGACGTTCCGTGGAGCTTCCTATGGACCACGAAGCGTTGTATTGGGTGGGTGAAACGCACGGGGCAAGGGCTCTGCTGGGTGGTGGCGGACGCATGCGGGCGGTGCCACTGGGACCTTCGGTGGAGCCCCCTTTATAGGGCCACGAAGCGTTGTAGAACGCAGGGAGCAAGGGCTGTGCTGGGTGGTGGCGGACGCATGCGGGCGGTCCCATTTGGGACCTTCGGTGGAGCCCCCAGTATGGGGCCACGAAGCGCTAACTGTGAAGAAATTACGACGTCGGGGGCCCAAACCGCAGGAGGTAGACGGGCACCCAGGCCAGGCGAGCGAACCATTAGTCTAAGCACGGGACGGTGTAGGTGGAGGAGGAGGAGGAGGAGGAGGAGGAGGAGGAGGAGGAGGAGGAGGAGGAGAGGGAGAGCTGAACAGATGTGGAGCGTTTGGGGGGTGCCTGCGTGCCCTAGCCGCCGACGTCCAACTAAGCGATCAGCGAGGCGCCCGATGCGATTCATCGTCCAAGCGGGTGCTTGCCGATTAACTAGATATGTGACCCTCGACTTTGCCGAACAGAAGGAATACATACCTTCACACATTGATTTCCCAGAAAAGTTTGGGGGCTCTTCCGCCGCTGACGATGGCCACCACAGTCCGTGCCCCGGCGAGCGGGTAATCCCCTCTCCCCTCCCCCTTGCCGCCCTGCCCTCGCCCGATGGCGGCTCTCTGTTTGGGAGTCCGGCCAAGCCGTGTGTCCCATCCACCATCACGGCTAACACACAAGGACATTCGAGCCGTTGCAACAGAGGCATGCGACCAAGAGACGTCAGGGTCCCCAGTTTCCGAATCCCCATCCCCTCTGGGAGCACATGCCCGATCAGAGTCAGACAGCAGATCAGAAGGGCGAGAGGCTGCAGGCACCTCCCTGTCCTGCGATGCTACAAGGGGGGGGGGGGGGGGGGGGCATTGCTCGTCGCGCCGGCGGAAGCTGGCGGTGTCCTCCTCCTCCTCCTCCTCCTCCCCTCCTCCTCCCTCCCCCTCCTCCTCCTCCTCCTCCTCCTCCTCCTCATCGTCGTCGTCATCATCACCATCACCATCACCATCATAATCAGCATCATCATCATCATCATCATCATCATCATCATCATCATCATCAACAACATCATCATCATCATCATCATCATCAGCATCATCATCATCATTATCCTCATCCTCATCCTCATCCTCCTCCTCCTCCTCGTCGTCATCATCATCATCATCATCATCATCATCATCATCATCATCATCATCATCCCCTCTGGAAGCGCATGTCTCTGCAGAGACAGACCCGAGGTTTCAAACATCTGCCCAGAGCTCCGACGTCTCGCCTTCTCCACAGCATGAATCCTCTCCCTGTCCATCCTCCTCCTCTCCGCCTCCTCGAGCCATTGAACCTCCGCCTCTCCTTCTCCTCCTCCTCCTCCTCCTCCTCCTCCTCTTCTCCTCCTCCTCTTCTCCTCCTCCTCCTCCTCTCCCCCTCCTCTCCTCCTCCTCCTCCTCCCTCCTCCTCCTCCTCCTTCTCCTCCTCCTCCTCCTCCTCCTCCTCCTCCTCCTCCATCCTTCTCCTCCTCCTCCTCCTCCTCCTCCTCCTCGAACCATTAAAAACGTTGTTCGGTAACGATGGCGGCAAGGGCTCCTGAACTTAATAGATCCATTTTAACTCCACCTCCCAACGTGGACACTCGAAGGACTGGACCACTTCCCCAGGACCGGTGTTGCGTCCTGGGTCGTGTGGGGCAGCTCTTGACTAGACGTAAGAGTGACCCTTCGCCGGAGTGACCTTTGGTGCGCGCTCACTGGGGTCCCCCGATCGCCGCGCTCGTTGCGATAGTAGCGTCTTGCGCGCTTGCGTTTGGCCTCCTCGCGCCCCCCAAAAAGTCGCGCACCAAAGGTCACTCTTACCCAGGGTCACTCTTACGTGCAGCCGATGACGGTCCTGGGGCCCGGCGAGGGCCCCCGGAGCCTGAAAAGTCGGGGGCGGCAAAGAGGGGGTGATAACTAAAGGGATGTCATGGCGTGGGGCATGATGTCTCCTCAGTTTTCGTGGCGCTTCTTCTTATTTCATGACGTCCCTGGCACCCCCCCCCTGGGCCGCGCACAAGCCTGAAGGGGCCCCAGGACACACAAATAAATACACAAATGAAAATATCCCCCATATTTTCCTATATTTTCTGGGTTTTTGTCTTCCCCCCCACTTCCCATATTTTCCCATACTTTCCTGGGAATCGACGAGTCATTGTGTCTGTGTGTTCTTTCCCCTCCTGAAAGCCGCTGGCCACGATTTGCACCCCCCCCTCTTGGACACCCCCCCTCTTGGCCGCCCCCGAGACGCTCTGGGGCCCCGGCGAGGGTCCCGGGAGCCCAGGAGGTGTCAACAAAAGGACGCCGTCGTGTTTTCACGGCGCGAACACGTGGGCTCTCCTCCTCCTCCTCCTCCTCCTCCTCCTCCTCTTCCGCCCTATTCCTCCTCCTCCTCCTCCTCCTCCTCCTCCTCCTCCTCCGCCCTCCTCCTCCTCCTCCTCCTCCTCCTCCTCCTCCTCCTCCTCCTCAGTCGAGGAAATGGAGGAGGACGAGGAAACAGGAAGAAGAGGACAGTGAGGCGGAGAAGGAGGAGACGGAGAAGGAGGTTGAGGAGATGGAGAATGAATGAGGAGGGTGATGAGGACCCATACGTCCTTCGCTTTAGCTTGTTCGATGCATGGACCCCCAGAGGTCTGGACCCTTTTCCCAGGGACCGGTTTTGCATCCTGAAGCTTTGTTTGACGGCCCCGAGGCCCGGGAAGGGCCCCCGGAGGCCGAAGACAGCGAAGAATCTCCCGTCGTGATCTTTTCACAGCGCGAGGAGGTCCGGGATCGCTCACCCGATGACCTTAGTTGCCCCGATACGCCCGTTTTGATACGCAATACGTCCCGTGTTCAAGACGTCCGTGTCAATACGTTGCGTGTTGGCTCCACGTATTGGACCACGTTTTGGCGAGTGTGTCGCGTCGGACCCACGTGTTCAGCCTACGTGTTGAGCTCCGTATCCATACGCTACGTGTTGCGTGTTGCGTGTTGCGGGGCAACATAGTCTGGGGACGATTTTGTTTATTATTTGTCGGCCACTTTGAGCATTTTCGCATGTTTTATTCTTCGTCCAAAATCCACCTGTAGGGGGGCATGCCCGACCTGACATAAACATGCTCTTGTGGCGCCCCGCTCTGATTTCTTGGATCTGCGCTGGGCCCCCCTGGCGGCGCCTTCGGCGTCGCCCCTGGCGCGCTCCGCGCGCCAGGGAGGGAGGTCCAGCGCAGGTCTAAGAAATCCGCGCGGAGCGCCAAAGGTTTATGAGTATGGCGTGTTTCCTTCTTCGGTTCCTGCTCCCTAGACATGCCCTTGTCGTGAGCAACACACGACGGAAGGTTTTTGGCCGGTTTCGGCCTCCAGGGGGCCTGGACCAGGCCCCAGAACCGCCAAAAAACAATTCGGGATGGGGACAGGGTCAGGGCTCCCGGGGAGAAGGTGGGCCTAGAGATCTTAGGCTCCGAACAAATTGGAGCGGCCGGTTTGGGGGTGTTTTCGGGCATCCAGGCACCCTCAGCGAGCCCCAGGACGGTCAAATAACATCTCAGGATGAAGAACCGTCCCTATGGGGAATGGTCCAGACCTCCTGGGGTCCACGCATCGAACAAGCTAAAGCGAAGGACGTATGGGTCCTCATCACCCTCCTCATTCATTCTCCATCTCCTCAACCTCCTTCTCCGTCTCCTCCTTCTCCGCCTCGCTGTCCTCTTCTTCCTGTTTCCTCGTCCTCCTCCATTTCCTCGACCGAGGAGGAGGAGGAGGAGGAGGAGGAGGAGGAGGAGGAGGGGGAGGAGGAGGAGGAGGAGGAGGAGTTCCTCATCCTTCCTCGCCTCATCCTCTGCCTCCTCCTCGGTCTTGTCGACGGGTGCGTCGCCAGGGCCAAGGGCCTTCAGAGGCAGTGCGAGGAGATGCAGACCGTGGTGAAGTGCACCCGTGAGCTGGGCTGCTACGACAGTATCATCAGGCTCCTCTTCCTTCGAGGGGGGAGGAGAAGGAGGAGGCGGGAGGAGGGATGAAGCTCGAATGTTTCGGACTTTCGTCGGTTCTTGGTGGTTTTCCAGCCTCGGGCTCCGTTCCAGCGGTTACGCCTCGCCGAGAGCGTTCTTGGGGTGCCCGGATCGCCCCGAACGGCCACCAGCGATCCGAGTCATGATCCGAGGACCAAGCATGTGGGGAGGAGATGGACCGAGGGGAGGGATGTGGAAGGAGGAGGCAAGTCTGGGGGGGCCGACCACGTATTTGAAACAGCTGATCAGTTGATGACAGCTATCATACCGCCCGCCGCCCCTGCCCTTGGCCCTTTGCATACGGCTGACCACCCTTCATTCCCAACCCTCTTGTGT